>JAMPIV010005839.1:252500-339596 GCA_024509875.1 Oreohelix idahoensis
CTTCGTATTTAAAATGCGGGTTTACTTTTAAGTTTTGAAGTTGCCCAAATACTTCTGATCTGTCACTTATAATGTTGGAATTCTTAGTTCTATGTTTCTCTGGCTCCTGGGAGTTGCTAATTTGACGTTGCGATGCAGTCTGATTTGTGACTCCGATTTTGCTAAATTATATTTCCAGTTCTCAGTTTAAAATCCCAGACTGTACTTCCGACGAATTTGCCAATGAGAAACATTGTGTATTCCGGCTCTCTCTTTACAATCCAATCTCTTTTGCACTCTATGGGTAAGGGTGTTAAATCATACTTTCCCCCGCGTGTTTTAAAATATTACATTTTAAAATTCCATTGCGCGACCTCTTTCTAATAATGCTGTAATACGTTCGCTTGCCTCTGTACAAGCTCACAAACACATCTATGAACTAATTTTCTGTCTAGATGCTTTTCGCCAATATTTACTCGCCAGACAGATTATCTGAAATAATTACACAGGGATAGGTCGGTGGAAGCTATTATATCACTATCACCTGTGTTTTCGCCCATTCCTCAGACGGCTCTCTCAGACAGACAATATGGCCTTCCTTTCAACGATTGTGCGCGACGATCTGTGTCAATAGAGAGCGAGTCTAACAAAGGTGGCCAGGCGACTAAATTGAAAAACGTATTACCGCTGACCTGTGTAATCAACATGGTATTGATACCGTTCACCTGGTGAAACGCAATCAAGTCTGGGTGTGCTCACAGCAAAACGAATGTAAGGGCAATAAATATGCCAAATAATAGGACGATGAGTGAGAATAATGAAGAAATGAAGTGATTCTTCCGGAGGGGACGAGATTCATAAAAAGTGCACGACTGATTTCGTCACAGCATTAACACTTCACTCCCTGTGGCAATATCTGCTTTGGGACTTGTAGTGAAGGGAATCCGTATGACAACACGCTCAAATTCCCCGCTTAAAACGTACTAGCTAACTTATTTAAAATCTATAAATAACTACAGTATTTGAAATTTGTCTGAGGGTCCAGTCAAATTTACCGCCAACATTTAACTAAGAGTATTTGAATTTTTCTAAGAAAACAAGTTAAAAGTTACCCCCCCCCCTATCTCTCTCTCTCTCTCTCTCTCTCTCTCTCTCTCTCTCTCTCTCTCACACCCATCCCAATATTTATCGAAAGACGTAGTAAAATTTAACAACCAATCAAATCGTTACCTCTTTTTTTGTAATGACAAGAAAATTTTGGTTGAAGTGGAAATAATGCCTATTTTGGGTTTTTGACCGAACTTAAATAATTTATTTCTCGATAACTAAAGATAATTAAAATAAAAGGGATATCTTAAATTATAGCGCTGATAATGCTTAACATATTCACATAGAGATTACCTCATAGAAAAATTATCTTAACTTAGAAAAATTTAATTTAGTAATATTTTCACATCAGGTTAAGATTAAATTTAATTACAAAAAAATTAACCCCATTTGAATGCAAAGGAATAACTAAAGGAAAACTATATAGAACGATAGAGAATAATTGGCCGTTTAATTATCACTTTTGATAATTAAAATCGGTTCACAAATAACTATGATATAAAAAAACAAATTCTGTCAGATTAGACAAACACGCTTAAAACTGCTCAAATTCTATAGCCTAGGAAATAGCTAATTTTTTTTGACTCGTCATTTGATTGGTTGGGGGTAGTGTGATAAAAATTAACAACTGCTTGTAAAGTCCGCCATTGACGAAAAAGCTTCCATACCAAGCTGACATTATTGTAAGAGACAGAAGGACAAGCCTTTGCCATCTGTACTAAGAGCTGAGAGGCTATAGCCCTTTACTGTCGGGTCGCTTGTGTGTGTGAATATTCTTTACTTGAGGGAAAGATAGATAATTTCATTTGCATAATTTGTTAGTCCTGTAAGTACCAGGCTATGGTGTGCCATATTCGTTTTCGATACTGCCGAAAGAGATGTGTATGTCACGACGACCTAAGTAGGAATGTGCCTATAGCAGGCTTATTCGGAGTGATATTGTGTAAAATGTTTGCCAATTGACTTTACAAATTTGCGACTGTAAGTGCAGTATTAATAAATTGATATTGTCTTTTGGAATGACACACTGTTCAAGTAACATGTGAGAACATATAGGGAATGTTTGAATGAAGTAATCAACAGGTCACAAGCAATATTGTATCCACCATGACTATTGTATGGAAGAAAAACAGGAAGGAGGGACATTAACATAGAATAAATACTGAAGAAGACCGATTACACCAAGCTGAGTGTAGACAACAGAATTTAAGGTCTGGAGCGACTTGTTAGCACAAGTGGCTGACCTAGGTAGGTATTAATACAGTTTAGAGGTGAAATTGATAGAGGCAGATGTTACATAGAAGGAATAGTCCTTCTTATTTCAGGTTGTATTACCAAGTACCTCGTTGCTGCAGTAGCCTGAAAGGAAGAAGTGTTGGAGTGAGGGCTCATACTACAACTTGAATCTAGCTCCTTTTTCTTCAGTCAGGAGTCACAACCTTGATGTACAGGCCTAAGATTGACAAAACAGCTGCAATAACCCTTTCACAGATAAGTCCTTTATACAGGCACTGATACCTCATCCTAAAACAAAATTTCACCTATAAAAATATACCACCTGGGAGTGATGAAAATAACAGACCTTACAGTATAGAATTAGTGTTAATATCAAGAACTGTGGGTATATTCATTCCAGTGACTTTTTTGTTGTACACAAATGGACAGAGTTTCCAAAAATATTTATTTTTGCATGTAAATAACCTTTTCTTGATTTTTTTGAGAATTCCTGTCCCAACAAGATTGAGGTACAGGAATAATAAATTGTTAATATATCTATTTTCAAATAGTCTTGCTTAAATTTCATTAAAGTTAAAGTTCTGTTTTGAAATTCATAACTGTGATAATATATTACCCTAGACACTTTGCCAAATAACAACATACACAGTTAACATACTCTTGGTGAGATCTCAAGAGGTAGCAGATAGGGACCCAGAGAACTTCATCATCATCATTCCTTGCTCTGGGAACTTACATAGCTGGACCTCACCTTGATTGTCTATACACCCTTGCTCTTTTCAGAGAAGGGGGTATTTCTTATAAGACCAGTCTCTTATCTGGCACTATCCTGGTATCTTATGATACATCTATTTGTCCAGGATATCCTCTAATTAATAACATCAAAACCTCTTATCACAGGACTCAAAGCCGTTCACCTCTGGTAAGATTTTCCGCATACGCTGATAACACACCAAGTCCCTAGTCATTCAACATCAGATTTCCAATATTTCACGAGTTCTTATTATATGCCACCATAATCTGATAATGCTTCGAGTGATGTCTAATTTACTGTATGAATGGTTTAGATTGTGTTTGTTTGTCTTTTTATTATTCTTTTCATTACTCTCTTTTATGTTATTATTATTATCTTTTTAAACATACTTAAATTTGATTACGATAGGATATTATAAATGTATGGTATTATTTTACCTTAATAATGTTGCATGCTTAAATAATGCTCAAAACACGTGTGCGAATGAACGGATACAGTATGCAAGTTGACAGAGAGAGGAAGGGCAGAATGTTAGACGGGCCTTTGTGCCCAATTCTTAACCCTTTGAACATAAAGATCGTTCGTTCGTTAGTTCTATCTATCTATCTATCTATCTATCTATCTATCTATCTATCTATCTATCTATCTATCTATCTATCTATCTATCTATCTATCTATCTATCTATCTATCTATCTATCTATCTATCTATCTATCTATCTATCTATCTATCTATCTATCTATCTATCTATCTATCTATCTATCTATCTATCTATCTATCTATCTATCTATCTATCTATCTATCTGCCTGCCTGCCTGCCTGCCTGCCTACCTACCTACGTCTGTCTGTCTGTCTGTCTGAAAGTGAATGAGTGAGTCAGTTAGTCTGTCTGTCTGTCTCTCTGTCCCTCTCTTCCCTTCTCTCCACCCTACACTCTTGCACCAATCATTGAAAGCACTTTGGGGGGGGGGGGGGAGAGAACACACACAATCTGTGTATATTTTATTTGGGCAGCTTCCCTGGGATTGTCACAAATCCCAGATGAAAGCTTTTTTCTCCCCTTCAATTTTCTGCTTGAGCAACTACTTTAACAAGTCGCTGCATGGAAAACAATCACAAGACAGGGCGAATGAAGCGCAAGAGACACGCAGATTGTGCCAGGAAATTCTATAAGAAGATCCCAGGAGATATAAAGTAGTTAGGACAAATGTCAATATTTTTCTCTATTATAAATGATTAATTGTATCCGACGATGAGGAAAACAATAATTTCATTGAGTGGAGGCATCCATGGCTTCATTATTAAAGCCAGTGCTTCTTGTTGAGAATTATTGCCGCTGTCGTTCATGAAAATTGATGAAATAGAGTTTAAAAAGGTGTAAAAATCACGTTTATCGCTCTAACTGCTGATCGATTTTTCCAGGATTAATGCAATCAACGTTTTACGTCAATTGTTTTTATTTCTGTGACACGCCTATGATCTCCACGTGTAAAGCTATCTGAGATCGGCTTCCTTGTCAGTTCTATTACAAGAAGAGCGAGAAATGCGATCATTAGAAGAACTCTCTCTTTTCCACTCAGCGACAACTGTTTCATGTTTTTTGATTTTCTAATGAGAACGAACCAACTTGGGACATTTCTTTTAAGTCTGATATTCCTTTCAATTTCTGTTATGGGTCTAAAGTTGACTGTACTCGTACATGCAACGTCTAATTTTTGCAAGTGTATAGTGACAAATACACAAATATCTAATTTTATGAAGTAAAAAAAAGTACACAAAACATCTTATTTTCGCAAAAGTAGAAAAAAATTAACTCAAATTTATCATTTTCACAAATCTAGACACCAATCATCTAAAAATTCTTATATACTGGTACAGGCGATCATGTCTTATGTGTATCTATCGGTTTTTTAATCTTCCCCGTGCCTTGTTAACCTAACTGTCTAGTATTTTCTCTCATTCTTGACCTTGTTAACTGTCTAGTATTTTCTCAACCCTTTGAAAATAAAGTTCGTTCGTTCGTTCGTTCGTTCGTTCTCAACCTTGACCTTGTTAACTGCCCAGCATTTCTTGTTGTTGGCCTCTTTGTCTCCAACTTTGCTTATTGTCATGATATTTTCTGAGTTGAACGTTCTCAAACCAATCCCCGATCTTTCCAATTGTATTTGACATGGAGCCACTTCCAGCATGTCTTCCATATAATATTTTGCTATTGTCATCAAACTGTTTCTTTATTTAGAAGATGTTAAATCTTTTCTATCTATCACAACAATCAGTCATTTTACTTTTTTGGTTTCTTTCTTTCATTCATGGCTATCAGTACTGTGTCGTCACTTCATTGATGATTATTAGTACTACTCTCACGTCACCACATTGTTGATTCTTAGTACTCTGGCGTCACCACATTGTTGGTTGTTGTTCTTCTTTCTTTTTTGATCCCTAGCCGCCGACCGTCAAAGCAGTCAGTGGCCATCACGCCTGGTGGCGTCTTGTAGGGCAACAACAAATTGATTCCACTTTGCTCGGTCGGTGGCCATCCTTCGTACAGTGCCCCAACTCTGGTTCATTCTTTGCATCTTAGCCTCCACAGTCCTCCGCCAAGTTGTTTTTTGGTCGGCCTCTCTTTCGTTTTCCTTCAGGGGTCCATAGCATAGCTGTTCTTGTGATGGCATCGGGGTCTCTTCTGAAGACATGGCCAACCCAGCACCAGCGTCTGCCAGCTATGATGGTGTGTGTTGCGTGATAAATTCTCGCAACATCGTTTTATTTCAATATCTGTTTTATAACGCAAGGGCAACAACTGCTTGTAATTTATAGTCACTTTTCTCGGTAAGCATTTGTCTTCTCGCGTTGGTATCGAATGCAGTTAACTTTTGAGCTGTGGTCATTTTTGCGCTGGACTGCGCATGACTTGTCTTGTTGTTTGGTCGATCGGTTTCCGCCCACCACTAGTGGGAGTGAGCGATTTTGAATGGCGAAAGAGATGCCTCGTTGAAGAGGGGATCTCCGCTTTTTTTTGTTCTGTCAGGGATGTGTAGTCCTCTTATGGATATTTCGTTTAGTCGAGATAATACCTCTAGTGTTTTCCCACATGTCGGGAGGCGTGATATTTCTGTGTATTTCATGAAAGCAAGGTAAATTGACTTTTTCATTAACTCTATCGATTTTGGGTCGTGAGCGATTTCGATTCATAGCCTGTCTCCGAAAGTCGTCGTCACGAGATGTTCTTCCCAGCTCACATGTCGCTGCATTGTACTGCATCGGTTGATGCAGGTTCCAAGGACCATTACTTGCTACTTTGTTAAATGAACTAGGTTTAGAAAACCTTTATTATCTAGAGGATATTCTTGAGGACATTATTTATACTTCGGCAGACGTGTCTGTCTTGCTGAAGTCAAACTAAGGAGAGTGAACTGATCTCATACATCTGGTTATCTCCTGGCTGTTATAGAAAAGGATGGAGTTGTTCATCTGACTACATTTACAGCACTTTGAAATATAACATGCATCTGACTCATCATTGTAATGCTGTCTACCGTTTATTGCTGTATTGAATGTTGCTGTGATAATGACTGTTTGATGTGCCTACACATTTGCGTAACCATTTTGTCACTGTGGCGTCCACAATAAATAATGAAGAAAAACGTCAACGGCTGTTTCAAGACTCATTGACTTTATACGTCGTGAGTTTACTGACGTCCTATGTGGATTGCCCTGTTATTGTTGCATGAACATTGTTTTGACTGAACACATCTACACACTACACAAAACCAGACATGCGGATGCCATCCATCATCATATGGCATCACGCATCATTTGGTGGCCATAAGCTGGTTTGATTCTGGTACTAGCAAACACGGGGTCCCTTACCCACTTCATTTTCAACAAGAATTCATCAGCATCCTTCAAGAAATTAACATTCTTCAATACAGTCAACATCTTCAAAATTTTCAAAGTACTCGGCGTTGCCCGGTAAAAGTCAAAATTTCAATTTTTTGACGGAAACAAGAATTTGACAGTACCCGGCGTTGTTACATGTTGCCGGATAACTCGGACTGCTGTTATCTTTTACGCAAGTCAAGCAAGTTGCTGCTGTCAAGGTTCCAGTGCTGTCGTTTTTTGTGAAGGTCAAGTGCCGGTTGAAACGGTTTGTTTTCTGAAGAAGGCCAAGTACCGATTTCCATCAACTTACTTTTGGATTAGAAGGTCAAGTGCCGAAACAACTCAACACACAGTATTTCAGAAGCTCTTGTACCATCGTGTTAGCAGTGGAAGCAGTTCAGATGTGCCATCATCGTTGGAGCTTCGCTCTTTAGGACGTTGATTGACATCCGTTTTTCTGCTGTTCTACGATTGGAAGCCTTTAAGTTAAGTGGCCTGTTTGTATGTAAACTGTGCCCTTATACTTCTGCTGAGTCTTCTGTGTATCATCTCATTCTATATATATTATATGTCTATATGTTATTTGTATATTTATATGTTTATATTTCAGCGGGTTCTCGGTTGGGTGGTGTCTCCGTTAGATTATGCCACGTCATAGAGGTCGTCTATTGTGAGCGTTTTCTGTAGGGTTTGCAAATTTCCGATACTGGAATTTGCTAAGCGACTTCTGTTGCTATTTATGTTAGCTGTGATGACATGTTTTAATATTGTTTTCGTTATTATTTCACATTCTTTAGTTTTGTTGTGATTTGTTTGTATTTGTTAGCCTACTCTTGTCTATAATTTAGTTTCATACAACATTTTTGTTTATACACTGTGGTGTCATGTATTTTGTTTAATTCTATCGCAGATATCGTCACATTTTTTGTGATATTTCATTAATTTCTGCTTTATTTTTAGTTGATTTCTGCGAAAGTTTTTGTATTGTTGCTGATCTTTGTTATTGTTTACATTGTTATTGTTTACATTGTTTGTATTGTTTACATTTTCAATGTTTACATTCTGCATGTGTTTACATAGTCATTGTTTACAGTTATAGTAATTAGTTAATGGGCTATGCTAATGCACTGTTACTACTATACTGATGATAAATGAATGATGAATAGTGTCGTGCACTATTGAATGAGAAGTGCACTTATGATCAAGATTTGAGTGCTGATATTTCATATACAAGTTCTTTGATTGGAGACTTGTTTCCCACAGAGACTGGGATAATATAATGTGATGTGAATATACAAGTGCTTAATTAAGACTTGTTACACTTAGGTTTGAAATAAATTAGTTAATTATTTCAGGTTTTGGACTCATATGTTAGACAACATGTCTACATTTGAGCACTTTATTGAGCAGGGTAAATTGCTTGGGAAGACTGGTGATAAGTTAGAAGAATTTGCAACTGCTCGATATGATAAAGCAATGGAAGCTGAACAAAAGAAACTGCATATGGAAGCTGAACAAAAGAAACTGCAGATGCAGGTGGATGAAAAGAGATTCCAAATGGAAATGGAAAAACAAAAAAGGGAATCAGAAGCTGAGGAAAGAAAGCTACAGCTAGAGGCTGAGAATAAAAGACTTGAAAAAGAAGCTGAAAATAAAAGACTTGAAAAAGAAGCTGAAAATAAAAGACTTGAAAAAGAAGCTGAAAATGAAAGACTTCAAATGCAGGCTCAAGCTGAAGAAAGGAAGTTACAAAGAGAGTCTGATGAGAGGAAAGCAAAAATGGAACATGAAGAAAAACTCTTAGCTTTAGAGTTGGAGAAATTGAAATTGACGAGCATGAGTAATGGTAATGATTCAAACAAGGGTTCATCTTCTGGGAAGGCTAATAATGATACTTTTAAGATTAAGTTACCAACATTTAGTCCTTCCAGTGATGACATAATGTTCTATCTGGACAGATTTGAACAAGCATGTACAGCTCATAACATAGACAAAGCAAAATATGTTTATCAGTTATCAGGGATACTGACAGGTAAAGCTCTAAGTATATTAAATATGGTGGATGAACCTGACAAGAGCAATTATGAGGTTGTCAGGGCCGCTTTGTTAAAGAAATATCAGCTTAACGAAGACGGCTATCGTCTACAATTTAAAAACATGTTACCTGAAAATGGAGTTGAATTCTCCGAGTTTATTGCAAGAATACGCATTACTTTCTCACGATGGGTTGAACTATCTAAGACGGAAAAAACTTATGAAGGACTTATGGACTTAATACTTAGAGACAAAGTCATGTCGTCTGTCAATGAGTCTTTCCTTGCTTTCCTTCATGAACGTAAACCTAAAACAATAAAAGAAATGGAAGATTTCTGTTGCCAATACGTAACTGCGCACCCACACATAACCATGGGTAACTCTAAGGTGAAAGAAGGTTTACCAGTTGCTTCGGCAGCTCCGTATGGTCAAAACTTTGCTCGTAGATCCCAACAAAATTTTGATAGAAAGGGCAGCGGTAATTTCTGTCAAAATCATGGAAACCAATTTCATGGTGATTCTTCTTCGAAGAATTGGAGACAACCTGATAGTACTCGTTACTATCACCCTAATAATTATAGGCATTTCAAAAGAGGATATGGTAATAGAGGTTATTCCTGCCGAAGACCTCAAAACCAAACAAATAGATGTTCGCATCAATGTGAACATGATAGTAATCGTGGAAACTGGAATTCGAACCAGTATAACAATTACAATAGAGACAATAATAACTGCAGAGATAATAATAACTCTGATAACTTCAGAGGTAATAATAGTCGGGGTAGATCTCAACACAAAAAAAAGAGATATCAGCAGGCTAATGCTGTACAACAGGAAACTGAGGCAGCCTGTAATCATGTTGTTGATAATAAAAACTTTGACGCTGTCACTAGTTCTGCTTTTGACTTTGAGAGAGCAAACAAATGCCCCCAATGCAGTACTTTATTCGAACCGGGTACCATAACTACTTTGAGTTGTGGTCACCCACTTCCCGCTCTTCCTGCTGCTGTTGCGCATGACGGGAGGGGTTCTTTAATTCTACATAAGGGTCTTGTTAATGATACTCCGGTCTCACTACTTTTCGATTCCGGATGCACCACTATTGGTGTTAGACAATCGCTTGTAGATCCATCTTGTGCTACAGGAAGGGTTATTAAATGTGTCACATTTGGCGGCACTCTAGAAAAATATCCTACTGCTGTAATTCGCATTGCCACTCCTTTCTTTACTGGAGATGTGCATGCTTGTCTCTTACCTAATCCTATTGCGGACCTTATTATTGGTCGTATTCACGGAGTTAGGGAGTGTACCCCACAGCAGATTGCTGCTTGGGAAGATAATAACATGCAAGCTACAAATGCAGTAGTTACAAGAGCACAAGCTCTACAAAAACACCCGAAACTTCACTGAATAGTGATAATGAAGTTGATAGCCAAGATAGTCACTTAGTAATCACTCGTGACTCTTTCATAAAATTGCAAGAAGAAGATCCTTCTTTAAAAAAATTCTTCGTTCTTGCGAAGAAAGGTGATCCGAATCAGGATACAAATAGAAAATCTTGGATTGCAATGAGAAACGGCGTACTTGTACGTATGGTACAAGATTCGACTACGTCGGCACATTCGCAAATTCTTGTTCCCAAGAGCATGAGAGTGCAAATATTACAACATGCTCATGACTCGCAATGTGCTGGACATATGGGTTTTTTTCCCGTACGAAGTCGAGAGTCCTTGCGGCTTTCTTTTGGCCTTTTGTCAATAAGGACATTCGTATTTACTGCCGATCATGCAAGGTATGTCAGGAGGTCAAATCTAGAGGACCACGACATGCTGCGCCTATCCAGGCTGCTGACATTCCTATTCGGCCGTTTCAGAAAATGGCCATATATATTATTGGCCCTTTTAAGGTCAAGTCGGCCAGAGGACATCAGTTTATCCTTACATGTGTCGATATGTGCACACGTTGGCCAGAGGCTATTCCTCTTAAGAGCATATCTACTACAGATATCGCAGATGCTCTTTGGTTGATATTTTCTCGCTTGGGGTTCCCCAGAGAAATATTGTCAGACCATGGCACTCAACTCATATCTGACACTATGTCACAGGTAATGTCTACCTTACATATTGAACGATCTCTCAGTAGTATCTACCATCCTATGTCTAATGGGTTAGTTGAGCGTCTGAATAGAACGCTCAAGACTTTGCTTGGTAAGATAACTGAAGATCATCCTCAAGATTGGGACAGGGTTTTACCCGCGGCTCTCTTTGCCTATAGAGAAGTCCCTAATGAACACACAGGATTTTCTCCCTTCGAACTTGTCTTTGGCGCGCGTCCACGCGGCCCTATGTCTTTATTACACGATCTCATCACTGCCGATGATATTAGCGATGAAACTCAATCCTCATATGAGTATGTCATTGCTCTTAGACAAAAGATCATTGAGGCATGTAAGCTAGCAACTGCTTCATCAGAAATTGCTAAAGAGAAGGCAAGGCAGTTTGCTAACAAGAATAGATGTCTACGACAACTTTGTCCAGGTGACAAAGCATTCGTCCTACTCCCCAGTAGGGAAAATAGACTTCTTATTGCATGGAAAGGTCCGTATGCAATAGTCTCTCGGATTTCCGATGTTGACTATGTGGTCGATATTGATGGAAAGCATAAAACTTTCCACATAAACATGCTTTCGGAATTTCACGAACGTCCGGACTATTTGCTGCCTATTTTCCAGGCAACGGATGATGCTCCTGCACCTCACGGTCATTATTCATCCCTGTCTGTCATTCAGGATGAGGAAGCTACCTTCTCTGATGTCAACCTTCCCCTTCCAGTGGTTCCATTACATTCCACGGAATCTTGGAAAAACGTTTCTGTTTCTCCTAATCTTTCTGGTGACGAACATCGACAAGTCTCGTCGATGTTACAAACATTTCAGGATGTTCTCACTGACATTCCTGGACACACAGATGTCATAGAACATGACATAATTCTTACCGACAATAATCCAATTAGGGTTAGGCCGTATCCTATTCCTATACACTTTCAGTCGCAAGTGGAAAAGGAATTGGATGAAATGATTCAATTAAATATAATTGAACCATCGACTTCACCATATTCTTCTTCCATGGTTATTGTCCGGAAGAAGGATAAGAACATACGAATTTGCGTTGATTATCGCAAATTGAATCAGGTCACAAAGTTCGACGCTGAACCGATGCCTTTGTTAGAAGATCTACTGATTAGACTTTCTAATTCTAGATTCTTCACTAAACTTGACTTGTCTAAAGGTTATTGGCAAGTGCCTTTAGCAGAGCATGCCAAACCTCTTACTGCTTTTTCTACACCTAGGGGTCTATTTCAATGGAATGTTATGCCTTTTGGTCTCATGAACGCCCCTGCCACTTTCGTTCGCATGATGCGTCGAATTCTGTCACATCGTTCGGATGTCATCGCATACTTAGATGACATCTGTCTCTTCAGTGATACCTGGGAAGATCACTATTTAGGGTTATATGACTTACTGTCCACTCTACGTGAGAATAATTTGACAGCAAAACCTTCTAAAGCTTTTGTTGGTTTTGGTGAAATCTCTTTCCTGGGTCATCGTGTTGGTCATGGTCTCTTGAAGACAGAAGACCACAATACTTCCAAAATACTGAACATCTCTGTTCCTAAAACGAAGAAACAAGTTAGGAGTCTCTTAGGTTTAATTCAATTTTATGGGAGATTTATTCCAAATTTATCTTCGATCATGGCACCTCTCTCAACATTGTTGAAGAAAGGTTCGCCTAATCTGGTCCGTTGGTCTGAAGAATGCCAATCTTCACTAGACCAAATCAAGAATATATTTTCTTCTCCTCCCATCTTAAGATTACCTACTCTTGATAGGACCTTTGTTCTTCGGAGTGATGCTTCATCCACTGGGATTGGAGCAGCACTGATGCAAGAATATGCAAATACTCTGCATCCTGTTATGTACATTTCTAGAAAACTAAATGCGGCAGAGAGGAACTACTCGGTTTTAGACCGTGAGTTGTTAGCGATGGTTTGGTCAATTCTAAAGCTACAAAGATTCCTCCTGGGCGCACATTTCATTCTAGAGACTGATCAGAAAGCTCTTACAGCTATTCAGACTAAGAATTTGAAGAGTTCGAGATCCACTCGATATGCTATAGCTCTTCAACCTTTTCACTTCACGGTACGAGCTATCCGTGGTGCGGATAATGTGATGGCTGACATTTTGTCTAGATGCCCACATGACTCCAACTAATACTTCTGTCCTATATTTCTATATATTACAGAGTCATAACACACCTATATTTCTACAATAGATTAGCACATCTGTACTTACTTTATATGTACACACTATCGTGCTTTGTTGTCATCTTCTTCTGTTCGTTTTTTAAGATGATAGAGGAGGACTGAGTAGTTAATATAAGGGCCGTTAGTTTACTAAACAGCCACAATTGTTAATAATGTATTGTACCTTATGAAGCATATTAGTTATTAATTAGCATTATATTGCTTGTACTTTCTCAGAATGTCATTGTTGAGCTGAGGACTTACCTTACGAGTTCTAGATTGTGTACTTACCCTCGGAATACCAGAGCATATGTCCTGGATCGTCATGTAGTTTAACTTTGCTATGTACTTATGTCATTACATGTCAAAGAATGTACTATTTAAATTTTCCTATCAGATTTGTACATCCATTTTTAAAGACAATATTAGAGTATGCTGTTTAATGATGATTATAGTAACTTGCATACGTATATTGTGTTTACATGCTAACGTGATGTGTGTTGGTGACACCTCCCCGATGTGAATATTTTTTGAGACATATTTATTTTTCTGTTGAGGTATATCCTCACCAGACACTCTATAATTAGCCTATTGTTTGGCAATTTAATTAATTATCAGCGCATAATTCGTGCGTTTTGAGCCGCTTATCGCTTGCTCTTTGATATTGAAAAAAAAATATGTTCCACATTTTTTTTTTATCGGGAGGAGGTGGTGATATGTTGCGTGATAAATTCTCGCAACATCGTTTTATTTCAATATCTGTTTTATAACGCAAGGGCAACAACTGCTTGTAATTTATAGTCACTTTTCTCGGTAAGCATTTGTCTTCTCGCGTTGGTATCGAATGCAGTTAACTTTTGAGCTGTGGTCATTTTTGCGCTGGACTGCGCATGACTTGTCTTGTTGTTTGGTCGATCGGTTTCCGCCCACCACTAGTGGGAGTGAGCGATTTGGAATGGCGAAAGAGATGCCTCGTTGAAGAGGGGATCTCCGCTTTTTTTTTTGTTCTGTCAGGGATGTGTAGTCCTCTTATGGATATTTCGTTTAGTCGAGATAATACCTCTAGTGTTTTCCCACATGTCGGGAGGCGTGATATTTCTGTGTATTTCATGAAAGCAAGGTAAATTGACTTTTTCATTAACTCTATCGATTTTGGGTCGTGAGCGATTTCGATTCATAGTCTGTCTCCGAAAGTCGTCGTCACGAGATGTTCTTTCCCAGCTCACATGTCGCTGCATTGTACTGCATCGGTTGATGCAGGTTCCAAGGACCATTACTTGCTACTTTGTTAAATGAACTAGGTTTAGAAAACCTTTATTATCTAGAGGATATTCTTGAGGACATTATTTATACTTCGGCAGACGTGTCTGTCTTGTTGAAGTCAAACTAAGGAGAGTGAACTGATCTCATACATCTGGTTATCTCCTGGCTGTTATAGAAAAGGATGGAGTTGTTCATCTGACTACATTTACAGCACTTTGAAATATAACATGCATCTGACTCATCATTGTAATGCTGTCTACCGTTTATTGCTGTATTGAATGTTGCTGTGATAATGACTGTTTGATGTGCCTACACATTTGCGTAACCATTTTGTCACTGTGGCGTCCACAATAAATAATGAAGAAAAACGTCAACGGCTGTTTCAAGACTCATTGACTTTATACGTCGTGAGTTTACTGACGTCCTATGTGGATTGCCCTGTTATTGTTGCATGAACATTGTTTTGACTGAACACATCTACACACTACACAAAACCAGACATGCGGATGCCATCCATCATCATATGGCATCACGCATCAGTGTGCATGTCCTCTTGCTTGCTCCGAGTAAGCAGATCTTGGTTGGTGATGGTATTCGGCCAAAAGATTCGGTGAATTTTTCTTAGGCATGTTGTGTGAAAAGATGACAATTTCGACATATCCTTCTCTGTAACTCTCTAGCATTCCGCACCATAGAGAAGCACAGAAAGCACACCGCTCTGATATAATCTTAATTTTGTCCTTGTGCTGTACTGAGAGGACTTCCAGATGTTGTTTAGACTAAAAAAGGCTGTTCTTGCCTTATTCATTCTGATGTTGATGTCTTTGCCTGCCCCACCGTCTGGTGTTACTATGCATACTAGGTATGTGAAGGTGTCTGTCTGTTCCAGTTGCTGATTCCTTACTGATATGGGCTCAGGGTTGCTCACATTGAGCGTCATGACCTCAGACTTCTTTAGGTTGATGTTCAAGCCCACCTGTTGGCTATACTTATTAAGTCTATCCATTTTTTTCCTGGATGTGTTGATGTGAATGTGCTAGTAGTGCAATGTCATCTGCACATTCCAGATCTTTTAATGTAGAAAATGTAGTCCATCTTATTCCTCTTGGACTGCCCTCTGTTGTCTGGCGCATCACCCAGTCTGTGACTGTTAAAAATAGAGTGGTTGATAAGGGGCATCCATGTCGTACTCCTGTCTTCACCTCACAGGTTAGGTTGCTCTGCCTAACGCTACACGTAAAGTTGGCATAGAGGCTTTTTATGATTGACACTATGCAGCTTGGAATTCCATAAGCCCTCAGTATTTTCCATATACCGTCCCTATGTATACTGTCAAAAGCCTTTTCAAAATAAACGAAATTAATGTACAGCTGTCTTTGCCATTCTAAGCCCTGCTCTATAATGTTCATGAGGGTAAATATATGATTGTTACCGCCGCGAAGTTATTTCATTAATTGATAGAGTTAGTGTTATTGATATTGTGTGGTTAAATGATACCACTGATACATCTAATGAAGTCCATTGATGAATCTGATACATCTAAGGTTACTAATCCACTAGAATGTTAGGCTACCACTGATAATTCTAACTGAAACCAGTGGTAGATAAGTGATGAAGGCGTAAATGTGTTCTCCTTATATAGGCCACGCCCCCTCAGGGCTATTTGTAAATATGTCCCTACTGCTGTCACTATGCCTTGACTATTCAAAGTGGGTGTGTATTGGTGCATTCTTTCGTCACAGCACAGTAACACACATAGAAGCCATGTAGCGTAGAACGACTGGTGATGGTTAATGAACAGTTTTATTAACGCTACACACACAGTCACGATGACACAGACGGAAATTACGCATAAGGTACAAATCATAGGTAAGTCAAATCATAAGCTCAAAACACCCCACAGAGCTCCATTATAAATCGTGGTGCACACCTCATATAAATGCACGTACAACACTCCTAAAGAACTGCGCTCACCGCAGTTATGAATATGGCCTTATAAAGTCGATAAGTCTCCGACTCTTAAATGTCTTCTTCCTAGAGCTCAGTTACAGAATAATAGTGCATTCCTCATCGAACGTGCACAATAGGTAAATCCCTCAAGGACTGCCTTCATAATAGCATCCCAATAGCTCCATAAACATTTTACTGCAGTTAATTCAAATGCGGCCTATACGAAATCCTGGCCTTCAATCCTGGCCTTCAATCCTGGCCTTCAAAGCAATGTCCTTCAAATCTCGGACTCTCTATAGCACTTTTGGTGCACTCCTCATAGAACATGCACCAACGTCTATCTTCACATAAAGCTGCTCCGCGGCAGTATAATCACCATCAGCGCTATCTCTTAGAGCTCACAATAAATAGTGGTGCACTTCTCATAGAACGTGCACAGTGCAAACTCTCATAAGCTGCATCCACTGCAGTCATAAATATCAAAGTACATACCTTCAAAATAACCTAACACATGGAAGACTACATGTGCAGGAAAAGTATTCAGATACAGGCCTGTTCAAAAAGTCTCCATCGAGACACACATTGAAAAACACGCTACCATATTCACCGAACACTGGTCGGGACCACACTTAGAAAAACACCTTCGTTGACTTCACTCTGTCAACGCCAGAACCCGACTGCAAGCGGTCACAAAAACTCCCGCCTAAACAGTCACGGGACTTCGCAGTTCACCACCGCCCAGTCCCTTCCACGAATTAGTCGTGCGAACTATCTACAGTTCTAACAATACAGAACCGCGCTCATGACGCTATCTGTACCCTATGACCTCTATCATATATTTGTTCACCCAATTTTACCGTTAATCAAGTCTTCAAGTGATGTAACCCTTAATTTACTGTGACCAACCCATATACAAAGTATCACCTCCCTTTTTAACCTTAACAATGATCTACACATCTTCTGTTCTTTCTAAATCCTGCTCGTTCTTTCCTCAGTTTGTGGTCTACTGCTTTTGAAATTCTCTGTATAATTATCCTGCCTAGTATTTTGCTGGGAACTGAGAGAAGAGTGATTCCTCTCCAATTATTGCAGTCTGCAAGATCTCCCTTCTTGGGCAATTTGACAATTATTCCTTTGTTCCACTCCGTTGGTGTTGTCCCTGTTTTCCAGACTTGTGCAAATAGTGGTTCTAATAGTTCTGCTGCTAGCTCAGGGTCTGTCTTAAATAGCTCTGTATTTAAGTTATCATGGCCAGGAGCTTTTCCATTCTTTAATCCTTTGATTGCTGTGATGATGTCTTCTTCTTCTTCGATCCTTAACCACCGACCGTCAAAGCAGTCAGTGGCCATCACGCCTAGTGGCGTCTTGTATGGCAACAACAAATTGATTCCACTTTGCACGATCGGTGGCCATCCTTCGTACAGTGCCCCAACTCTGGTTCATTCTTTGCATCTCAGCCTCCACAGTCCTCCGCCAAGTTGTTTTTGGTCGGCCTCTCTTTCGCTTTCCTTCAGGGGTCCAAAACATAGCTGTTCTTGTGATGGCATCGGGGTCTCTTCTGAGGACATGACCAACCCAGCTCCAGCGTCTGCCAGCTCTGATGGTGTGCATGTCCTCTTGCTTGCTACGAGTAAGCAGATCTTGGTTGGTGATGGTATTCGGCCAAAAGATGCGGTGAATTTTTCTTAGGCATGTTGTGTGAAAAGAGGACAATTTTGACATTTCCTTCTCTGTGACTCTCCAGCATTCCGCACCATAGAGAAGCACAGAAAGCACGCAACTCTGGTATAATCTTAATTTTGTGCTTGTGCTGTATTGGGAGGACTTCCAGGTGTTATTTAGGCTAAAGAAGGCTGTTCTTGCCTTATTCATTCTGATGTTGATGTCTTTGCCTGCCCCACCGTCTGGTGTTACTATGCTTCCTAGGTATGTGAAGGTATCTGTCTGTACCAGTAGCCGATTCCTTACTGATATGGGCTCAGGGTTGCTCACATCAGACTTCTTTAAATTGCGTCATGACCTCAGATCCGTTGTTTTTCCTAGTGTGTTGATGTGATGTGGCAGCAGAAGAAGTTTAAATAAGAAAGTTGTGCACTGGTATCACAATTGAGTTACGGCTGTGAATACTCTGAGCTGGACAATAGATTTAGGCTTCAGAAGTATACTGTGCCATTTTCGCTATAGTAACCCTATGTGATAATATAATTAAATTAGAAAAAGTAACTCAAAATTTATGAATAAAAATTTACCAAGTCAAATGAGTACAATTTCATAATTTATTATGTACATCTATATATTCTTGTAATGGGAAATGGGTGTTGGAAGATGGTAAAATGTATGATTATTTATAGTTACAAATTAAAATAGATAATAGAAAAAAATCTTGGATGAATCTTCCAATGAAATTAGAAAAGTCTGTCACAGTATATTTTTGATATATCTTGCTATCTAGTCTCTAGCTGTTATCATCATTGGCATAGCTTTGGAAACGGTTAACAGTGTTTGTTTTATGAACACACATAAACTCATCTTGTGTTTGTTCGAGGTTCCTGAGACATACTGATGATCAAGAAGACTTTCCTTCAGCCCGCCCTATAACTATGGGGGACTAAGGTGTTGAAGATTGTTTGACCTGGGCTTCAGTTAGCAGGATCAAAGGTCCTCAAGTCTTCAGTTAAACTCGATCACGAACTCGATCATGAGCTCGATCAGGAACGATCATAAACTTGATCAGGAACGATCATAAAACCTGGAACAAAAGGTAATAGGTGGCCATGGTGTTCCAACAATCTCACCAACCACTACTGCTCATGAGGCGACCATGTCTTCAGTGTTTGTATATAAATGAATGAAGCATGGTAGTACGTTACAGAGATAGCATGATAAGATAATGTCCACTGTGCAGAAAATAACAAAATACATGAATAAATCACTTGGTATGTTACATGGGTAAGATATAACCTTTGCCTTCCACTTATGGATGCCAAGTCACTTATGTACTTGCTGGTATGTCGTAAGTTTCCAGGCAAGAACTAGCCATGATATATTTGGCTAACCAATTAATGGGTATGCTTCCTGACAATGCCGGTTGAGGTTATTTCTGGTTAGCGTCATTGGCTTCCTGTATACCCTATTTATTATGTCTGATACAATCAAATCGTAAATAAAATCTGAAATAAAATGGTATTAGTCACACATATATCTTTAATAAACTTACATATCCTCTTAGGATTAATAAACGCACGGTGAGGCTGTATTTGTTGAAGTTTATCTGCCCTGCATGCAGTGTGAAAAAAAACTTTTCTAGCAGACACTGTCTTCCAGTTTCTCACTCTGGCTTCTGGATTTGGTGTGTGTGATTTTCAACGAGCCGCGTTGTCCTTTTATTTGGGCATCTCTCCCGTACGAGAAAGCACCGTCTGAAGTCCGATAAGTTTTGCATTTAATCTCTTCGTTTGAGGCGATCTGTGCTTTTTCTGTACTTGTTTTCTCTTATTGTCACTACACACTTATCTCTTTCCTTCCTTCCTAGGTATCCTATCATTTCCCCCATATGAAGCTTTCATTCTATTCAAGTTTTATCGAAATCCGTTGAGGTATGTAGTTACAATAAATTTTTGAAGATTATTAGCTAACTTTTTTTAGAGGTGATGACGATGAAAAATGTTAATTATTTTTAAAACTATTTATATTTGAATAATATCCTTTTGGATATCATTCATACTCTATCTCCTTTGGTGAATTATTATTATATAAATGTCTTTCAAACAGTCTTGCTCTTGTAGATTTAGATTTCCTTTCCAGCTAATGCAAACTTTTAAGGTCGGCCATGTTTCATATCACAACGGGCTGATCACCTGTTTGCCAGTCACTCTGATTACGGAAACAACAATTAATTTCTTGTTGCCCTATAAACGCCACTAGGCGTGACGGAACAACAATCAATTTCTTGTTGCCCTATGGGACGCCACTAGGCGTAATGGCCACGGACTGCTTTGTCGGTCGGCGGCTAAGGATGGAAGAAGAAGAAGAATGTTTCATATATTCGCTATTTCCTACCTTCATTAACGTTGGTCGGCTAGACGAAGTGCAAATTTTTCAGCCACTTTCAAACTTCAAAGCAAGACCGCCGCGTTGTCCCTGCGCTGTGTGTGTGTGCGTGTGCGTGTGTGCGCGTGCGCGTGTGCGTGTGCATATGTGTGTGTGTGTGTGTGTCTGTCTGTATGTCGCGCTACACATTGTTTCACAAACAAAGCAAGTGGTACCAAATCTCGCTACAGATGATTTCTTCATTTCGTGGAATGTCTGTATTAACATCTAGATCGTTTTCAGCCTCAGGAACATTCAATTGTGTCTATGGGTGGTTCCTTGTTCAGAGTTTCTCTGAAATGCTCTGCCCATCTTGTTTCCTGTCCCTCTGCTGTCGTGATAAGATTTCCTTGCTTATCTCTTACTAATGTAATATTGTTTGCACCTCGTTTTCCACTGATGATTTTAGTTATTTTGTATACTGTGCTTTGTTCATTTCTCAGTGCTGCCTCTTCTGCCTGTCTTGCAAGATTGTCTAGGAAATTCCTTTTGTTGGCTCGGGTTTGTCTTTTAACTTCCTTGTCCAGCTGACTGTACTGTTCGCTATATAGTTGCTTTAACCTGGGGGGCTTCGCTTCTGTTTTCTTTCTTTTCATTTCCTTTCTCATCGTTATGGTGTTTAATGTTTCTGGTGTTATCCAGTCTTGCTTCTTCCTTTCCTGGAATCCCAAGCATGATTTGCTGCTTTCCTTATATATTGTTAAAATGGTGTTGAATTTCTGGTCTATATCATCAGTCAGTGTCTTTTCCTGACTTTTGGCAAATTGATATCGCTTCTTTATTTCAGCCACAAAAGCTTTTCTGGTAAGGGGGTCCGTCAATTTGCTGATGTCAAACCTTTTCTGTGTAGTTACATTTGGTCCAGCCCTTTTTAATTTCACTTTCAGTTTTGCTACTACTAAATGGTGATCACTTCCCACACCTGCACCTCTTCTTACCTTCACATCTTGTAATGCATGTCTCCATCTACCATTAATCATGATGTGGTCTATCTGGTTTCTGTCCCGACCATTTGGTGATTCCCATGTTAATTTGTGAATTTCTTTGTGTGGGAAAAGTGTTCCTCCAATGGCCAGGTTGTTAATGCTACAGAAACTTATTAATGTATCCCCATTTTCGTTTGCTGTTCCGCTGCCGCATTTCCCCATTACTCTTTCATTATATGTATTGTGTGTTCCAACTTTCGCATTGAGGTCTCCCATTACTACGATAAGATCATATCTAGGTGTGTCTTCCATTTCTTTCTGCAGTTGTTGATATAATTCATCCTTGACCTCTTCATCGCTGTCATTCTTTGGTGCGTATCTTTGTATTATTGTAGTGTTGGTGAATCTTCCTCTCAATCGTATTCTTATCAGTCTGTTGTTGATGGATTTCCATTCCAGTAATGTCCTTTCTATTCCTTTCTGTAGAATAATGGCTACACCTTCATTGTGCTGTCCATCCTCTATTCCAGAGTAAAGTACTGTTTCTCCTGTTGCTGTTTTAACTTTTCCTGCCCCTGTCCATCTGCTCTCGCCTATCCCTAGAATGTGTAATCTATAGTTTCTCATTTCTGCTGTGACCTGTTTTAGTTTACCCGTCTCGTTCATTGTCCTGACATTTCAAAATCCTATTCTTTTTTCGCGTTTTGCGGTCAGGACGTCCGTTTTTGTTTCAGTGGCTTCCTTTCGGCTTTCACCACTGACAGTCATACGAGCCTCAGACTCCGGATGTCCATCCCGCAGAAAAGTTTGTTCATATGTTGTCGTTTCCGTAACTTCATTTCTTTTTACAAAGACAGGGGTGTCAGCCCTATGCTAAAACCCCCAACCTGGAGGACCAGGGTGTCTGCTTTAGTCTGACCCCTGCCCGCACAAACCTGTTCAGCTTGGTAGAACCTTCCAGGAGTAAAACTCCCGCTGGCATAGCTCTGGGGGTAATCAGGGTATGCAAGCAGCCATACCTCGACAAAGTATTGACACCAGTGATGGCAGTGTTGGTTGTTAGTACTATGTTATCACCACATTGTTTACTGTTAGTACTGTGTTATCACCACATTGTTTACTGTTAGTACTGTGTTATCACCACATTGTTTACTGTTTTTACTGTGTTATCAGCACAATGTTTACTGTTAGTACTGGGTTATCACCACATTGTTTACTGTTAGTACTGTGTTATCACCACATTGTTTACTGTTAGTACTGTGTTATCACCACATTGTTTACTGTTTTTACTGTGTTATCACCACAATGTTTACTGTTAGTACTGGGTTATCGCCACATTGTTTACTGTTAGTACTGTGTTATAACAACATTGTTGGCTATTAGTTCTATGTTGTCACCACATTGTTAACTGTTCGTACAGTGTTATCACAACATTGTTTGCTGTTAATACTGTGTTATCACCACATTGTTTACTGTTAATACTGTGTTATCAGCACATTGTTGGCTGTTAATACTGTGTCGTCACCACATTGTTGGCTATAAGTTCTGTGTTGTCAACACATTGTTGGCTGTTAGTACTGTGTTGTCACTACATTATTGGCCGTTAGTACTGTGTTGTCACCACATTGTTGACTGTTAGTTCTTGGCTGTCACCACATTGTTTACTGTTAGTACTGTGTTGTCATAACATTGTTGACTGTTAGTTCTTTGCTGTCATCACATTGTTTACTGTTAGTACTGTGTTGTCACCAAACTGCTGGCTATTAGTACTGTGTTGTCATTCATCATCGATTGTTTAAGTCATGTTCTAGGACTGACATGTCTGACTTATGATACATCCTGTATAAAATTTCCCAGTACGCAGAGAACAAATCTAATGACAGAAATCATCACCTCCTCGATCCCTGCTCAATCATCTGAAAATGTTATATTCGTTTAACAAATCTAATGTGTGATGTTTGGAAGTGTTACAATTTCTTAAGTGATCATGGGACTCTACTGTTAGAAATTGGGTTTTCCATTGTTCCGATAATTTGTTTAGGTTTCGGTGTGATGATTGAAGATTGCATCTCCGCGGCTATAACGCAATTATAGAGATTAAAAACAAAATCGATCGTAATAAGTGAGAGATGTCGGTGGGGACGCGTTACAGCGAGGTTGATATTCTCGATTGTCATCAAATAGTGGGTATTTTGTGCTTGGTTTGGAAGTACTGAGAGCCAAATGATGATTCTCGCCATATGCGACTTCGGGTAAACACGGGGCGAGTAGTAACAGTGCATGTCATAATTTCTGTTTTCCCCAAATTTAGTAAGGGCACAGACTGAGTGCATTAAACAGATATTGTTGTTTAATTTTCAAAGGAAGGAATATGGTATAATGTGATATTTATCACTGTAACAAGGAAGTATATGACAGTTTTTTTTTTAAAATGTGAAACACTTTACTTATCTTGTAGTTACTGCAATATTTCTAGACTGGGGAACGTTGGGGTAAGGGACTGTCCTCCCCTAAAACATGAGCCAAAATGCCCTAATTACCTAATTTCTACGTAAAGATATTTTAATCATATGATCACTTCTAAGTGTGTGTTGTACGGAAGGTTAATTGTTTTATTTGGCCCGTCTGAGTATATAGAGTGGATGTCGATAGATACGCGAGAAGGTATATAACTAGATTTTTCACAGGTGGTAGAATTGAGGAAAAACAGATCTGTCTCTGGAGTGATTAGGTAATCTCTTCCAGCCTATCCGTATGACTGTACTTTATTGCAAGACAGCTTTTATCTCTCTATCACGAATAGATAAGTTAACCTACCACACAGCTATGTGACAACAAGACACACAAACGTGAAAACTAAGGATGAATGGGTATGGGTCTGACCAACACACAAAGGTAAGTTTCCTTGTAGTTTATTATCATTAAAACTCGACAACATCAAAATATCTGAAGTAAAAGATCAAAGAGCCATTTACATGCATATGAAATAAAGCAGAAAACGTGCACCCTCCCCCAAATGGAGAAAAGAACCCTAAAATTGTTAACCCAAAGGTTGAAGGTTAGCTCTCTGTTACAGAACGAACAGTAGTGGTACTCTATGAGACCCATTAAAATAAACAAACTTTTAGACAAATCAGATATATGGATAATTTTCCCTCATACATGAAAATACTCGCACACACTTGCAAACAGTGGCCACTCTCACACTCTTACCTAATTGCCTGGTATGGTAGGTCTGTAATATCCCTTGGTAATAGAATTACTCCATGAATATATTATTTAATTCACTTAATATTCTGTCACCCCCAATTATCGCAGATCCAAATTGGCCCCAGTCCATCCTCCGAATTAGTTCTTGAGGTGAACGCCTAATATGGTTGCGTCTCCTATAAGTGTTATAAAAATAGTTAATAGTTAAAAAAACTGAGAGAGTTCTTGAGGTTAACTCTTTAGCGGGAAAAGTACTTCCAGTATTTGGAAAACATCTGGTTGCTAGAACTTTGTTCATAGGCTGATGATGGTTCTTCTATCGGCCAACTTGTGGTTGGTAAAATTATATATCTCTCTTGGTTTTGTAAGTCCAGTTATTTTTTAAAAAAAATGTATTATCCTCCAATATTCTCTGGCGTATGCCCGTTCACAAATGAAATTGGTGACGCACAGCCAAGAAAAGGAGAAAATAACAAATCAAAAAAAAGGAAAAAGAAGGACCCCTGCCGCCCTTGGGATCAGGTCTGCGAAGAATACAAGAACCATTTTGTTACGCACGGATCATTATTATTTTTCGTTTGTATAAACATTTTTCATATGTATGATCATTTTTTTGACTGAAGTGTGTATTATGTTTTCTATGGTCAAAGGGACATAATCCGAGTTATCGAAACTACAATTTTTTAGGAGTTTGCCTTCTCTTGTATAGAGACACGTTCGGTCTATAATTTCTTGAACGAAGCGTGACCACATCTCCTTATTTGGTAGTACCAGTCAACTATGGTAGATGTCTGAAACCTTTCTTAACGCTTCTTTTCATGACCATAAAAGGCGCGACTGTGTAAGACTTTTATCTCGAATGTTCTTAGAATCGTCTTATTGTGAACGGCAACTCAGAGATTGTCGTTCTGCGCATGTCAAAAGCTGGGAGTTCGTTCTGTGTGTTCCGCCCAGTTCGGGCAGTTGAGAAATGGTTTAAGAAGCGAGCAGACGCAACTGCGTCTTGTGATTTTCTGAGGGAAATACATGGTCTTTGTGAGTTAGTTAGCTAACTAGACTATTTCCCAGTATTATTCACGCCTGCCTGGAGGCATATGTTCATGGTTGATTTTCCGAAATAAGGTAATTCCTCTTGTATCGAACTTTATGCTATCATCTAGAGGTTCGTCATTTTGTCGCCTATTTGCTCGCCTGTGTGATGCAAAATGGAGAGGTACTTTGACTTGGAACATTATAAAGGTCGAGCTGACCTGTAGCCCATGTATGCTATTCACGTGCAGACAGTAAACGGACTGATTGTATACATCTGATCTGCTAGCATCAGAATGGGAGCATTTATTATTGTTTATGAACATTGAAGATCTGTAGCTGACACTGTTGCAGAAGTTATAGAAATTATTATTATTTATACAGCTTCACGAACTAGAACTCTATGATTTATGAATTTCTGAATCTATTGAACTGTGATGTCTTATGACGCATATATACAACAGCTGTCATTGCTGACTACAGAAATTGTTTTCAATGTGCCATATCATCTTGCTGAACTCGTTAACTATGTTGATGTCATAAGTATCATGACTGTTTTGTGGCGTGCAATAAATGGAAGAAACTTATACAACGAAGTTACCCTTTCTATGACTCTACACGTCATGTTGCCTGTGTGATAACCCTGTGAACTGTTCCACTACCACATACACAGCAACATCCTAAATCAGAGAAGACACCTACATCTTGCACTTTAATTAATGCCAGGTGTCGATAAGGGTGGCAAGTTACCACTTCAGCTCAAATCCACCCTTATCATTTTTGGTGGCCAGAGCTGGTTCTATCATCTGATATTTTGGCGCACCATATCATTTTTGGTGGCCATAGGTTGGTTCACTCTGATTCCAGCTATCAAGGGGGTCAGCAAACCCAGACATCATCATCATACTAGATACAACTACAGCATCAACTACCACCTTACAAGAAATTTTATTGAAAGTATCCGGATTTTCTGACAGTTGCTGATTTTGAAACTACCCGGCGCTGCTCGGCAATATTGAAGTTTATGTAAAATTAGAAGGACAAGTACCGAGCGAATGGATTTCCTGATCTGGTGAAAAGAAGGACAAGTGCCGTAACAACTGTTCCGGTCTCAGGGGTACTGTTGCGGGTTCAGAAGGTCAAGTGCCGGTTAAATCAATTTAGAAGATTCAGAAGGTCAAGTGCCGTAACAACTGTTGCAGTATTAGAAGCTCATTTCCTTCGTCATGGCTGTTTATGGGAGCAGAAGTTAATCAACGTTGGATCATTATCCTCAGAATGCTGATTACATCCTGTTCTGCACCGTGCTGACGCTGGATTTATAGAAGTTAAGTGGCCTGTTTTGTTTGTGAACTGTGCCCTTATGTTCTAACTGAGCCTTCTGTACTTTCACACTTTCTCCTATTGTTTTCATGATACATTTTTATATGTTATATGTTATTTGTTATTTGTATATTTATATGTTTATATTTCAGCGGGTTTTCTCGGTTGGGCGGTGTCTTGCAGTAGAAGATACCACGTCACAGAGGTTCTACTGTTAGCGTTTTCGTTAGGGACTGTGCGAATTTCCTACAGTGAAATTTGCTAGCGACAATCGTTGCTATATCTGTTTAGTTGTGACGAGTTGTGCTTTATTTTTGTTTCTTGTATATATATATTTTTTTTTCTTTTTTCTTTTCTCTCTTTCTTTGTGTTTTTTAGTTTCGATTTCGATTGTTTGTATTTGTAGGTCTCCCCTTTGCTATTATTCAGTTCTTTACGTATATTTTTGTGTATACACTGTAGCGTCATTTGTTAGTCATATCTTCGCATATTTCTTTTTAGTTTTGCTGTTTGTGTATTTGACTTATGCGAATGTTTTCGTATTGTTTGATCTTTGTTGTTGTTTACATTGACTTTGATCTTTGTTGATTGTTTACATTGACTCTGATCTTTGTTATTGTTTACATTGACTCTGATCTTTGTTGTTGTTTACATTGACTCTGATCTTTGTTGTTGTTTACATTGACTTTGATCTTTGTTATTGTTTACATTGTTGGTGACCTTTGTTATTGTTTACATTGTCTTGTTATTGTTTACATAGTTCTTGCATAGTTAGCTTTCACTATTGTTAATATATGCTCATGCACTATTGGTCTATAGTGCACTTATCATAACTAACTGGTGTTTTTTGCTTATGCACTATTGTAGTGCAGTTATGATAAATAACTGATGGTTATGCACTGATTTGGGTAGTGCACTGTTAATTAAGAGGTGACTTGTGATATTATTATACATTTGATAATACAAGTTGGTGTCAACTCCTGTTTCCCACAGAGATTGGGTTCAACATAGAGATTATACAAGCACTTTATTAAGTCTTGTTGCTATTTAACATTGAAATAAGATAATTAATTATTTCAGGTTCTGTACTCACATTTTAGACATCATGTCTACATTTGAGTACTTTATTGAGCAGGGTAAAGCCCTTGGGAAGACAGGTGATAAATTAGAAGAATTTGCGACTGTTCAATATGCCAAGGCATTGAAGTCGGAAGAAAAGAAAATGAAAGAACAAACTGAACAAAAGAGAATAGAGGCTGAAATAGAACAAAAGAAACTGCAGATGCAGGTGGAGGAAAAAAGATTTCAAATGGAAATGGAAAAACAAAAAAGAGAAGCAGAATTTCAGGAGAAGAGGCTTCAGGCTGAAGCTGAAAATAAGAGACTTGAAAAAGAAGCTGAAAATAAGAGACTTGAAAAAGAAGCTGAAAATAAGAGACTTGAAAAGAAGCTGAAAATAAGAGACTTGAAAAAGAAGCTGAAAATAAGAGACTTGAAATAGAGGCTGAAGAAAAAAAGTTACAGGCCCAGGCTGAAGAAAGAAAGTTACAGGCTGAGGCTGAAGAAAGAAGGTTACAAAGAGAGGCTGATGAGAGAAAAGCAAAAATGGAACATGATGAAAAAGTCTTAGCTTTAGAGTTAGAGAAGTTAAAGTTATTGAACACTGGTAATGCTAATGATGCAAATAAGGTGTCAAATAAGACTAATGCTAAGGATTTCAAGCTTAATCTACCAGCATTTAATCCCTCAATCGATGATATAACATTTTATCTAGATAGATTTGAAAGTGCATGTAATGTGCATAATATAGATAAAACATTATATGTGTATCATCTGTCCAAGATACTTAGAGGTGATGCTTTGACTTTGTTGAGTATGGTAGATGTGCCTGACAAAAACAACTATGAGGTTGTCAGGGCGGCATTGTTAAAGAAGTACCAACTTAACGAGGACGGATATCGTCTTAAATTTAAAACCATGTTACCAGAAACTGGAGTTGAATTCTCTGAATTCATCTCAGGCATCCGTCTTACTTTTTTACGATGGGTTGAGTTGTCTAAGACAGAAAATACATTTGAAGCTCTTATGGATTTACTACTTAGAGATAAGGTTATGTCTTCTGTTAATGAAGCTTTTCTATCTTTTCTTCATGAGCGTAAGCCTAAAAAACATAAAAGAAATGGAAGAATACTGTAGCCAGTATGTTACTGCGCATCCGCACATAACCATTAGTAACTCTAAGGTGAAAGAAGGTCTGCCAGTTGCTTCGGCAGCACCTTATGGCCCAAATTTTATGCGTAAATTTCAGGGTAGCCAGAAAAAATTTCAATAAAAAGAGTAATCGTAATTATGCCCAGAACCATAGTGATCAATTCCAGGGTGATTCTTCTTCCCAGAACTGGAGAGACAACCTAATACTACACGTTATTCTACTCCGGTTAACTTTAGAAATTTTCACAAAGGTAATCGGTATAGAGGGAAATATTTTATGCAGAGACCTCAATACCAAGATAATAGAGGTTCTCAACAGCATAGAGATAGTAATGACAGTTATGGAAACTGGAACTCAAACCAGGATAAAAATTACAGTAGGGACTTTAATGATAATTGCAGAGGCAATAATGGTCGCGGTAGATCGCAACATAAGAGAAAAAGATATCAACAGACAAACTCTGTTCAACAAGAATCTCAGGGAGCAGATAAACAGGTTAATAATGATAAAGACCATAATGCTATCGGATGCTCATCTTTTGATTTTGGTAGGGCAAATAAATGTATCCAATGCAGTACTTTATTTGATCCGAAAACCGTTAGTACTTTAAGCTGTGGTCATCCTTTGCCCGCTCTTCCTGCTAATGTTGCTCATGATGGGAGAGGTTCTCTTATATTACATAAGGGGCTAGTAAATAGTAATCCAGTCTCAGTGTTGTTTGATTCTGGATGTACTACTGTCGGCGTTAGGCAATCTCTTGTAGATCCATCCTGTGCTACAGGAAAAGTCATCAAATGTGTCACATTTGGTGGCACGTTAGAAAAGTATCCTACTGCTATAATACACATTGCTACTCCTTTCTTCACGGGAGAGGTCCACGCGTGTCTACTTCCAAACCCTATTGCGGACCTTATTATTGGTCGTATTCACGGAGTTAGGGAATGTACCCCACAGCAGATTGCTGTTTGGGAAGAGCAAAACATTGAAGCTACCAATGCGGTGGTCACAAGAGCACATGCTCTGGATCCACCTCAAACTTCATTAACTAATAATGATGAAGTAAATGACCAAGATAGTCACTTGACTATTACACGTGACTCATTTATCAAATTGCAAGAAGAAGATCCTTCTTTACAAAAATTCTTCATTCTAGCAAAAAAAGGTGATCCTAATCAGAACACTAATAGGAAATCTTGGATTTCTATGAAGAACGGCGTACTTGTACGTATGGTACAAGACTCGACTACGTCCACTCATTCACAAATTCTTGTGCCTAAGAGCATGAGATTGCAAATATTGCAACATGCTCATGACTCGCAATGTGCTGGACATATGGGTTTTTCCCGTACAAAGTCGAGGGTTCTTGCGGCTTTCTTTTGGCCATTTGTGAGCAAGGACATACGAATGTACTGTCGCTCTTGCAAAGTATGTCAGGAGGTCAAATCTAAAGGACCACGACATGCTGCGCCTATCCAGGCTGCTGACATTCCTATTCGCCCTTTTCAAAAAATGGCAATAGATATTATCGGTCCTTTTAGAATTAAGTCGGCTAGAGGACATCAATTTATCCTTACATGTGTCGATATGTGCACACGTTGGCCAGAGGCAATACCTCTCAAGAGCATCTCAACTGCTGATATCGCAGACGCTCTTTGGCTGATATTTTCTCGCTTGGGTTTTCCCGGAGAAATATTGTCAGACCATGGCACTCAACTTATATCAGACACTATGTCACAGGTAATGTCTATGCTACACATTAAAAGGTCTCTCAGCAGTATCTATCACCCAATGTCTAATGGGTTGGTCGAACGTTTAAATAGGACTCTGAAAACTTTACTTGGTAAAATAACTGAGGATCATCCTCAGGATTGGGACAGGGTCTTACCCGCGGCTCTCTTTGCGTATAGAGAGGTCCCCAATGAACATACGGGGTTTTCCCCTTTTGAACTTGTCTTTGGCGCGCAACCGCGCGGCCCTATGTCTTTACTTCACGATCTAATCACTGCCGATAATATTAGCGATGAGACTCAATCTTCTTATGAGTACGTCATTGCTCTTAGGCAAAAGATCATCGAGGCATGCAAACTAGCAACTTCGTCTTCAGAATTTGCTAAAGAAAAGGCAAGGCAGTTTGCAAATAAGAATAGATGTCTACGACAACTTTGTCCAGGTGACAAAGCTCTCGTTCTACTTCCTTCAAGGGAGAACAGACTTCTAATTGCATGGAAAGGTCCATATGCAATAGTCTCCAAAATTTCTGATTTCGACTATGTTGTCGATATTGATGGAAAGCATAAAACTTTCCACATAAATATGCTCACAGAATTTTATGAAAGACCTGACTATTTGCAGCCTATTTTCCAGGCTACGGACAATTCACAAGCAACTCATGGTCAGTACTCATCTCTGTCAGTTATACAGGATGAGGAAACTACTTTTTCTGATGTCAATCTTCCTCTTTCTATGGTCCCACTTTATTCTACGGAATCTTGGAAAAACGTGACCGTTTCTCCAAATCTTTCCGCTGAGGAACATCGACAAGTTTCTTCGATGTTGCAAACATTTCAGGATGTTCTTACAGACATCCCGGGACACACACATGTCATAGAACATGACATTGTGCTAACTGATCACAATCCTATCAGAGTCAGACCATATCCAATACCTATCCATTTCCAGTCTCAAGTCGAAAAAGAGTTGGATGAAATGATACGTTTGGAAATCATTGAACCATCCACTTCAGCATACTCTTCGTCTATGGTTATTGTTCGAAAGAAGGATAATAACATTCGCATTTGCGTAGATTATCGCAAATTGAACCAAGTTACGAAGTTCGATGCTGAACCTATGCCTTCATTAGAAGAGCTACTCAATAAACTTTCTAATTCTAGATTCTTTACCAAACTAGATTTGTCTAAAGGTTATTGGCAAGTCCCGCTAACTGAACGTGCCAAACCTTTTACAGCTTTTTCTACACCTAGGGGTTTATTCCAATGGAATTTCATGCCTTTTGGTCTTATGAACGCCCCTGCTACATTCGTACGCATGATGCGGCGAATTCTCGCATATCGTACAGATGTCATAGCATACCTAGATGATATCTGTCTATTCAGTGATTCTTGGGAAGATCATTATTTGGGTTTATACGAATTACTGTCTACTCTTCGCGAGTATAACTTGACTGCAAAACCCTCTAAAGCCTTTATAGGATTTAGCGAGATTTCTTTCCTAGGTCATCGGGTTGGTCATGGTCTTTTAAAGACAGAGGACCACAATGTTTCAAAAATACTTAACATTTCGGTCCCTAAGACGAAGAAACAAGTAAGGAGTCTATTAGGTTTGATTCAATTCTACGGACGATTCATTCCGAATCTGTCCTCCATTATGGCACCGCTTTCTACTTTATTGAAGAAAGGGTCGCCTAATCTGATCCGCTGGTCTAAAGAATGTCAATCCTCATTGGACCAGGTTAAAGCCCTATTTTCATCTCCACCTATTCTTAAGTTACCTACTATTGAGAAGACTTTTGTTCTTCGAAGTGACGCCTCGTCAACAGGGATTGGGGCAGCACTAATGCAGGAGTATTCTGATACTTTGCATCCGGTGATGTATATCTCTAGGAAATTAAACGCTGCAGAAAAGAATTACTCGGTTTTAGACCGTGAGTTATTGGCTATGGTATGGTCTATTCTGAAGTTACAAAGATTTCTTCTAGGCGCACATTTCATTGTGGAAACCGACCAGAAAGCGCTTACTGCTATTCAGAGCAAAAACTTGAAGAGCTCGAGGTCCACTCGTTATGCCATAGCTCTTCAACCATTTCATTTCTCGGTTCGAGCTATCCGTGGTTCGGATAATGTAATGGCAGACATTCTGTCCAGATGTCCACACGATTCCACATGATTCTTCTGTCATATATATATATTTCCTGATATACAGTCCAATGTTATAATGACATGTTAGTAGATTTTGTCTCACTTTTTTTTTTGAGGGAAATTTATAACATTGTACCATGTAATTATTTAAGAAGGCTTAGTTAGTGATATACGGGCCAAAAGATCACTCGGCCACATTTAAATAAATTATTTTCAGGATTGTATTAAGAAATTTACCAGTTGTCTTTAAGATTTGTGTTATTGATATTTTCGCAGCACATCATTGAAGTCTGCGAGTTTATGTCCATTGTGGAACTTTGAGGATATCAAGTCCTGTCCTACATTGGGAGCGGATGATGTCCACATCTTCTTCTATTGAATGTTTTATGTCACCGAAGATCAACACATGTATTACTTATTAATTACTGTTACTTTATATAATGTAATAATATAGTGCGGTATATTAGTAAATTACACCGCTATTTGCAACACATTGTATGATAACACATAATATATTTAATTTCATATATTGGTATGAGAATAATTTGATTGTCATTATGTTGTTGCCATCATTGTGGCGTGTGTTGGTGGCACCTTCCTGGAATATATCAGCGTATACTTAGATAAATTTTTTCTCTAAGGATCTGAGATATGATCTCAGTGTCGCTCCATGCGTTGAGCTAATTTGTTAGGTATATATCCACGCATCATACGTGCGTTAGGAGCCTAGATTTTTTCCGGCTCCAGGATTTAAAAAAAAAAAAAAATGTTTCATTTTTTTTTTTCCCGGGAGGGTGCGGTAATGTTACGCACGGATCATTATTATTTTTCGTTTGTATAAACATTTTTCATATGTATGATCATTTTTTTGACTGAAGTGTGTATTATGTTTTCTATGGTCAAAGGGACATAATCCGAGTTATCGAAACTACAATTTTTTAGGAGTTTGCCTTCTCTTGTATAGAGACACGTTCGGTCTATAATTTCTTGAACGAAGCGTGACCACATCTCCTTATTTGGTAGTACCAGTCAACTATGGTAGATGTCTGAAACCTTTCTTAACGCTTCTTTTCATGACCATAAAAGGCGCGACTGTGTAAGACTTTTATCTCGAATGTTCTTAGAATCGTCTTATTGTGAACGGCAACTCAGAGATTGTCGTTCTGCGCATGTCAAAAGCTGGGAGTTCGTTCTGTGTGTTCCGCCCAGTTCGGGCAGTTGAGAAATGGTTTAAGAAGCGAGCAGACGCAACTGCGTCTTGTGATTTTCTGAGGGAAATACATGGTCTTTGTGAGTTAGTTAGCTAACTAGACTATTTCCCAGTATTATTCACGCCTGCCTGGAGGCATATGTTCATGGTTGATTTTCCGAAATAAGGTAATTCCTCTTGTATCGAACTTTATGCTATCATCTAGAGGTTCGTCATTTTGTCGCCTATTTGCTCGCCTGTGTGATGCAAAATGGAGAGGTACTTTGACTAGGATTAAGTCACCGGTATCTTTATACCTGAACTAGTTAAATATATATGGGTCGCTCTAGACCAACAAGACTATTGTCTGTGTGCCAGGATTCGTTATATCAGAGATCACGTCCAAGTCAGATGGTTAGACTTAGGAACATTATAAAGGTCGAGCTGACCTGTAGCCCATGTATGCTATTCACGTGCAGACAGTAAACGGACTGATTGTATACATCTGATCTGCTAGCATCAGGAAGGGAATATTATTATTATTGTCTATGAACAGTGATAACCTGCAGTTGACACTGTTGCAGAAATTATTATTATTTATACAGCTTCACGAACTAGAACTCTATGATTTATGAATTTCTGAATCTATTGAACTGTGATGTCTTATGACGCATATATACAACAGCTGTCATTGCTGACTACAGAAATTGTTTTCAATGTGCCATATCATCTTGCTGAACTCGTTAACTATGTTGATGTCATAAGTATCATGACTGTTTTGTGGCGTGCAATAAATGGAAGAAACTTATACAACGAAGTTACCCTTTCTATGACTCTACACGTCATGTTGCCTGTGTGATAACCCTGTGAACTGTTCCACTACCACATACACAGCAACATCCTAAATCAGAGAAGACACCTTCATATTACACTTTAATATCAGGTGTCGATAAGGGTGGCAAGTTACCACTTCAGCTCAAAATGAAATCGCTACGCGTTACGTTAAACATTTTATAGAATACTCTGGTATGAAAAAAACGCGTTCTTTATTTCACTCGTTTTACTAGCGAGAAAAATCTAAGGGAAGAACAAATGTTAAAAGCTATCAATTCTTAAAACATTAGCACTATTATCCTTATTTTTTTTACCAGAAAATTCAGAAATGAAAATTTCCGCGAACACTAGTACACCATATTCCAACAAGAAAGACTGGTTTTAGGATTGCGCTAGACTATTCAAAATTCTGACTGACAACTGATGATGGGGTTCCGAAAACAACTGTAAATATATCCTTAGGATTCTCTGATCTCTGAATGCGTTAATTTCGCGTTCCGGTGTTACCTAGAATTCAGAAGCTAAGCCTATCGAGATAAAAGGCTTTACGGTCAGTCTTCGTCGAGGTTTTCGACCGTCATCAAAAGACTTACTGATCCCTAACGGGTTTCTCTGTAAGAATGCCGGCTTCTGGAGATCAAAGAGCTCAGGGGTTTCTAACTTCCCCTGAGTACGAAACTTCAAAGGGTCTGTGTTTTTGTCTTCCCCACGTGCCAGCCTGTTTGAGAACTATTATGATTGACAGATGCTCGCGTGAGGGGACGAGGTAAACACAGTCTGATTTGCTTTCCTGTTATGACTTTGGGGTAAATGTAAACATTTATCTTACAAATGTGAATTTGACAAGATTTTCTTGCTAAGTGGTTATAAATGAGGCTGGCAACCTCAACCTATGAAAATAGTATATTCATAGACCACTACAGCAAGCGCTGGTGATCGCTTCTTGTTAGTCGTACAGAAAACCGACCACAGAGGTGACTCCAGACTCCGCCTGGAGCAGTGATGAGTGATGATTACATCACATGTGCCTCAAGTGTATCACATCGTTAGCTCGTGTTAAAACGAAGAGGCGGGACGAGAGAGTAAGCTTGTGTAAATAAAGACAGACTGTATAATGCAGGTTTTAAGCTAGCAAATCAGAGGGCAGCTATTAGGTTGCAATAAGCTGTCAGATTACTGTAGATTCTTTTTCCATTACACGTCACAGTGTGTATGATTCTGATGAATGTTACAGAAGAACTGGTAGTCTGTCCGACTATAGTCCGTTCGGAAATTCGTGCCCACAGAAAGCGTCAATTTTCTCCAAAACTGTTTGTTGTATGGACATGAATTTTTGCATGCAGTCTTAGATTTTCCATGCAGTTATTAATATATTTTTTGCCCTTACAAAACTCATGTCATGTTCGAATTTTCTTCTTTACGTTATATAAAAATTTCTTACTGTTGTCTGGGTTAATTTTTAGTAGTTTTACAGGAAAATTACAAGATCCGTTCAAAATTTTTTTTTTTATAATTAGTTACTCGCGACTGTGTACAATAGGGGCGCACTCGTGCGGACATGTAGTCACTACACTAATTCAAACTAAAAAAAATATTTTTGAACGGATCTTGTAACTTTCCTGTAAAACTAAGAAAAATTAACCCAGACAACGGTAAGAGTTTTTTATATAACGTAAAGAAGAAAATTCGAACATGACATGAGTTTTGTAAGGGCAAAAAATATATTAATAACTGCATGGAAAATCTAAGACTGCGTGCAAAAATTCATGTCCATACAGCAAACAGTTTTGGAGAAAATTGACACTTTCTGTGGGCACGAATTTCCGAACGGACTATAGATGCGATTTTTTAAAGCACTCATTTTTGTGGGAGAAGGCTTTTTACGTGGAGGCTTCGGGTAGCGACCCCCTTCGCCACGGGGCATAACACCCACCATTAGGATGCTCACCTAGTTGTTGTTTTCGGATGCTGATAAGTGTGTGTGTGTGTATGTGTGTGTGTGTGTCATTTTGCGGATACTAGCAATTCTCTCATGTAGGTGTTAAGACGCGAGTATAATCTTATAAATGCATGCCTGTATGTCGTATGTCAAGAGACAATTTTGTTGTGTCTTAAAATATTTTCCCGCTCATAGAAGCCTTTTACTTATGAACTAATATCTCACGTATCACAACCTTGACAATACAACAGTCTCAGACACTGTCATTCATACTCTTTTTTAACTGTCAATGATAATCTTTTTTAACCGTCAATGATACTCTTTTTTAACTGTCAATGATACTCTTTTTTAACTGTCAATGATATTTTTAACGTTCTTCTGTAAAACCACATCTGTGTGGTCTCCATTGCCTTGTTTACTCATTCTCCATAACTCATATTAAATTTACAGGAGTGGATCTTTAAAACACTGAAACACCATTCTTACTTCCCTGGACAAAGAGTTTTCACTTACAATGCTTCTTATTTTATAGAGCGCTTTCTGGGCTATCCTGCTGTTCGCCTCTGCGATGCTTCTCCCATCCGATGTTATTAAAGTGCCTATCCATTTGACTCTGTTGACTTATTTTAAAACTGAACCTTTTACTTTGAAACAGTTCGTAAGAATGAAAACATGGTTCGGAATACACTTTGTTTACGATAAAATTTGGGTGGGTCTTTTATCACTGGGGGTGCTGGTTACGCAATGTTACATGAATAACTTTTTTTATTCGTTACAGCGCTGACGACCGCTTGAAGGAACAGCGTAACGCTCTGGTTGTTGTCGACTCTAATGGGTCGGTTCTTTGGATGCCACAAGCCATTCTCAGAAGTTCTTGTGCTTTTGATACATTATACTTTCCCCTGGACGAACAAATATGTATCCTCAAGTTCGGTTCTTGGACTTACAACGGCTTCAAGTTGGATATCGACTTTAAAGCAAGTACGATCCTTATGGGTTGTTATGTGTGCATTGCTGTCTTTTATATGTTGTTATGGGACCCAAAGATGCAGCAATAGAGAATGCAGTCAGCGACCCATAGCTTGACTGCTTGCATCAGGGTCAGCGAACCAGAGCTGGCCAAGACCCTACTCCACCTCCAAGTGGTGGTCCTGGAAACAGGCTGCATCACTGCAGTCTGGCTGAGAGAGTAGGGATCGCAGAGGGAAGGCAAACCCGGTCCCAAAAAATGCCGTGCTGCAGTCGGATGTGTCGACCGAAAGGTGCAGATATCACAGCTCCGGCGTAAACAGACACAACGCAACCAACGTCCTTTTCAGGACGAACGAGGAAGAAGAAGAAGAATATGTTGTTATTATGTCAAGAGTTCTACTTTATATGTTCTTCTTTTGTCAAATATTTGTTGCTCTTCGTTTTTCAAGAGTCGTCTCTTTCGGTGTAGGAAACGAAACAATTAGAACGCATCTAAGACAATCATTCTTCTTCTTCTTCTTCCTCGTTCGCCCTGAAAAGGACGGTGGTTGCGTTGTGTCTGTTTCCAACGTAGCTGTGATATCTGCACCTTTTGGTCGACACATCCGACTTCTGCACGGCATTTTTTAGGACCGGGTTTGCCTTCCCATTGCGATCCGTACTCGCTCAGCCAGCCTGCACTGCTGCAGACTGTTTCCAGGACCACCACGTGGAGGTGGAGCACGATCTTGACCAGCTCTGGTTCGCTGGTCCTGACACAGGCAGTCAAGCTATGAGTCGCTGACTGCGGTCTCTATTGCTGCGTCTTGAGGTCCCTAAGACAATCAGATATATGCGCGTCCCTCGACATTGCCACAGATTGTAATGATTGAGATGACATTTGAATCCAGATTAGATGAATAGCAAGCATTCGTAATGGACAAATGAAATGATCTGGTTGCGGACATGAGACATGAAGGGTTCACATCAAAAGTCATAGCCGTAGAAGTACTCGTAGATGCAAAAGAGGTATAGTGGCCGCCAGAGTGTATGATCTATTTTCGTCCGCACCATAAACCACTGTAAGTATGGTACATGCTTTGGTCATGTTCTACATTTTTCAAGCGCTCTGTTGTTACATATACATATATTGTTTTACATATACATATATTGTTGTGTTGTCAAGACCATGAACTATGGAACAATACGAGGACATGTACTGAAAGAATCTCAATATTGCGTTTGTAATGTTTTCATTCATCTTATTTGTTTTAGTTATTTATTTTTCTCTCATAGACACACACTGCTGTATTGTAGCATTAGAAACATTGACCCATTTCACAGGGCAATAGAGATACACACTGATTCGCTGTTTTAACAGAATAAGCTGTTCAATAGACAAATGGATGGGTATGAAAAAACAATCGAAAAAAAATGATTCATCTTATGAAGACAAAAGACAAAGAAAATAACCAACATTGCGGCCACAAGGCCTTCGTCGGGGAAAGGACAAAAAGTGAGGGTTTAAGTATGACATATAAGGATCTAAATCAAATGAAATATAAGGAAATAAGACAGTGAGAGATGCAATGAAATGAAGGAAAAAGTAGAAATAGTACAGGAGCCGATGTATAGGCAGGATCTTCCTCGACTCAATATATATTTTTTGACTGCACCATCTCTCTATTATCTCATGTCTCGATCTACCTATCCTTCCTATCACTCGGCTCCTATCCTATTACCCTTTTCCCTTATTTCATTGCATCTCTCACTGTCTTATTTTCTTATTTTTAATTTTATTTAGATTTTTATATGTCATACTTAATCCTCACTTTCTTTTCTTTCCCTGACGAAGGCCTTGTGGCCGCAACGTTAGCTATTTTCTTTGTCTTTTGTCCTCGTAAGACGAATCACTTTTTGTCTGTCCACACCCATCCATCGTACTCCAGGTCTTACTGCAGTTTCCTTCAAGAGACAAATACAAGTACTACAGTTGTCTAAACAGATTGCTTGTCCCCTGAATCTTTCTAAATTTCTCAGAATATAATTTTAATTTCGAAATGGCAACAGTGTCCTGTACGCCAAACTGAGAATTGTTTTAATCATGTAATTTTGAGACAGAAATGTTGGACTTCATAATCGGCAACGCAGACATATTTGATGAAAGTCGTATTTAAAGCCAACAATTGTTCATCCTAGGACTAGAGATTGTGACGGCATTGTTTCCCCTGCTCTGCAACACTGGTCCAACAATGGCCAAACATTGAGTATAAAATGAGGGTCTCCCGCCCATTATGTCAGGATATATTGACTTGTATTTTCTGGGCCGCCAGCTGAAAGTGATTCAGCAACAGTAAATGTAATAGCTCTATATGGTTATGTTTTTAAAACAATATGAATCATACGGGTGCAGACAAACAATTCACTCAATAGTGATTAATCCAACTATAGATTTATAGTTACGTATAGACAAGTTTAGTAATCACTTATAGTTAAAATAAATAGAGTTGTTTATTTTAAACAAAATGAAGCACTGCTTGTTTCCTCCTTGAACGATCGAAAATCTGATATTGAAAGCTGCAACGAATGTCAAGTGGATTCAATTCTCTGCACTAGACAAAAGGAGGCTGACACTTTGGAGTCATGACCTAAGTGGGCCCGCCCCCCTTAGAGTGTAAAGGAGATTAAGGGGCCGAAACCTTAGATCGACGGGGGGAGTCTTCTGATGATCAGATGATCCGATTGCCTCCTGTTGGATCGCTCAGTATTGAGTTTCCTATCATAGGTGGATATTTTTTAGAAAACAAGACTGTAAGTGTCCATTGGCTGCGCTGTTATGGTACTTAGCTGCCGGTGTGGGGTCGGTTGGCGTCTGCTTCAGCCGCTGTTGGTTCCCACAGGTCTTTGGACTGGTCCTTCTCTTCAATAGTCAAATCTGGTGGCTGTAGCACGTCCCATGCAGTAAGGCTGGGGTAACTACAAAGGTTGTCAAGCGTCTTCAAGACCCGTCTGATGTTGGTGTCTAGCGTCGACTGCTGGCAACTTGTACCACAAACTAAGAGGAAACAAATGTCTCTTTTTAAGTATTGGGTCTCCTGATATGAGCATCAGGCGACCTCCGCTTCCATCCACCACTTCATCTTCTCAGAATTTTTACCCTCCCTAAGCATTAATTTTATACTTAGTGAGTCGAATGAAAGTGCTTTTGAACAGCGGAAGGCGACAGTTAAAATATATATAAATGTACATATAAAACTTACTAAATGTTAGTATAATTATATACACCATGATATCATCATCCACTCCTTGCTTTCTATGTAGCCTGGGGCACCTCTGCTCTTGGTTCCTTGTGAAGAAACACGCACGAAGCAGTCACCAGCTCTTGCAGTGATAGTTCATATGTCACGTTATTTGCAGTGATAAGATTGCCAGCCTCATATGCCACTGTACATCCACAAGCAAGTTGTACATGTCAAAATGCAAATATAACATGTACAGTTATAATCTACCCCGATTATCGGGCAAACACAGACTTTTTACAAAGGAAACGTCCGAATATTATCGGGCAGTTGATTTAAGATGCTGTCTCTTTAGGTAGCTTAGGTGTCTAACTGGGTGCACTTGAAATAGGATCCGAGAACTTTTGGCGCAAAGTGATGACTTTAGTTACTCCCTTCTAATCTTAGAATTCACTTCCAGTCCTATGGCCTGTCCTTTATTGGAATCTTAATATTCCGTGTTCCTGGCTGTCTATGGTTTCTCCTTGACGAAATTGGTCTTACAACGCTGTAGATTATAAGCGAAGATTTCGTCCACAATCACATTTTGCTTCGTTGAGGAGAGATCCTATCAGGTGCAGTCTATATTTGCATTTTCATGCCAGACCAATCATTATAAACGCGTCTGATATTAGTAGGGGCTTATTCCCCACCCTCTTATGTAGAACATTACTGCATGACAACATAAGATATTGACCTTTACATGGTATTTTCAACTCCATGACCATATACGGTCTTGCCACTGTCGTTGTTACAGATCGTCTTTAACAACTCAATACACCACAGATTTATCGCAGATAATCTCCTCCAAGATGTTACTTTCTCGTAGCTGATTATTACTTCGAAGTCAATCTGTCGGAAGTGTTACATCACTTTTCGTGCCTTAATCTTTAACAAGATTGTCATCGTCCGACATCTCAGTGAAATCAGCCACGAATCACCGGTTTTTATCTATCTTCACTGTCGCGAGAGGGTTGATTGTTATTAAAATTATAAAGTATCCTGGACACAAAGTTGTATCAGGTGATACCAGGATAGTGCCAGATAAGAGACTGGTCTTACAAGTAATACCCCCTTCTCTGAAAAGAGTAAGGGTGTATAGACATCAAAGGTAAGATCAAGCTGTATAAGTTCCTAGGAATGATGATAGTGTTTTATCGTAGGTCCCTAAATGCTCCTCTCAAGATCCTCCTCTGTTTATTTTATTAGCTCTGCTAGGGGTATTAACTAACTATTTTACCAACAAGAACTGTAACTTAACTTAAATAATTTAAGTAAGTCTGCTGGTAAATATTTACAATTTATTTTATACAAATTTTCTTTCCTGTTTGAAAATCTTTCAAGGAACTCAAAATTTATTTACAACATTAAATAAATAAAACACTTGAAAATTGTTCAAAAGTCTCTAAATTTGTAGAAAGTTCTTCTCTCTTGGTTGAACTCACTCTGGTTGTAGAATATTTATATCTTAAGACCCATCTTATTTCACAGTTATTGAATGATTATTTATACTGGCTATAACCCAGCCGAAACAGATGTCATCATTAGATATTACTGTCTTTATTAGTGGTTTGACTGGTGTACTCTAAACGGTAGCCTTGTTTGGCCACTTATCTGGTGAATTGAAGCCTGTGACACTCCTGACATGGAAGGAAAGTTCAAATGAAATTCCTCCAGGCAGTAGGCACTGGGTGGCTGTCCCTCTGAAGTCAAAGGGCGCTCGCACCACTAGTTCCTTACAGTTGTGGCTGACTCTTTAACGTGTACTTGGATGATAGGATATAACCTGAAACATATTTGATTAACCACTATATTGTCTATCACTATCCCTCTATTACAGATGTAGGGGATGAGAGACAGTTTCAGACAGTGTGCAAGTAGACGCACAGGGCATAATATATCAGTAACAACACAATCCAGGTCACTGTGAATACAATTTTTCTCCAAATCCTTAGTTAGAGTCATTTGTCCGTGATTCGCCTCTATAAAGTTATTACGTTTTGTGAAAAAATACTAAGTGATATCTTAAACAATACAGTAACGTAATTCCTTTCATCCTTTCCTTTGTTCCTGGTGTGTGTCCCATTCCATCAAGAAATAATTCTTTAAATGCTTTTATAAAACCATGGACACCCTTTCTGCTTCCATTCTTAATTTATTTGAATATACACAGATTTAGTTTAGCCTCCAGAAATTACACAGTAGTTTGAAACACATCTACACACTTCCTAACGCACAAGTTAATTAATTAACTAGAATTATATATATATTTATACATTCTTTCTTACCCTCAAGTACATACAGTCGAGCTGTTAATGGTCACGCATTCTGCTTTCAGATGCAGAAGGCAAAGAAGTCTCTCTCTGACAGAACTGGCGCTTCTCGCTGTATTTGAAATTTTTTTGGCCTGCTTTCCATTTAGGGCACGTCCTATATATAGGCCAAGGCGGAACGACAGAGGGAGCTTTACTGCTAAAGTGTGTTTGCGTTCCGAAATGCAGGCATACATTTGTCCAGATGTGCAAATATGAAAAACTAGTAATCTACATATCCTCCTTATACCTGGACCGATTTCCTTCATCTTAGGCTTAAATTACGCCCTGGAATAATCTTTCTTTTTCTAGATAATTGTCTTTTATTATCATACTACCATCTTTTCCTAGGCGTAGCCTAAACAGCAAAATGTTTGACTTGCCTGATGTCTCTATGCATTCCACTCGAGATTTCTCCATTCCTATATTACTTCCCGTGGAAAGTTTTGCACACTTTATTAAATGAACATTCCTATTAGGGAATTCTCGACCTCTACCATGCTGTACTTCGCTCATAAATCTGTAACTTACCTCCAATTGAATCAAGGTTAAACGGATTTGAGCTCGCCATTGTTAGGCTAGTACGTTTGTAAACACTATACATGAAGGTGCGATTCCATTATTCCGTCTATCATACAGTTGTTATAAAGTATGGCGTGCCGTTATGGTAAGAATGACGTGTTGTGAATCAAGACTTCACGACATTCCCCGACAAACGTCTGGGTTTTCTTCTAAAGCCGTCTGGGGTAACACAAATTACTCTATCTCTCAATCGTGTATCTGGTGTAACAAATCGCTAAATATATGCTCTCAATTCAGCGAGTAATCATACAAACACGTCGACGTGGCTGCAAAACAGGTCCGGCTGTCCGGTTCCGTATGGTGAGTGACGAAGAAGGACAAGATAACCTCTATCGATGAAAGCGTAAACAATAAACAATGAAATTATTAGCACGTCGAAGGAATGGTCGAGTAAATTCGGCCGGGGAGAAAAATAGGTCCGACGATTTCGTCACAGAGGTATTGATTTCTAAACCACCCCATCTAGAGATGTTTAGTTCTCTCATCACAAGATAGTAGATAGTCTGGCTTTGTTATAAAGGAAGACAGAAAAAAATACGTATATATGACTTTGTATTGTGAAGACCTCCAGACGTTTGACTTTCTATTAATCAGACCCAAACATCTGTAACTTTGCAATTATCAAAAGTAGAAATATTCGACTTTCTGATCACCTGAACCAAACATCTGTAACTTTGCAATTATTAGAGTTGTGTTTGTTTGATTTTCTAATTACCAGAACCAGGTATCTATAACTTTTCGATTTTTAAAGCCATTTTTGTTTGACTTTTCCAATCACCAGACCGACAAATGTTCGAACTGGATTCTTACATCCAAAACAATGAGTGGGATATTATTGAGAACTCAGGTAAGATATTTCTCTTATAATATCTAACAACTTTCATATTTATGTCAGCGGCGCGATTTCATGGTTTTATTATTTCAAAAGTTTGCTATTTTCAGCTGCCATAATTTCCTGAGTAATATATCGTTCCTGTCTGTTGTGCAGGTTATAGGAACATCAAAAAGTATACGTGCTGCCCGGAACCCTACCCTGACCTCAAGTTTAAGCTCCGTCTACGACGACGGGTTGCCTTCTACGCGTTAATCCTGATTATGCCATGCGCTTTATTGTCGTTGCTGACCATGGTCATTTTCTGGGTACCGCCTGAGTCTCCAGCCAAACTGACCTTGGGTGAGTTCCTCTGTCATGTTAAATGTTCCAAATATACGTTGTAAATACGCTGTTTATGTTCTCGTTTAGATTCATGCGGTGTTTGCGGCTTAGTTGGATGTATCTAATCATACTGTTGAAAACATTTCGTTAACCTGTTGTTGTTTTATTATTTTTTGTTAAAGCTTTGTAGACTCTGAGACTTTATTCGATATATGCTCAACCCAGTGGATACCAGCCCATTGAACATTCAGGGAAACGAGGAGACAGGCACACGTGCTAAGGAAGGAGGAGTGTTATAACAAAATGATATAGGCCCAACTTATGAAATGGCAAAAACAACTATAAAAGCCACATTCAAGTCCAAATGGGAAAGAGAACACAAAGACCATTTGAAAAATGTTGCATATCATCAGCTGTCTAAGCGAGACTGTCGTGGAATATTCTAATCCACATATATAAATTATTAGGTAAATATGAAGCCTAACAAATAAAATTAATAAAGAAAAGAGCAATGATAAAATAACAGTGCTGTCACAAAGAAGGTACTCGAAATCCCCCTTGTTTTCTGCTTCGTCTGCAAATTGTAACGCTTTCACGTTGATAGTAAAAGCTTACTGTATTATACCCGCTTTCTTCAATGAAACGTGTGCTGTATTTCTTGGAAAAAACATTGAGAGGCAGACTGCGTAATGACCTAAATTAATCCTAACATTAATTATACTGCGTTACCAAAACGAACGAACAGATGGACTCAAATAGAAAGAGAGAGGGGCGAATAAAATCAGGAACGCATGCAAAATTAAACACGCGTCTCGCTATTAATGCCACCCCCAACAAGCGTAACGCGATACACAATTACTACTATCACGCGTGTTAGGCTACATGCACTAACTTTTTCGGACGAACAGTGATAAAATACACTACCCTTCCCAGAGTTAGGTTTTAAAATCATAAAAAAACGCTTATTAGGAAAGATAACAATAGATGGGTTTACGTTTGAAAACATTACAGTACCCAGACAGCACATCTTCGAAACAGGAGGTAGAAGAAATTGCATATTTTGAACGCAGCCACGTAGCTCTTTTAAATTTGGATATTTGGGTTCCTTAGGGCTTGCTGACAAAGAATATGGAAAACGTTACGCAAATAGTCCAGGAATTAATAAATTATAACCAAAATAAAATAGTGGGGATGCCTGACAACATGGAATCATTTCTGCTCATAAAATTTTTTTATAACGTGTTTGAAAAAACCTTACGTTACAGAAATAGCCTACCATGTAAACTCCAAATTGATTGGAGCGCAACAAATGAAAGACTAACCACGATTGGTCGGGCTATAAATACTATCTATCGTTGTTAGGGGAGACGCGGAAAGGTAACATTTTTTCAAACACTTGTCGAAACGTGGCTCCATTGGCTAGACTCGCTGATATACTCACTTAGGAGCGTTAGTTCGAGACCACTAGTGCAAATAAGCTTGATAAAGCAACAGTGCGTTGAAGCCAGCTCATATTTTGCTAAATAAAAGCCTGGAACATAAGCAGATGGGAATTTGTGCCAGTAATTGTGCCAGAATTCATTGCTAATCAACGTATCTGTGTTTGTTTCCATGAATTGTGGTAAGCTTGAAACATTCAGTATCTTTTAATGAAAATTGAATGTGAATTGTTAATTTATGCCTGTATATATGCGTAGTTCAGTAGCAAACATGATGTAAAGCCTATAATGCTCCCGCCTGAACAGAAGGTGTCGGAGGAAAGTAAAACTGCATGGAATGGCCAAACAGTACACTGACACCTAGATTATTGATTAGACAGAAATAATGCTGGAAGTGCAGAGGCGTGGTAACCATTAAGGAGGTTAATACTGGTATAAAGTATTTCACATGAAGCTGATAGTTGGCCTAACGCTCTGAACTCAATGTTTGTGATGTGTTGTGATCAGTGTAAAAAGAGAGTATAAGTTAGTTATGAAGTAGAAGGTACATCCTTCTTGATTTCAGGGACCGTGGTCTTGATGGTACCGAGCAGCACCTGGTCAGAGCTTTGCTGAATCCAGAGTCGGACAGCATACTCCTTGGTCTTTTTAGCTATCAGTGAGGTGTCTCCAGAGCCCAGGGGAGAATTCGAGCAGAGGAGTCCTTTCCTGCCGCCATCACGCAAGATAAGCTGATTTGGCCAGCTGAGCTCAACATTATGTCCCCTCAGCTTAAGGGGGCATATACACCCAGAAATAGACAAAAAAGGTTATTTTTGATTTGCATATAATAATTGTGTTTTAAATATTTATAAGCCTTTTTACTTCGATATCTTTTTTGAATTATGTGTTTATCTGTAAAGTTTATGAGTTAAAATGTTTCAAAGATTTTAAGATAAGTGTTTTAACATTTAAAAACTAAACTTTAATGAAAAACAGGGCCTGTGATTCACATTCCGGTGATATTTTCTACACCAGAAAGCTATAGCCTTCAAATTTTGCACACTTATAGCCCATGTTATCCTTTATGGCATGAACCTCCACTTTTTTCTTACATGATATAGAAACAGAGATATTGCTATACAAAGTTCTAAATTTGTGCTATTTAAAAGGGTCCCATTGCAAGAGCCATGACAAAGCTCATTGGGGTAGACATTTTTTGGTGGTTCACGCCATAGGTAGGGGTTTATGCACATCATGTCTGCTGGTTTGGCAAATCAGTGAAAGCTTTGCACTTTGGACCCATGTGAGTGAAAGCATTTCCCAGGTCACTGGGGGTTTTCCTTTCATTTTTTTTTCAATCCCTTATGTTTATTTATTATTTTTACATAAAACCTTACAATTTATAAAGTAAGCCTTTGTTCATCATAAAATATAGCAATATACTTTGTTCATGTGGCCCAAATTTTATGTCAACAAGTTCGTTAGTTATTTTTCTGTTAATTTTTTAAAAAGATAACCCATTTTTGGGTGGGTGTTCCCCCTTAAAATGACCTTGTAAAAATAACATTAAGAGGGGAATTAAATTGTGTTAATATCAGGAACTGAGAACATCTCCAATAATAGTTCCCCTAAAGACAAACTATTGAAGTCATGATGACAAATACCAACAGAGCTTGAACAAAACAAAACCAGTATTACCTCATATTACTACTACACAACTGACACACATAGGATACTTTTAATAATATATGTCACTACAATATTCATATTGATAAAGTCTGTACATATACTTGTAATTTAAATTGATTGTGATTCCTGGTTCCCTTTGTAGTTGAATCAGGACACATATTCATTCATGCCAGCAATGAATACATATTGTTATTTGAAAAGTTATCAGTGACTCCTTAAGATATTCTCATAGAGTGTTATATGTATGTGAGTGTCACAGTGTTGTCAAGAGTAGTGGATTAAATTTAATTTTTTATCTGTCTGTTGTTGTGACTTACACTTCATCATACACATACCCTAGACACATAACGTAGTCATCACACTATTCCAGAATAATTCTGACTGAGATATATAGATATGTGGTAGCAAGTAAGGTTATCTATAATACACTACACTTAATAGATATAGATACCTTCACAGCTGATCTCAGTCAGTACACTAAGTCCCCTATAAATATTTATAACATCCCACTTCACCACATATATTGGGGTCTCGCTCTTGGGATTTTGAATCTTTCCCTATTAAAAATATTGGGGGTAATTCACTTCAGGGAATATAAGAATTAAAAGGTATCCTTGGGTGGAATTAAATAAGGTTGAGCTCACGGTGCCTGTGTTGTCCATTAGATATATTTAGAGATTAAATTGTTGGTTAGACATTGTAGAAATTTACCTGATAGACAATGGCGGACCTGGCCAAGTTTCGATCTGCTGCTGTACAGACTGCAAAAGAGTTAGGATTAGATGGGCAAGTTATGGTTGCCTATGTCACTACGGAATGTGACAAATTTATTGAACGCGAAGAAAGAAGATTAGAAAAAGAGGCCGAAAGAAAGTTAGAGGCTGAGACTAAGAGGTTGCAAGCTGAGGCTGAGACTAAGAGGTTGCAGATTGAGGCTGACAAAGAGGCTAAGAAATTGGAAGCAGAAAGAGAAGACAAAAGATTAGCTGCAGAAAGGGAAAAGGAGAAGAGAAGAAATTAGCTGCAGAAAGAGAAAGAAATTAGCTGCAGAGAGGGAAGAAGAAAAGGAGGAGAAAAGATTACAAAGGGAACATGAATTACGACTAAGGGAGTTTGAGTTTCAGGGCCATGCTCCTGAAAATGGTGCCAGTCCCTTTGCCTCTGATGCCACTGCTAGCCAAGGAGCCTCAACCTCAGCTATGAATTTTCATTTAGATCATTTTGTTGAGAAAGACGATGATATAGAGAGCTACCTAAATAGGTATGAACTATTAGCTACCACGTATGGGTTAGAGAGAGAAAGGTGGAGCTTAAAGTTATCTCAGGGACTTCGTGGGGCAGCTTATGAAGTTTTTGCAAAAATGAGCAGAGGTGATCAGGAAAATTATGACATGCTAAAGCAGGCTCTTTTGTTAAGATATGAAAAGAATGCAGAATTCTATAGGAAAAAATTTAGGAATGCTAAACTACTGTCAGGTGAAACCTATCACCAGTTCTCTGCACGAATAGAGACATACTTGGAGAAATGGACTTCTCTGGGGAAAACCCAAGATCTTAAGGAAATGGTCCTTATAGAGCAACTAAGAGAGTCCATGGCTCCAGACCTGAGAAAGTTTCTCATGGAACAAGGTGCAGAGAGGCTGGATGAGTTGCTAAATGTTGCTGAAAGGTATCAAGCAGCTCAAGCAGAGGTAACAGGTAATAAAAAGAAACAGGTGGATAACTTTAGGGCACCACAAAACTTTAATAAATTTGATCCTAAGGATCAAAATAAAGGTAAGCACCAATTTGATAGGCCACGGTATGAAAATAAAAATAAATTCCCACAATTCGATGAAAGGAAATATGATGAAAGAAAATCTTTCAACCAAGGAAAAAGGTGGTGTAAAAATTGTCAGATGGACAATCATGACACTGACCGTTGCAGAAGGAAACCTGTGTATATGGCAACCCTTCAGGTCAGGTCGACCTCAAGACAGGAGGAGGATATTATGTTAGATACCACTCCAGAAGAGATGAGGAAGGCACAGGCTGGGGATAAAACACTCAAGCCTTGTTTCAGAAAATTGTCAACTTGTCATACAACTCCAGGCAAGGGAGATTTTTACATGAAAAACAAGTTGATGTATAGGAAGACTGGAGCTAGATCCAAAGGTCAGGGACAACTGGTACTTCCAAAAAGATATAGGGCAGACTTAATAAGGAGCCTACATGTGAAACCAGATGGGGACCATGAGAAGATAGGTACCATCATTCAAAAGGTGGCTCACAATTATTATTGGCCCAAAGCAAGATGGGACATTGAGAATTTTGTAGAAAGGTGTAGCATAGCACATGAGGGAACACCCACAAGTGGGAACATAGATCAGGACCTGGACACGCCCCGGGGCAAAATTAGGCCTGATAATAAAAAGAAAAATAGATTTGATAAAGTGGACCAAATGGAATGGGAAGCCCCTTTTCACGGACAAGCTTCACTTAACTGTTTTACAATGGCCACTATGCGGAGAGTGCAAACAGATGTCTTACCCCAGGATAAGCCGACAATCCCTCAATCGGACTTAAACAAACTGGAGGAAGAGGATGTAGAGAGGAAATCTCTCATCAAGAATTTTAAGTGGGGAGAAAGCCCCAAAAGAAAAATTGGTAGCGGTCGTTTTGTGAATGATAATTCTGGGAGGAAAAATCATCACTATAAAGCTTCGAGTGGAAGAGACCATACCGGTGCATGGACAAATAGGTCCACACAATTAAAGGTCCATATGTAGCTATGTTAAGAACGTGGACTGATGAAAAGGCAGAGGAAAACATTACATCTTCATACCAATATGTGAATGAGCTGACCACTCGGTTAAAAACTGGCTGGAAACTTGCCAATGAAAATTTGAAACAAGCCAGGAAGAAACATGCTGCCTATTATAACAGGAAGGCGAAAGACAGAAATTTGGCTGTGGGAGAGAAAGTACTGCTTCTTTTGCCTGGGAGTCAGAATAAGTTACAAATTGGATGGCAGGGTCCATATACAGTTTTAGAGAAGGTGTCTAGAACAAATTATAAGATAGATAAGAAGGGGAAAGAAAAAATCTATCATGTGAATCTCCTGAAGAAATATTTGGAAAGAGAACATCAGGAAGAGACACACTTGTTGACCTTGTTCATCGCCATGGAGATGAAAAAGGAACCACTTTCATCATTTGAATATCCATTACACCCCTGTGAGACAGCAGCACAGGTGAAAATCATACACATTTAACGAAAACTCAGAAAGAGAGAGTGCAACAGGTTCTAAATAATCATGCAGAGGTGTTAACAGACCGACCAGGGCATACAAACCTATTGGAATATGATATGAAACTAATAGACTCCACACCTGTCTGTATGAAACCATATTCGATTCCGTTTGCTAAGGAGAAAGCTTTGAAGGAAGAGATAGACTATCTATTGAAGGAAGGAATTATTTCGCACAGTGAGTCTTCGTATAGTTCCGGTGTTGTACTCTTAAGGAAGGCCTCTGGAGAACATAGACTCTGTATAGATTACAGGAGACTGAATGCTATTACAGAAGGACAGGTGGATCCATTGCCGGATACAAATCAGCTGTTTGCCAGGCTAAATAAAGCTAAATATTTCTCAAAAGTGGATCTGAGTAAAGGATACTATCAGATTCCAGTAAAGCCTGAGGTTAGACCATACCTAGCTTTTAGTACCTCAGAAGGACACTATGAGTTTAATAGATTGCCATTTGGATTGAAGAATGCGCCTAGTGTCTTCTCTAGAATGATGAGAAAATTATTGGATCCTCTGAATAATCCCTGTATAACAAATTTTATGGATGATATCCTTATAGCAACAGAAACATTTGAGGAACACATTGACTCTCTGAACATGCTGTTTGATCGACTTAGGGAGGCAAATTTAACAGCCCGACCAACCAAATGTTGCGTTGGATGTAAAGAATTGGAATTTTTGGGACACACATTTTATCAGGGAAACATGACCCCTGACCCAAAGAACTTAGAGAAACTAAAGAAAGCCCCGAGACCACAAACCAAGAAGGACGTGAGATCCTTTGTCTCATTATGTGGTTTCTACCAGAAGTATATCAAAAACTTTAATTCCATATGTGCACCGTTAACTGATTTGACACGTAAAGGACATCCAGATCGCATTACATGGACCCCACAATGTGAAATGACTTACCAAGAATTGAAGGAAAAGCTCACAAGTAAACCCATTTTGAAATTACCTGACTTAAGTCAAGAATTCATAGTAAGGACGGATGCAAGTAATATTGGGCTGGGTGCAACTCTACTACAGAAATCAGATGCATTGGATGGGGAATTAAGCCCAGTGGCATATGCTAGCAGAAAGTTGAATAAAGCTGAAATCAACTACTCAACTAGCGAAAAAGAATGTCTTGCAGTAATATGGGCGATAAAGAAATTCAATATTTATCTATATGGGAAGGCATTTAAGTTGCAAACAGACCACAAACCTTTATCGTTTCTAGCACAGGCTAGGCATGAGAACTCCAGGTTACTCCGATGGTCTTTACTTTTGGCTCCATATAATTTTAGCATTGAGTATATATCTGGAAAAACCAATTTGGGAGCGGATTTTTTAAGCCGCCATCCGTGTGATGAGAATCACCGTAAACCCCAGAAATAATAATAAATTTCTCTATGTGTATATAGAATAAAGGACTGACATATAATGTCTGTTTTAAGAGGGGAGGTGTCGTGGAATATTCTAATCCACATATATAAATTATTAGGTAAATATGAAGCCTAACAAATAAAATTAATAAAGAAAAGAGCAATGGTAAAATAACAGTGCTGTCACAAAGAAGGTACTCGAAATCCCCCTTGTTTTCTGCTTCGTCTGCAAATTGTAACGCTTTCACGTTGATAGTAAAAGCTTACTGTATTATACCCGCTTTCTTCAATGAAACGTGTGCTGTATTTCTTGGAAAAACATTGAGAGGCAGACTGCGTAATGACCTAAATTAATCCTAACATTAATTATACTGCGTTACCAAAACGAACGAACAGATGGACTCAAATAGAAAGAGAGAGGGGCGAATAAAATCAGGAACGCATGCAAAATTAAACACGCGTCTCGCTATTAATGCCACCCTCAACAAGCGTAACGCGATACACAATTACTACTATCACGCGTGTTAGGCTACATGCACTAACTTTTTCGGACGAACAGTGATAAAATACACTACCTTTCCCAGAGTTAGGTTTTAAAATCATAAAAAACGCTTATTAGGAAAGATAACAATAGATGGGTTTACGTTTGAAAACATTACAGTACCCAGACAGCACATCTTCGAAACAGTAGGTAGAAGAAATTGCATATTTTGAACGCAGCCACGTAGCTCTTTTAAATTTGGATATTTGGGTTCCTTAGGGCTTGCTGACAAAGAATATGTAAAACGTTACGCAAATAGTCCAGGAATTAATAAATTATAACCAAAATAAAATAGTGGGGATGCCTGACAACATGGAATCATTTCTGCTCATAAAATTTTTTTATAACGTGTTTGAAAAAACCTTACGTTACAGAAATAGCCTACCATGTAAACTCCAAATTGATTGGAGCGCAACAAATGAAAGACTAACCACGATTGGTCGGGCTATAAATACTATCTATCGTTGTTAGGGGAGACGTGGAAAGGTAACATTTTTTCAAACACTTGTCGAAACGTGGCTCCATTGGCTAGACTCGCTGATATACTCACTTAGGAGCGTTAGTTCGAGACCACTAGTGCAAATAAGCTTGATAAAGCAACAGTGCGTTGAAGCCAGCTCATATTTTGCTAAATAAAAGCCTGGAACATAAGCAGATGGGAATTTGTGCCAGAATTCATTGCTAATCAACGTATCTGTGTTTGTTTCCATGAATTGTGGTAAGCTTGAAACATTCAGTATCTTTTAATGAAAATTGAATGTGAATTGTTAATTTATGCCTGTATATATGTGTAGTTCAGTAGCAAACATGATGTAAAGCCTATAATGCTCCCGCCTGAACAGAAGGTGTCGGAGGAAAGTAAAACTGCATGGAATGGCCAAACAGTACACTGACACCTAGATTATTGATTAGACAGAAATAATGCTGGAAGTGCAGAGGCGTGGTAACCATTAAGGAGGTTAATACTGGTATAAAGTATTTCACATGAAGCTGATAGTTGGCCTAACGCTCTGAACTCAATGTTTGTGATGTGTTGTGATCAGTGTAAAAAGAGAGTATAAGTTAGTTATGAAGTAGAAGGTACATCCTTCTTGATTTCAGGGACCGTGGTCTTGATGGTACTGAGCAGCACCTGGTCAGAGCTTTGCTGAATCCAGAGTCGGACAGCATACTCCTTGGTCTTTTTAGCTATCAGTGAGGTGTCTCCAGAGCCCAGGGGAGAATTCGAGCAGAGGAGTCCTTTCCTGCCGCCATCACGCAAGATAAGCTGATTTGGCCAGCTGAGCTCAACATTATGTCCCCTCAGCTTAAAATGACCTTGTAAAAATAACATTAAGAGGGGAATTAAATTGTGTTAATATCAGGAACTGAGAACATCTCCAATAATAGTTCCCCTAAAGACAAACTATTGAAGTCATGATGACAAATACCAACAGAGCTTGAACAAAACAAAACCAGTATTACCTCATATTACTACTACACAACTGACACACATAGGATACTTGTAATAATATATGTCACTACTATATTCATATTGATAAATTCTGTACATATAACTTGTAATTTAAATTGATTGTGATTCCTGGTTCCCTTTGTAGTTGAATCAGGACACATATTCATTCATGCCAGCAATGAATACATATTGTTATTTGAAAAGTTATCAGTGACTCCTTAAGATATTCTCATAGAGTGTTATATGTATGTGAGTGTCACAGTGTTGTCAAGAGTAGTGGATTAAATTAAATTGTTTATCCGTCTGTTGGTGTTATGACTTACACTTCATCATACACATACCCTAGACATACAACGTAGTCATCACACTATTCCAGAATAATTCTGACTGAGATATATATATATGTGGCAGCAAGTAAGGTTATCTATAATACACTACACTTATTAGATATAGATACCTTCACAGCTGATCTCAGTCAGTACACTAAGTCCCCTATAAATATTTATAACATCCCACTTCACCACAGAGACCAGGTCATCATTTTCCGTCTACGCACTGGACATCACAGATTGAGGTACTATCTATATCACAAGTACAGAACTGGTACAACAGATTGAGGTACTATCTATATCACAAGTACAAGACTGGTACAACAGATTGAGGTACTATCTATATCACAAGTACAGGACTGGTACAACAGACTGAGGTACTATCTATACCACAAGTACAGGACTGGTACAACAGATTGAGGTACTATCTATACCACATGTACAGGACTGGTACAATAGATTTCGCCACCTGTGGCACCAGCCCAATGACAGCCAAGCACCTGCTGCAGTCCTACCCAACATACAGCAATGAACGGAGTAGCATATGGCAACAACCTACTTCTCTCCACAGAAAACTGTTTGGAGATGTCGGGAACCTTGAGAACACTCTACTTTTATTAGAGTCATTAATTAAGGCGAACGAGGAAGAAGAAGAAGTTCGATATATCGAGTCATCCTGTTGAGTCATCCTGTCGAGCAGAGTTGAGAAGTCGGCCAACAATTTTCCGACTACGATTCTGGAAATTGTGTAAGTCAGACTCCGACTACATTTATTTTTAACTAATGATATGGCATAAAATTATGCACTTATATGGAGTTATATGTATAAGTATGGAATGTGTGTGAATAAATTAATACGTGGCTTTCGCGCACAACATTTTAAACTATTCATTCATTCATTCATACAGTAATACAAAATTACAAATCATCCACACCTGCACACAAATGACTGCTTTGCCAAACACCATCAGGCAATATAGTTTCATTTTAACAATGACGGGAAAATTGACAGTGTGTATAGTTTTTCATTTCTTGTGTGCTTTTTCTAAATGTGCCAACAAATTTCCAGTTGTGATAAAAACTTTATTTATGATCAGAAGCAACTGAAATTGTCCTACATTATGTAAAAATGAATGTTAACCCAAAAGTGGTTTTAGGAGTTCTACTACTTTAAAATGTTATTTACAATTTGTTAATTGACCCTTTCCCTTGCATGGATCGAACGTGGATCTGTTTTGACTCAAGTCTCGTAAAATTCGGAGTCGTAGTCAGGACACTTTTACCGACTCTCCGACTCCCCTAAAAAATGACCGCCTCCACGACTCCTACTCCACAGCCCTGCTGTCGAGAGTAATTCCCTTTGGTTCCTGTCATGTTTTTCTTTTCCGTAGGTCTGTCTTACGTCTTCTTCTCCAGTTTGTGTAGAATCTTTCTCATGTTTATTCTGTCCAAGTAGTTCCTTAACTGCGTTTGCCATGTGGCTCTTATGCCGTGTTATTCTCATAAGTGGAATCCACATGAATATGACGTAATTGTAACTGTTATCAACATTTGTATTACATAACCATTACAGGTGTCAACTTTACTGCCGTAAATTTATTTTGAGAGAAAGAGTCTTAGAAATAGTGGTCCGGTTTAGAGTGGAGAATGGTGGTGAAAATCTCAGTGATAGAAAATGTAGAGAGTAAATAGTTGCTTCACAGAGTGCTGAGGAGAGTAAAGACAGACTTATTTACGATAAATCGTTTCTCTCAATCTTCTCTTCAGACTCTCCTGGTCAAACAATTATTTGCCAGTTTCCAGACACACATCTGCGCTCACACCGATTTGGTGCTTCAAACACACAGACGCACTTGAATACAAGCTATATTAAACAAATAGGGGAAATGTTGGGCGTTGGGTATTTCCAACACAGTACTAAATACGTTTATGATGTTTGTTAACCTTAAAAAATCAAATCACAAACAAATATCAAGTGTTACATAAAATTATCATAAGTACAGTAAATACAACTAACAAGGTGAAGGGGGGTGAAGAAGATTGGTATCGACTAAGCCCTTCCCGCTTGTATTAGACAAAGATAAACCCAGTCCAAAGATAGATAGTTATCAGGAACATAGGTAATGTAACCTAACAGTGAAGTTAATTACTCTGAAAGAGGGGTTACAAATCTTAGGTATGGGTGGTAGAAAAAATCCTGTTATTCCCAATTGTTCTTCCCTTTACTAAGCAAATGAAAGGGAGGTGGGGTAAACAGAGTTAACAAAATATCCCACTTAAAGGAACAATGCAGGGTATACTGAAAATGTATTACCCGGTAGGCAAGTTAACAAATGGTTTGAACAAATTAAATCTCCTGTCATTCAAGCACGCGCGTGAGGATCCACACTCATATATTCACTCACACTTACCGATTGCAGCATCAGACAATCCATAGAATTATATAAACAGAAATTACACTCTAGACATGTGAAACTGTCTAGTACTTCGATGTCCCGCCCCAGATGTTGCGAGGTTTGCTGATAGCAAATATTCCCATTATCGCCGGACTTGAAGCCTAAGAGTTCTTGTGTTTTATTATATTAAAAAGGAGTCTATGGGATGGCACTGACACAGTTCGATACAGGGATGAAAATGAAGTGGTGGTAAAATTCCTTCAATGTGTGATGATAGCAACTGACCGGTAAAGTTTTTAATCAGTGAGGAAAAACTAGGCTCAGTCATCGTCAGGTAAATCGGTATTCTCTCACAGTAGAGCAGTAAATAAAATATCGCTACTGGCAACTGTTCATCTTCCAGTTTATCTCACAGATTGAAATTAAATTTGATGATTTATTTAAATGTTCTTGGGTAGGCTTTCTTTCGTGTAATTATGATAGCTAGGTCGCATCGGACCGCCACAAGATTAAATTTAAAAAATGTTTCATCAATATGTCTGGAAGAATAAGAACCGAGTCTGAAACTCTCTGTATGATTTCTTTATGCTGGGATTGCAAAAGTGATCATTCTATAGAAAAAGATAGAAAACCCATGACAACATAATCATACCTCAAAAATCAAATAATATTCTAACGCGCGATAAATTTACCGTTAAGGCTATTATATACACTCGCGTATTTAATTATGTATTTAAGAAAACACGTCACGAGTCTAATGGTTAAAATACACCTCTATATATATAGGACTTAACTAAATTTATTAATTATAAATTCCTTCGCGACTTTAAAAGTTACTTTAACATTAAAGCATCTATTATTTTTTTGGAAATATTATAATAGATATATCATTAACTTTACCACTGGAATTTTTGGGATGAGTTTAATTTAATAGATTTAAATAAACACAAAATCCAGTGAAATAAAATGAAAGCACTAGACCACTGATCACTTTAACAAATATATTATACCGTGCACAGAAACAGAAATCTCTGGCGACCGAATGATAACATGGCTTTCTACGTGGTCTGTATATATCTAACTGAAATGCAAGATTGGTGGGACATGAGAAAATTGACACCTTTTTAGATCTCAGGAGACTTTTGGGGATCTGGCCGCCAGACTAAAGAGAGAAGCCGCCCCTGGTCAGACGTATCTCCGCTCGCTGCTTTCGCGTTGGCTTTCCCGTTCGCTCCCACTGCGATCGGTTTCGTGTTTAACACCGAGATGCGAAATACCGGCAGGAAACTTGCGTCGCTCGTTTCAGGGACCACTACTGCCTTTGATAACGCCGATAGTCTTTCTTGAGATCCCTCAGTCTGTTTGATCGTGTGCCGCTACTATCTGTTTGATTCTGGCACCGCCCCCACTGGGCCAAGTTAATGAAGATACTGCATATGATTGCTCAAGAGATGTCTGTGGGCGTGATTTAATCTCTCCTTAAATCAATGCGATGACCAGAATGAACGGTAGATAAACTGTCCACATATTAATCAGCAAACGTGTTGACCATCTGCGTGGAACGGTTGCATAGCTAATGAGTCCAGGTGGAAAAAAATCCCGTTTGACGAAAAGTTACCACAATATTCGGGGGCACAGATGCTATACGAAGGGGTCGTTACAAAGGGTCATACCATATCATCCAACACTTCAGGGATACCGATGTTATGAGAGGGTTCTTACCATCCTCTAACAAATTCAGGGACGGATGAGTTGTCTGTCACATTTACTATCACGTAGTTACAATGGCATCAATATTTGTAATGCATAACTCTTGTGTTAACATTAGTATTAAAAAGTTAGTTGCTTATCCTTTACAGGACGTGGCAATCAACCCCAGCTTTTATTGGCTGTTTGTGATTTTTCTAGGCAATTTTTACGTTCAGTAGTTTGCCATTGCTTTCTGAACGGTACGGCGCTTATACCATTGTTAAAAATCCACACAAAGCGATCTGCCACCAAACCGCCTGCAGCAGGTTTCGAACCTGGTATATCTGGATTATGAAACTGCGTTCATATCCATTAGGCCACAGACGCCGACAACATTAGTATTACATAACTATAAATGGTATTAATATTAGTATCATATAACTAAAACCAATATTAGCATTTAGTATCACATAACTGTAAGTTGCATTAAGATTGTGATATAAGTATAACTGTCATAAATATTCATCATCATCATCATTCCTTTCCGTTCCTCGTGGAACATAGGGCTGAAACAGTTGCTCTCCATCGATTTCTGTTCTGGGCTGTCTTTTTCAGCTGTGCCCAAGTCATTCCAATTTCCTTAGCCTCCTCTTCCACTGTTCTTCTCCAAGTTCTCCTTGGCCTCCTTGTCACGGATTGCCTCCCCTTAGCTCTGCAGTAGTGGTGCACCAGTGGCCAACACTCAAAGTATCTAATATGGGTCTTCAAAGGTGTCTACCTTCGCACAAGATTACTCTTTGCAGAGTAGTAGATAGAAGGATAATGATGCTTCTATCTCAAGGGGGTGGCTTCACAAGATGTTTTCAGAAGTCAAGAACAATGCTGCATAGGGCAGAGCACTATTAACTTATATCTGATCTGTCCCCTTTTGTGAAGAATTAAGTAATGGTTTTAGCCCGTTCAAGCCCCCAGCTGGTGTAATCCAGCGAAATTATTTTATAAGTATTTTCTCTAAAGATGTAAATATATGTCTAGATGTATATGTATTAAAGTATCTTGCTCATATGTTTGCTTTCATACCTATAATAACTGAATCAACAATGATTGTTTTGTTTTAAAATAACAAGTAACAAATTTAATAATCACTTAGTTTTAACAGGTGAAAATAACGATGGTATGATGGTGAATTTTAGATGTATATAAAATTGTCTTCACTGAGACTTAGGTTGAGGATTTATAAAAAATTGGTCCTTTTGCTGTTTCCTTTAATAAGAACTTACCTGGTCTAAGTGAGTCCTGCAGCCGTAGTTTCGTCAATTCTTTTGTTATGAGGACACTTCTCCATACAACTCGTCCAATGTAGGTGGTTAGTGTTGAATCCCTGCTCTTGACTCACAACTAGTGGCGTAGAAACTTTAGTCTTGCAGCTTCTTACCACGAACAGTCTGATAGCTTTGTACCACAAACCCAAATGGGATCTACAATCTCCTGGCACAGTTAGAATGGACACAGCAACCTAGGTTAGATGCTTCAAATACTGGGTCTGGGTTTATTTTAGAATCCCTCTTATGACTTTATTCTGATTCCTTAAGTCTCCAGTCTTTGTATTTAAAAATGCGGGTTTACTTTTAAGTTTGAAAGTTGCCCAAATACTCTGTCCTGATCCTTTCGTATAGAATCTAAGTCCTATTCTCTCCTGGCTCTCTCTCAGGAGGTGCTACTTTGACGTTTAGCAGTGCAGTTTGTCTAAGTCTCAAATTTTTAGATTATAAATCTCAATTTTTGCTCTTCCCATATGGTAATTCCGACGAATTTGCCAGTGAAATCCAATGTCTATTCCGTCTCTCAAATTAAACCAATGGTAAGCTCTTTAGAAATATGTGGGTCGGGGTGTTAGATCATTAGTCTCCCCGCCGTGTTTTAAAATATTTTAAAATTTAAACACATGACCTATCTCTCAAAATGGCATGTTTACTTCCGCCGCTATTATACAGACGGGCGAACACATCTGTGATCTCATTCCTCAATGATTGCCTGGCTGATAATATCTCCTCAGACGTATTTTATCTGTATTAATTACACAGAAAATGTATGGGCTAAAGAGATAAGCCTATTGTCAACCACGTACTCAAATCGTTCACGAGACAGATAATTGCTGATACAGCAAGGTGCACAAACATTATGCAATGACACACCTGGCCGTCTATTGTTCTTTCCGCCCAAGGTGTCGGAAGGCGCTGTGATAAACCTGGAATTTCAGGTAGTCACTCGGTCTGGGCCGGAAATGAGTTATGACAAAATCCCTATTACTCTTCATGTTTACCTTCTGCATTCAAGGTGGCTAGACCACTTAAGTGATTACAATTAATCCTCATGATAGTCAATTCAACCGTGAAATAACATTATTGCAGTGTGAATAGAGGTTAACAACTCTAAGAGGCGCACCTATGAGGTGAGGAAAATGAAGAAATGAAGTGATACTGCCTGAGAGGACGAAAATTATAAAAAGGGCACAACTGATTTCATCACACTCCCCACTCTTCTTTTCTTTTGTGGGTTCCAGACAAGGGCACCTCTGGCTATGCCAGATCTATAAATATTAGTATTACATAACTGTAAATGGTATTAACATTAGTACTACATAACTTTTATTTATATCAACATTATTCAATTGACTTGACTTGCCTCATAACACTCGCTAACTGAGAAACTACAGACGATCAACCACTTTTGTTTGTCCTTTGTTAATCTATTTAGTTTTGTCACATGTTGATATATTCATTAAAATTATAGTTACGTATTTTTTCGTCAAATATTTCATTAACAATAAAGTAATCATTATCGTCAAAGTCATCATTAGAGTCTTTTTTCTCGTTTTACAATTGTTATCGTCTTTTATTTTATTTTATTTTTGGGGGAGATAAAATATCCAAAGCGTCTGTCTCCCTTTTTTAAATTTAAATCTCAGATATCTGAAGCTAAACCAATTTTGTTTGTAAAAGTAGTGAAGGCCACGTCTGCTTGTTCATGCAAGCCATTACAGTCAAGATTCAAGTTAAACGTCTGTTTGAATTTTATTTTTCTAAGAGTTTATAGGTAAGAAGCTTTTTGGGATTCAGCATTCCCTGCCACAAGTTTCTCCTAATATGTGCTGATTGAGTCAGATATTGTTTTCTGTTGTAATTATAAACGTTAGATTATAACATTGAGTCAGATAATGTTGTCTGTTGGACGAGTAAACGTTAGATTATAACATTGAGTCTGATAATGTTGTCTGTTGTAATTATAAAAGTTAGATTACAACATTGAGTCAGATAATTTTTTTTTTTTCCGTACGCCCGCTAATACTCGAGGCGAAATCTCAGGTTATTGTTAATGTCTAACCTGACATTGATTTTACGTGAGTATCCCTTTTCTTGTACAGAGACAGGTGTCCCTCGCCATTCAGGCAGATACTCGCCGATTTCGGAGGTTGTCAGATAATGTTGTCTGTTGTAATTATAAACGTCAGATTACAACATTGAGTCAGATAATATTGTCTGTTGTAATTATAAACATTAGATTACAACATTGAGTCAGATAATGTTATCTGTTGTAATTATAAACGTTAGATTACAACATTGAGTCAGATAATGTTGTCTGTTGTAATTAAAACATTAGATTACAACATTGAGTCAGATAATGTTGTATGTTGTACGAGTACTTATAAAGGTTAAATTATAACATTGAGTCATGTGATGGAGTACTGTGTTTCTTATTTTCAACGGGCCCCAGTCTTCTTCTCCATGTAATTATTTGCGTTCATTTATGAGAAGTTAATGTGGTTTTTATTTTCAATTCGCCCCAAGCTTCTCTCTGTATTAATTGCGTTCATGTATTTCATTAGGCGTTGGAGTTAATAATTATTAGGCTGGGTTAAATTTTTCAGACGTTACGAGAAAATCCGAACACCCGGCACCTACCCTGTTTAATTGTAGGGATGGGGGGAGAGAAAAACGACCCAGGTACACTGAACCAATCAATTTTATTCTGGTAACTAAAATGGTCAGTAGAATTATCTAACGTTACGGAATAAGTAGCGCGTGAGCAAAATATACACTGAGTCATCGGGTTGTTTACGATATCATTGGCCGAGGTCAGATGTAATTTATGTGCAGAAATAATATTGGTCAAAGGTCGGCCTAAAGCGACGCGACGCGATGAATCATAGCGTCGGTTATTGCATCAGAATTAAGACTATATATTTAGCATCATAATCTGTTAGCGCGCTCTGCTCCCAAGAAATTCAGCCGTGACGAAAGCGCCATATATATCGACTGCTCAAACTAGAGAAATTCGGTATTGGGTATGTGTATAACTTAATTAACGTGGTAGAAAGTTTTTTTTAAATATAAGAGCTTAGCACGTTATTAACTTTCTTCTGGGAGTTAATTTAAGTTTTATTAGTTTGAAGTGCCATCAAATGCTATCTTATACAACAAAACGAGAAGTTGTGCCTATAATTTGTCTACGAATAATAGTAGCAGTATCTATGATTTGTGTAGCGGTTTTTGAGATATTAACTGTGTGAGGGTAAGCGCTAAGATAAACAGGTGCTCTGTAATATGTAATGTGAGGACTGTGAAAACCGCATTTTGATTTTGATAATTTGTTACGTATATACGCGAGCATAATTTGTGTATTTTATTAGTTGTACTATTTTTTGGTAATGTAGTTAGAAGACAAAGGGCGTATGGGATGTAATTAATATTACTGAGATGGTGTAGTAACAGTGTGTTTAATATTGTGTTAATTGATAACCTTCCCGGGTCAGTCTTTAATAAGAAGCTAAGGTTAGGAAATTATCCTGTACCGGGGAATGTTTCGCTTCAACGAAGCTAATATTATGACGCCTGAGGGCTAGACTAGCACAAAAGATTCAGTTCAATCCGTGTCTGGAGTTTACATAACAGACATATAGTAAGTGAGTGTGGGAGAGTGATAGGAGGGACGGTCAAGTAGTTTGACCATTGAGTAGGAATAGTTGTTTATCGCTTGTGCGTAGTTTGTGTAAGGGAGATGTATTAAAAAAAAACGCGTTTACAAAATGTAACATCCAAAGATTTTCAAAGTTGAGCGGTTACCACTGTGTATGTCTGTCTGTCTTCAATTTTTATTTTCTACGATATCTCTGTTGTTATTGAAGCGATTTTAAAAATTGAAAGTGATTATTAATCGGACAATTGTCCTTTATCTAGCCAGTATGTTTCCATTTACTTCTTTATCATAGTTTTCATCTTGGTACTTTTCTTTCTTTATTTATTCAGAACAACATACTTTTACTCTAAAGCACGATAACATATTATAGGGATTAATATGGTATTCTAATAAACAATATCGTTTCTGTCCTTTCCTTTTATTTATTTTTCCATTAGAATGCAATACATTATCTACGTTTGTCTTTCCCCTTTCTCTGCCCTGCACACATTTGGTTTGCTAGTTTCAGTTTCACAATGCACAAGTTAGGTTAGCTTTTTTCCATGTTAATCCCCCCTTTTCCTCTCTCGCCCGTTCTTAGAAAACAAAACAACGCGTTGGCCAGCTGCCAAACTGTCTAATGGTCGTTTTAAATATTAGGACGGGTAACGAAAAAGCTTGTGGTTTTAGGGGTGGGTATCATCGCTTGGCGTTAATAGATTCAAATCTTCGTTACTGAGTTACATGGAGACCGATTCAAACAATGTAGTTATTTTTAGACAACAACCTTCACCAAGTAATAGGACGGATGGGTAGAAGGTTTAGGGGGAGGGATATCCCTTTTCAACTATAATAGAAAAATATTCAAATATTGCGTCCAATTCTTAGTAGCAATGTGACCTTTGTCCTTCATCATCATCATCAGTTGCCATCTCCACAACGGAGGTTGGCTGTAATGGATCTCCAACGTCTTCTGTCTCTTGTCTTGGTGGTACACTCTGATAGACTCTTTCCCGTCCATCTCTTGATGTTATCTTCCCACTTATAGCGCTGTCTTCCCCTTGCACGTTTACCTTCAACTCTCCCTTCTGTTATGGTCTTCTGCAAGGTGTTATGCCTTTTTATGTGGCCAAAGTATTTTAGCTGCCGAACTTTGACCTTAAAGATTTTCAAATATAATAGTGGGGTTTATAGGGTGTAATTTTACGTTACTAGATTTTTGAATAAGGGAATTTGAGCGATTGACTTTATCACATATCTTCCCTGTTAAAAGCATGCATCCCAATGCAGCTTTATAATCTGTGTTACAATCTCTATCAAATTATGTCAGATTTGACTCTACTCTGCTTTAATGTTATCATGGATTTCTGCAGGTGGGTCATTTCAAAGTAGGCACGACTCAAGAAATCTACCTCAGACCTCTGCAATCCAAGACTATTGCAGTGTGTGTTAATAAAACAGCTGCAGGTGCTACTGCCTGACAAATGCTGATTATCAATCAATATTCACCATTAATCTTCCCTGAGTTTGTCCCATGACACGTCCAGAGGTTTCTTAGATGCGCCTCAAGGTTGCAATATTTATGAGGATGGAATCTATAAAATGGTGATAGCAGAGTATGTAGGGGGTCCAGTAATTTCCTCATCAGCCTGGATAACACACTCAGAGTAATTCCAATCCAAAAGCAACATATGAATTCAATGTGCCCCTCCGATGTGCTCACAGCCATCCCTTGGTCTGAGCTCAAGCTTGATTGGAATTTGGAAACACCCTCTACTAATATTCAAATGATTCTATAACTTGCCACTCACATGGAGGCCATATTCACCAGCTGTATTCTTAGCCTTGCGTCAATTGGTGAAATGATATATTATATAACGTGGGGAAATGACTTCCTGCATCAAGAATCAATTCGCCCGTAGCATTGCTATGTAATATGTGTGATCTCATTCCACTGTCCGTACAATACTTCCACTGAACTGTATAGGGTCGGTCAGTACCACTGTCACCGGTGCCCTTATAGTGCTAAGTTAATAGCCGTATTCTGCAGCGAGCTGCACATTTTCCCAAGTGCTCAAACGCCCGCTCCCCACTTTTCTAAGGTTAACATTTGGTTTCGGTTTCAATGTTGACCGATTTTCGTCAATGCTAATTTTAGCCAGTTCCCGGAATTCTGCTTCAGATTGAGCCGGGGTGGACTGGTCTGTAACTGTATTTACTCTCGGTGCTATCCGAAGAGTTGCCATAGTCACTGGCTTCCTGGAATATTGAGGGTGAGAAGGTGCATACCTATTCACTTTATCTACCCGTTATATTTAGTTTCCTTTTTATTTTTAGGCCTATGTTCTTCAGAATGCTTGTCTAGCATCTGGGTATTATTTTCTTTCCATCGTGTGGAATGAACCTTGCTACATTGGTCACAGGAATTAATAAACTGATAAATGTCGTCAGCTACACCTGGCCAGAAGAATCTCACTGATGTCCTTTGACGGGTAGTACCAACCTTCATATGTCCACCGTCTGGTACAACATGTGCATGTGCCATAACTGTGTTCCTATACTCCAATGGCAGTACTAACTGTCCATATCCTTTGGGTCCTGCTCCAGCTTTCCTGTATAGCAGCCCATCCTTCAAATAAAATTGTCCTTTTCTAGGGATGTTATGGCTATTAGGCAATTTGCCAAAGCAAGGCTTTAATGATTTATCCTTCGCCTGGGCCTTTTTCATCTGTTTAGGATGAAAATTTAGTGGTGGTTCCTCGTCCTTACTAGGGGTCGACCTGACCTGGAGCGTGGCCATTATCACGGGTTTTATAGGGCTCCCTAGGAAAACATATTTCCTTCCTAACACCAGCGGGTAATTAGGGTCGTCGCACACTGCAGCTCTAATCACTCTTTCCACGTACCTAGTTTTGACATTTATCCTGGCTACGGGAAGTGTCATGGTGGCTGTATCCTTTAATGCCCCTTGTATCTCCACTTTGTCTGTGGTATACTGGTCAGGGTGCACCAGGGTTGCACTCACAACTGAGTCATATTCCAATCCTGAATCGTAAAGGCACATCACCTTATTGCCATTACACTTTACTTCTTCACAGATGGGGGGATGATGGAGATCTTTCTGACTGTCTGTCAGTTTCTTCCTTCCCTTGTCCACTGTTATCATGCATGCAGCGTGATATGGAGGAACTTTCCTACCACATTCGATTGTATTATGATTTTGCATCCTACATATTTTACACCATTTTCCTTCTGGTCTGTAGGGTCTCTTTTCATTGAATTGCGGGTTTCTATCTCTAGGGTCAAATCTTGGCCTATCATAGTTGGGTTTACCTCTGTTTCCTTGATCTCTACTGTCAAATTTATTCTGGTTTTGGGGGGCTTTATTATGTTCTACCTGTTTCTTCTTTGCTCCAGCTACTTCTGACTGGGCTGCCTGATACCTCTCAGCGACATTGAGCACCTCACCCAACCTCTCTGCACCTTGTTCCATGAGAAACTTTCTCAGGTTTGGAGCCATGGACTCTCTCAATTGCACAATCATGATCATTTCCTTAAGATCTTGGGTTTTCCCCAGAGCATTCCATTTCTCCAAATAGGTTTCCAACCTAGCAGAGAATTGGTGGTGTCTCCCCAGACAGTAGCTTTGCATTTCTAAATCTCTTCATGTAAAATTCCCTATTCTTCTCGTACCTAACTAGAAGAGCCTGTTTTAATATTTCATAGTCTTCCTGATCGTCTCTGCTCAACTTTGAGAACACTTCGTAAGATGTTCCACTAAGCCCTTGGGATAATTTCAAACTCCATTTTTCCCCCTCTAAACCATAATTTGTAGCCAGTCTTTCAAATCTAGAGAGGAAGGACTCAATGTCATCCTCTTTTTCTACAAAGGGGTCTAAATGGAAGTTCATTGCCAAGTTAGAGGCTCCCTGAGTTGCACTAGCATCAGAGGTAGATGTGCTGTTACCATTCTCTGGAGCATGACCTTGCAATTCCAATTCTTTTAGCCTTAGTTCGTGCTCCCTTTGCAATCGTTTGTCTTCTTTCTCAGCCTCTAATTTCTTTTCTTCTAGTTGTAATCTTTTAATCTCAGCCTCCCTATCAGCCTCTAATTTCCCAGCCTTCCTAGCATCTTCTAATTGTAACCTCTTAACTTCCTTATCAGCTTCAAATTGTACTCTCTTCTCTTCAGCTAACCTCCTATCTTCCCTCTCAATAAACTTATCACATTCTGAAGTCACATACTGAATCACAACTTGCCCCTCCATTCCCATTTCCTTTGCAGTCTGGACTGCAGCAGATCTGAATTTGGCCAAGTCTGCCATCTTTTATGTTGCACCAAATTTAATTAATCCAACTGTAATAGCCAACAAATATTTCTAATTAACTATGGGCAATGCCAATTCATTTAATTCTCCACACTGATTAATGTTATAACTTTTAGTACGATGGGGGTACCCTGGATCTATGGTGTTACAATACATTTAAATCCCGGACAGGACCCCAATATATGTGGTGGATTAACACCGGGGAGGTTATTGATGTTATATAAAAGAAAGTATAAGTGTCAACAGCGTGAGGTCAAGCTATGTAAGACCCTGAGTCTAATAGTTGAAAATGGTGTTGATGAGTTCTCAGGGGACCTAACGCTACCTCCCTCAGATCTCACGCTGTGCAATATTTTTATATCTATTGTGTGATGTTTTATATGGCTACGTGTCTAGGGTAATGCAAATGTAGTGATAAATGCCTGAAAAAAAAAACACACTTTAACTCAATGAAAATTAAATCAACAAGACTGGGGTTAAAGTTATAATATTATCTTACAATTTTAATTTCCTGTACCTCAAATCTTTTTGGGACAGGAATGTTTAAAACTTAAAATGAAGTGTGTTTTATGTACAGCATTAAATAAATATGAAGGACATCTTGTCCATAAATGTCACTACTACAATGTTTATAGAATTTTATTCACTGCTGAAACCATACTGTCTTATGAAGTGTCACTACTTGGAAGGACTGGGTGTCTCATCATTTCACAAAACAGTTTATAGTAGCGTGTGGAGAATACAACGTGATGAATTGACATAAGCCCGCAATCTTATGGCTTATCTTGTGGTTCCTTTGAAGATAGATGACTTGCTCGAAAATACACCCTCGTTCACTACCGTGTTATCTGGAGGCAGATAAGACTTCAACATTCAAGCAACCAGCATGGTGCCTCGAATCTCTGCAGCTCCAGGTTATGGCTCACTGGGTAATATATGACTCAACCCTGCAACAAGATAACATTCCTCCCTAAGTACTCTAGTTATGTATCTCCACCACTAACAATTAAACATCATTAAACATGCGTTGTGATCAGATAAAAGAGCTAACCAAAATAGCTACAGTCCCTAATTTTAATGGTGACTGCTTCATACTCAGGGGGTATCTTCTTCTCCCTACATGGTTTCAACGCCCCTGTCACTTTAAACCTTCGTTATCTTCAGCTGGGATAAACTCTTTTCTTTTTCTCTTTCTAGTGATATGTTAATTCTTTTCACATAAAATCCTATTTATTTTTAAAGTTATTGGAACACTGAGGTCTGCCGAAGACTGCCAGTGGCTTCCTGGTCTTACAGTCGTAATATTTTATATATCCATTTTCCAACACAATGTACTTTCATTTGCTTCATAAGTCTACTTAGGCATGCCTGTGCTCCTAGTATGTCGCAAGCTTCCACAAAGGCAAATGTCGCACAACCAAAATTTGTGGGCGCCCTATCTAGGTTGTCCTCTACATATTAATAATAATATACATCAATAAAATTGTTCATCTTACCGCAATCAATGAAATATTTCACAAGTATAAGGTTAACTAGCGATCAATGTCACAAGTTCAGATCGTCGACTTCCAAACCGCAAGGGCAATTGGTCACTAATTGCTCTGCGTCTGCTCTTAACCCTACTTGAAGGAAATATTTTTTCAAGTGGCACTTATGCTTGGCAAAGCGTTCGTTTATCCCCTCTCTTCCTAGACTAACCTCAACCAATCAAATCAAGTTAAGCCAATTTGACTTTCCTTAAAAAAAACGCGTTTAGAAAATGTAACATCCAAAGATTTTCAAAGTTGAGCGGTTACCACTGTGTATGTCTGTCTGTCTTCAATTTTTAATTTTCTACGATATCTCTGTTGTTATTGGAGCGATTTTAAAGATTGAAAGTGATTATTAATCGGACAATTGTCCTTTATCTAGCCAGTATGTTTTCATTTACTTCTTTATCATAGTTTTCATCTTGGTACTTTTCTTTCTTTATTTATTCAGAACAACATACTTTTACTCTAAAGCACGATAACATATTATAGGGATTAATTTGGTATTCTAATAAACAATATTATCGTTTCTGTCCTTTCCTTTTATTTATTTTTCCATTAGAATGCAATACATTATCTACGTTTGTCTTTCCCCTTTCTCTGCCCTGCACACATTTGGTTTGCTAGTTTCAGTTTCACAATGCACAAGTTAGGTTAGCTTTTTTCCATGTTAATTCCCCCTTTTCCTCTCTCGCCCGTTCTTAGAAAACGAAACAACGCGTTGGCCAGCTGCCAAACTGTCTAATGGTCGTTTTAAATATTAGGACGGGTAACGAAAAAGCTTGTGGTTTTAGGGGTGGGTATCATCGCTTGGCGTTAATAGATTCAAATCTTCGTTACTGAGTTACATGGAGACCGATTCAAACACTGTAGTTATTTTTAGACAACAACCTTCACCAAGTAATAGGACGGATGGGTAGAAGGTTTAGGGGGAAGGATATCTCTTTTCCACCATAATAGAAAAATATTCAAATATTGCGTCCAATTCTTAGTAGCAGTGTGACCTTTGTCCTTAACGATTTTCAAATATAATAGTGGGGTTTATAGGGTGTAATTTTACGTTACTAGATTTTTAAGTAGGGGAATTTGAGCGGGGTGTTACACGATTGACTTTATCACAGTCATCAGCATCAGTAGTCCGGAAAGGAGAGAGGGAAATTATTCCTTTTCCGAAGGCTAACGAGAGGAGGGACGTGAAGGAGACGCCACTCAACAGAAGACGGTAGTGTCAGAGAGACAGTGAGCAGAAGCAGCGGAGAGAGAGAAGGTAGATAGCCAGATAGAAAGACTAAGAGGACAGCCTCTGGGTTAGCATGGGAAGGTCCGTTAGTGTATCAGTGCTTGTGGTACAGGTGTTAGCTGTGTAGGACATCATAAAGTGCATTAAGACGGTGTAGACCTTGATTTATAAGTCTGCAGCAGGACAGTGTGTTAGAATTAATAATAATAGGATAGTTAGGAGAGGCGGCTCTTAAGTTAGAGACCCCCAACAAGTAGATTTATTTCATCCTTAATTTTTTTTCTATGCAGGTTGAACGAGTGGGTGAAATTGTGTGTTTATAGTGTCTGTCATCTTAATTGTTCTGTTTTCAGGTTGGTGCGACCTCGTACGTTATTTATTTTGCTGTGTTATTGATTTTGTTATTTAATAAAATATAAAATGTACACTGGATCAGTTTCTCTATAACTATACTGTACTTATATGCTTGTCTGTATACTTGTGTCTGTTAACTTTAGTGAAACCTTATCTCCTTTATGGTAGTCAGAGGTGGTGACACAGTAGTTAGTAATTAAGTCACAAGTGGCGAGGGAGAATCAATCTCGGTTCTCACCCTCGAAGCTATACGTCTCATCTTTCCACATCCACTGTCATTTCTCATACAAAATCTATCTTCTCAGACTTTCTCATCACTAGTGTCTGGTCTCTATACTCAGACAAATTCTAAACGTAAATCCACTTCATGACGTCAGATAATGTTGTATGTTGTACTTATAAACATTAGACTACAACATTGAGTTAAAGATTGTGCATTCTCCTTTAAAATAACATTTTCATCATTTTCTTGTGTGTTCCTTACGGAGCATGAAGCCAACACTGCAGTTAGTCCCGCTAGAAGCCTTCACAGTGCAGCTACATGCTTTTGCAGCCTTGGTTTATGTGGCAATATGTTTAACATAATAAGATTGCCAGCCTCATGCTCAGTATCATTTAGAACGGTTTATAACAAAATGGCTTATCGAGGCTTCCAAGACCAAGCCCCCTTTCAAGTAAACAGCCCACCATGAAAGCAAAATTCCTAACGATGCCAATACTCTGTCTCCACGCGTTTTGAATGAATGACAGTTGACGGAATGAATGACAGTGACGGAATGACTGAGAGCACGGCAGACATCAAGACTTGCTGACTTACTGACTTTCTCGCTAAATTAATGAGTGCTGACTTACTAGTTGAGTAATGAGGGAGTGACTGAGTAAATGATCTGTTATGGACTGGGTGACTGCATGATCGACTGGGTGACTGCATGAATGAAAGATCAACTGAGTGCAATGAAATATTGACCTACTGTTCCATTGTCTGGAGGAAACAACGTTCGGTCCTCTTGAAGTGTCTGTTACAGTTTTTTTACATGAATCCTGCTTTGTCATTATTTTCAGGTGTGAATATTTTAATGAGATTAATCCTGATATGCCTTTTCTCCAGGTATGAACATTTTTCTGGCATTTTTCGTGCTGCTCCTACTTTTAGCAGAGTCTACACCTAAGGCCGCGGCATCCATACCTCTCATAGGTGAGTGTCGTAAAATTAGATAGGTTTGAAAGATATTTATGGTCCCGCCTGAGTAGAGTGGATTAATCAATCACTCGTACCAGCGGTCTTTTTTGTACAAAATTATTATATATCATATCTCCAACTAAGATCACCATCGAAATAAAACTGTATGTAAACTCTAAGATGTTGTAGAAAGAAACAAATTTATAATTTGTGTGGTCAGAACCCAGTAAATAAGAACGTTGTCTATGGGCATAATTATTATTACTTTTCTTAACTCACAAAAGAAGACGCACAACACTCTATCTAGAGTTAGACTAAGATACAATAACAGACGTTAGTCATTTTTCTAGACTCAGACTTAGATCAAATCCTGGAAACGAGCACCAATTCTGTCGTAAATTTAGATAGGTTTGAAAGATATTTATGGTCCCGCCTGAGTAGAGTGGAGGATGATAAGTACGTGAGAAATAAAGGTGTGATAAATAGATTTCACAAGTGAATAGTTTAAAGAGAAGATCTGTCTCTGGAATGAGAGGTTTCTCTATTCCAGCCTATATATACGACTATCTTTTAGTACAAGACAATCTTGCCCCTCATTATACCTAGAAATATAAGTTTAACTACACCCACACACACACAACTATGTGTATATATATATATAATTATATATATATATATAATATATTATATATATATATTATATTAATAAATATATATATATATATATATATATATATATATATATAACTCAGTGCTCAGTGCCAAATTTGGCCCCAGTCCATCCTTGACAATAAATTAATAAGGTGGACGTCAATTTTGGTGGTTTATTCCTGGAAGTATAAATGTCACCTTGAATAGTTGGTGTAGAAAACCCCGAGAACTTGTGGTTCACAGTAAGTAGAGAAAAATACTTTCAGTATTAGGAAACATCTGGTTGCTAGAACTGTTAGTATTGATATATGATGATGATGGTAAATCCTATCGGCTGGCTCTGTGGTGAGTGCCGATTTCGAAACAGCGTAACTTTCTGGATAAATCCACTAATACGACTGTCAAAAGTCAGAATTGTTATTATTTTCACAATCCAGTGGGCTGATAACATTTAACTCATTATTTCTGGGATATACAAGTCCAGTTAAATTTACCATTTAAAATGTCAATTGTCTCTTTGGCCAATCCTGTTCACAAAAGAACTTGGGGACGCGTAAGCAAAGAAGAAAGTCAACATTAATCCAATCAGTAAATGAAGGAAAAGGACCAAAATAGACCGCTGGCCGCTCTTGATCAGGTCTGCTAGAAATAAACGGGACATTTATGAAAAACAATGCTACTATTCTATATATACACGGACGGGGACAAGACGATCTCTTTCCCACTCCGTCAGTCCCGATTAAAGTTAAAAGGCACACGGTGACTTTATTTACCACTATACGGTCAGATTTTCGCCCGCTCTGCACTTTCAGGTTGGACAAAGGTATGCACCCTTCCCACCCCTCTGCGCGCGCGTTAACGATCAGCTCACAATGTCAATTATTATTCAGTTATCCATACGCGCACTTAACAACTATCGCCTGTCGTTAATAGCTATTAAAATGTCGGCGTCTGTTTGTTTAGTCGTATGATATCAAATAATAGTCACTTATAATAACTACACAAAATGAAATAAACGTGAATTCTTTTGTCCCTAGCCGTCGCGCCTAGCATATTAATTAGTCAACTAAACGTCTCTTCTTGTGTGAGGAAGCCGGTGGTAAAATTAACATTAAACTGAACAACTGGTAAAAATATCTACGTGTTATTATTTCACTGGTCATAATGCTAGAAAATCACAGTGAATTATAATGGTAAAACTTTAACACTTTAACGCTTAAGCACAAATTTCTATTACCAGAAAATCCGAATGAAAGCCCTACGAAATGCTATTATCACATCTTTTTCAATGGTTCTAGACTACGTGTTTAGACTATCCGAAAAATTCTGAGCGACAACTGATATCTGGTTAGGGAAGCCCCAGTTTATATGTTATCATGATCTCTAGAGGATGTTAATTTTCACACTCTTTTGAATAGCAGAGAAATCAGAAACCTACGTTCCCAAGATAAAAAGTTTCCACGGTCGCTCTGTCGGCGTTGCTACTCGACAACAGAGACTTGGAACCGTGTAACGGGTTTCCTCCGAGATTTAGCTCGCTTCTGGAAATCACAGAGTTAACTCCCCCTGAGTGTACGAACATCAAAGGGTCCTCGGGAAAATATTTCTGCCCAAACGTCTCACTTCAAAAGGTCCGGTGTTATTCACGCGCGATCTGTCTGATATCCGATGATTGACAGATCAGCTCGCGTGGGAAACTCAGGTAAACAAACGTGGTTCGCTCCCTGTTATGACTGGCAGGTTGCGGAAGTTGATAAACATCTTCGTTTGTTTACGTCTCAAGAAAAAGAGGCGTGGATTAAAAATGAGTAAACGCTGGCTGTCAATGCATGGCTTTGCTCGCGAATCATAGAACGCCAACCAGGTCACGAAAGAATGTCAGATACTGTAGGCTATATGTCCATTATACGTCACAGTGAGCACTAATGTTCACTTGTAGTGTGGTGGTTTTATAGTAGTGGGTTTTGGTGGTGGTGGTGTTTTTGGTGTTTGATTGTAGTGGTGGTTTCGTGATTTGAGTTATTGGTGTAGATTGTATTTAGTCGAGTTGTTTTGACAATAGTAGTGAAATCGATTTACATTTATGGATAGTGGACTGACAGATTTTATAGATTACACATAGTAAAGTGTAATAGGATATGGACTATGAGACAAACCTGGAGAAGATTTATTAAAGTTATCACTCTCTCCAAGCCCTCAACTCAGATATTTGTCCTATACTGTGAGTTAGTTAAGCACCTTATGCTCTCACTCTTTTCTCTTAATCATACACAGAGAGTATAGCAAAGAGCTGAAAAATGTAAATTATGGATGGAAGGGTCGTGAACAGCGCATTAATAACTGTGTAAACTTTATTAAATGAAGAAGCATGTATGAAAATAATGCATTTCATTACAAGAAACATAAAATTACATCAATAATCTCAATAATCATCAATAATCATCAGTAGTCATCAATAATCATCAATAACCATCAATAGTCATCAATAATCATCAATAACCACAAATATGCAAATACACACCCACAAACACACACACCACCAGTCATAAAAACTGTAGAACACAGAGAAATGAATAAAATGAGTGTCAGTCCGTCCGATTTCGTGGGACCAAATGTAATAGTTCCAGAAAGTGTCTTTACGTAAATATATACTCCATGGGTGATGGAACTGACCTGTAAAACTTTCCTGTACGTGCTATCATTGGTGACCCCTAATTGTGCGAGGTGGGCTGGAAGACTCTATTTACCTCTGGTTTACCAAATGAATAAACTGCGTGTCAGTTTGTCCGCATTCGTGGGACCAAATGTGCCAGCTCCAGAAAGTGTCTTTACGTAAATATATACTCCATGGGGGATGGAATTGACCTGGTAAAACGTCTTCTTTCTTGTTGGTGGTACACTCTGCTATCATTGGTGACCTCTAGATTGCTTGTGAGGTGGCTGGAAGACGCTGTAGTTCTCTTTTCATATCTCCTGCTGATCTCTTTCCAAATAAACAAACTGAGCGACCATGTTTCCCTGTCAGCTTTCGACCTCTAATGCGTGGGACCAAAAATGTGCCAGCTCTTTCAGAAAGTGTCTTTACGTAAATATATACTCCATGGGTGATGGAATTGACCTGTAAAAACTTTCCTTGTTGGTGCTAACTTTGGTGACCTCTAATTGCGTGAGGGGGGCTGGAACTCTGTCTATCTTTGGCTGGCCGCTCCTAAGTGCGAGGTTTTACATAACCCAGGATTACACCAGACGAAGCTATTTGGGGACAAAGCGTCCCAGGCGCTCTTATCCGGCGCTATTGCTTGCTTGGCATTAAATCCAGTTTGGGCTTGCTTGACTGTGGCTTGACTGAGTGCCTCGTTTAGGCACACAAAGGCTGGTGATTAAAATTCTACTATAGACATGCTGGGCTGATTGATATGCTGGAAGCCGCATTGCTCTGACTGGTAATCCAATAGGCGAGTAGGAAACTACTACTGCAATAGATGATTTCAGATTTAGCGTTGGCTCGTTGCACTGCGTGAGCTTAACTTGGCGTTGACAAAGGGTTTTTGGTTCAGGTATTTGGGGTTGACAACTCGTGAATGCTAGGTGTTACTCAGAAACCCTCTAGAACGAAGAGAATGGGACGTTCTTCGCCTGACTGGAATCTTGCTCTAGCGATTCGGTATCCCTGAAACTGAGACCCAAAAGAGACACCCTTTACATTAAGCAACAACAAAATCACACTAATGTTATATAACATAGTTATGCTCCGCTCCTTCCACTCTATCAATTATCAGCATGTGCCCGCATAGGCTTAATATATTTTGTACACCCAGGTACCTGTCAGTAAATGTTCTGACAGCAAAAACTACTCCTCTTCTTCCAACTAAACATACAGGAAACCTAACCTTGTAGTTACAGTTGAATGGATTCTATTCATCTTACAACATTAAGTGAATTTACATAAACAGATTACAGCATTTGACATTACAAAAATAAGTCGTATGTCCCTTTGGGGAAAAATTAACATTCCACAAATGAATACATAGAAAATGCAATGTTCTAGCTATAATAATACAGTTGTGAGTGATTCCATAGGATAAAATGTTTTCTATGGCTGGTGACTGCTTTCTGTGAAAGTTATAAACTAGTGCCTAGCTACACAAATAAGATATCATGATTCCACCCTGCCACTAGAAGTTTCTTTCTATCAAAAAGGAATAAGGACTATCTCCTATAATTCAGTGTTTAAGTGCCTGTATCTCACTATTCAGTTTTAAGTGAATAATCCACACCTCTGACATTATCTTACAGAAATGTGGTAGAGGTTAAATAGCCTATTCTTAACCCATGATAAGCATTCAAAGTGGATGATTCTACGCCAAGTGAGTGTCTGTTATTGTAAGTCTATCATTTAAGTATGGACCTTCTGTTTTTAAGCTACACTTAACTGAGTGCAGTGTGAACAACGGGCTGTGTTTGCCTGTCATTATTGTATGGGTCCCTATTTGCCATTTAAACCCAATAGGCGTTATGGGCAAAGAAAACCTATTCTGTTGCCCTTAAGCACCACTTTGACGGTCTGTGGCCTAATAAGAAAAAAGAAGAACTAAGGCAGTAGATAGCGCTACATTATCACTGAACTAAAATTACTAGGAGAAATCCTCAAAATGAATTCAAGTCACATTCCTATCAGATATATAAAAAGCTAACATGAATATTTATATATTAATAAGATATGTCAACTCACCCCGAGAAAATGCCAAGAAATAGGCAAAAACATTTAGTTCTGTGTTAATGTTTGCCTTATTTCCATAAGGGTCTATCTCGGGCAGGAAACGTTTACGAGTGTGTTTGACGTATTAAAATTCTCAAGTCTTATAGTTACAAACAACGCTACCCGGGACACCTGCATAGCCTGATTCTACGGATGTATCGGCGTAATGCGTAATAAAGAGTAAGACAGAGGTTTCTCTGGAGACTACATCAAAGACAACAGACCCCGTGCGAAAGTTCCCCAGATCGGCGATGCATAATATTATGGTCAGGGGCCACAACAAATCTCTCCTGAATTGAAGATCAAACTCGTTTACCGACCTCAGAAGATTGGTCCCTGCTAACGAGCCGTTTCTTTTACAGAAACCCTTTCGCTCGTTCAAACACTCTAAGCGTAACAGAAATGTTTCTCTGGTCAAACGTACCACAGGTGCGTTTAGATAACATTACGTTAACTGACCGTTGAAGGAATTAGTACTGAAGGCCAGCCAGAACGTAAACAAACCTCGGGTGGGGTTTGAGAAGGTGAAAAATGAAAGAAAAGAAATGCAAAATGACTAGGAAAACAGAACATTAAAGAGTAATAACATATGGAACGGAATAGTAAAATAAATTATCAGTCACTGTGACAGCGGTATCGTTGTGGGAGTTGTGGTGGTGGTGGTGGTGTGGTGGTTCTTTTCGTTGTGCTGGTGGTATCATGATGGAGTATAGTGGTGATGGCATGATGGATGTTGATGTGGTGGTGGTGGTGGTGTGGTGGTGGTGGTGGTATGTGGTGGTGGTATGATGATGGTGGTATGGTGGTGGTTGCATGGTGGTTGTTGCATGGTGGTTGTATGGTGGTTGTATGGTAGTGGTGATGGTATGGTGGTGATTGTGGTATAGTGGTGGCTGTTGTATGGTTGTGGTGGTGGTGAAGTGGTTGGTTGTGCTTTGGTGTTGGTTGTGGTATGGTAGTGGTTGTGTGCTGGTGGTGGTATGGTGATGGGGTAGTCGTGGTGGTGGTAGTAGTGGTGGTATGATAGTGGTGGTATGATGATGGCGGTGTGATGATAATGATGATGATGAGGAGAAGAAGGTACTTCAGGAATTAATCGGTAGGAGCAACACAGCAAGAGTTCGAACTGTCATGATCACATTAGCAACAATACGAGCAATTTGGTGATTATTAATTTTGAAAGCAGCAATATTAATAATGTGGTGGTTTGAAAGACGGATAACTTAAATTGATTTAAAGAAAAACCAACATTTAGGTAAGTACTATACCAACACAACTTTAGCACGTTTCACTAGCTTTACCCTCAAACACATGTAATTATCTGATTAACCGTCCAACGTATTAATGCCATTTTTTTTGCATACGATGTTATATTGGGTTACACCCAACAAATATATACTTTATATCTGTGCATCTTGTCTAGTTCCCATAAACGAATGAAATCCTTTGATCTTTGTCGGCATACTAATTATTGTGTATCAAGAAAAGAAATTTTACCACTTCAGTCACAGATTCTGTGAATTGATTAGGCATAGGCGTGTCTACTATTACAATAATGTGGCCATCACGTTTGCATATGAATACCTGTTGAAGATGATTTCTTAAATGATCTGCATGCGAGATACTCGTGACATTGTTTGTCATTGACATTTAGTGCGCTACCAAACTGGACCTTCATTAATCTAATTCTTTCAATAGGTATCACCACTTTGCGGTTCATAAATATCATAATGGAACGTTGCTCCTCTACTGTGCTTGTAAATAACGGTAAGGTCATCTTTAAAGAAATTAAACTTCATTCGAATCATAATCAGATGTCTCTGAGAAATTGATAATCAATCTCGGCTGAATGAAGGACAAACCATCATTCGTCCAATATTCCTCTTCCTCTTGTAACACATGGTTCTCACATTTCTTCCAATAATCCCTGGCTATATTGGAGATGGCGGCTTTTGTAAGTATTTCAACATCTTTTAATTTGAACGTTCTATTTTCTGTTGCTACCTGTTCCTTAATTTTAGCCCAGACTAATTCTATTGGGTTTAAGTGAGAATGGTAAGGAGGCAATCTTAAACATCTGTGACCATGTTCATGGATTGCCTTGTCTATGTGAAATATCTTTGTATGCTGTGTCTTTTTTACAATTCCAAGTAATTCAGGCTTCAGTGACATTTCGTTGAATGGAATGTTGTTTTTGGTCAACCAAATTTTTATTACATCTTTAGTACTTGATGAATTAGGAACTTTATCTTCTGGTGCCACGACGTTGTGATATGAAGCATTGTCCATTATCAAACACGACGGTCTATCCAATGAAGGAAGTACATGATTCACAATCCAATCTTGAAATATCTTGCCATTCATCTCTGTATGATAATCCCTATTATCTGTGGATTTTGAAACAAATATGAGTTCAGTATTATTTAGAAGCCCATGATGGCTGCTTCCTGCATGTGCAATTATTAGGCGCTGTCCTTTGCTGCTTGGTACTAGTCTCTTAGTTGTCCCATCAGATGATTGCCATTCTCGTTCATTACTGTGGTGCGCATTGATCCAATTTTCATCTAAATACACAAAATCATAACAATCTCTTCTCATTTCTCTGACCTCGCGTAAATATTTGCTTCTCATTGCAACTATATGAGGCTTCTCACAAATAAGGTTTCTACCACCAACATATTTTCTACAAGTGAATCCCAAACTCCTAATAGTCCTCCATAGCGTAGATTTGGAAATATCAATGTCATTATTCTTTCTTAACCAAATTTTCAAATTCCTTAAAGTCACTGCCTCATTATTGTGAAACATATTGCAAATTTCTGTACGGATCAATTCTCTGTCAAAATTATCCACCACTCTTGGCCTAATTTTCGTGTGTAAAACACTGGAATTAGACATTTCAGATGTCGCTATCCAGCGGTGCAATGATCGTTTGCTTATCCCCAAGGCGTGAATAGTCCTCTTTTGTGGGTTTGAAATATAATGATATAGTTTTCCTCGAGTAGCTTCATTGCAGAAATACTTTAAAATCCTATTTGTGATTTGCTGTAATGTCATAAAATGTACTCGCAGACTCATTTTTCCAACTTAACCACACAATACTTTTTGTAGACACACCTCTGATTGATAATGTGTGCGTAACACCGGATATAAACTGTTTTATGTTCAAGAAGTGCAATTTCACGCAATTTCACGCAAAAACATGCCAATTGTTTGATAAACCAATCATGTGCAAATGAGGTCGTATAATTTACTGTAGACATTTCAATATGTTTGTGTGTGATGTGTGTTTTCAAGTAGGATTTTGATATTATATCGCAAAGAAACGAAAATTGAAACCAATGGCCGCATTTTAATGAAAAATTTAATTCATAGGGTCTATACCATTTCAAATTCACACACAAAATTTCACTTATATGCGTTATATATTCGCTGAGATATAGCATTTTGAAGTTGGGAAAAGCTAGTGAAACGTGCTATAAATGAAACACAAATAGCAAACCTCCACTAAGCCACGGTGAGACAACTTTATATTATCTCAGTCAGCACCAAGACGTTGATAGCCAAAGTTAGACGACGAGATCCAAATTGGCAAATTAGGTCAGGATGGGATTGCTTATAGAAATAGGGATTCAGACCTTGCCGGAGAATTGAAAAGGAGGAGGGAGGTTGTAAGGACTGGCAGCGTTTTTTTCAAAAATTTATTGGGCATGAATGTATTGTTAGTTCGCTAAGGAGGGGATTTTTACCAGAAAGTTTGGTGCTAGAGATGAAGAGAGAGAGAGAGAGAGAGAGAGAGAGAGAGAGAGAGAGAGAGAGAGAGAGAGAGAGAGAGAGAGAGAGAGAGAGAGAGAGAGAGAGAGAGAGAGAGAGAGAGAGAGCTATTTTTTTTAAACTTAATTTGGCATAATACTTGCGTTCTGGGAAATGGACTATTACGGTGTCTGATTTTAGTTCTTTCTGTTTTCAATTACTATTATTATTATTATTACAGTACTTTGAATCTCGAACAATTCTTTATTTGTGAACATCAAGACTGCCTTTTGTCTTAGTCTTTCACTCTCTCTTCATAATAGTAGAAAACTTTGCACATTGCACTACTACAGATACGTAATTAGATCATCAGAAGTGATAATCTAGAATGCAGATTGTTAAAGGATCTGTGATGTCATAGTAGTTAACTTTCTGTAAACAGATACCGTTTGCTGAATTTATTATTCTACTTATTATGTGAATGCTATTAATTTGTATGAAGTTCAGAGCATTCGTCTCACTAGCCTGGGACTTCTGCTTACTTTATAATGTGTACACAGAGATCTTTTTTCGCTCGTTTGTTTTCTATCTATCTATCTATCTATCTATCTATCTATCTATCTATCTATCTATCTATCTATCTATCTATCTATCTATCTATCTATCTATCTATCTATCTATCTATCTATCTATCTATCTATCGATCTATCGATCTATCTGTCTGTCTGTCTAACTATCTGTCGGTCGATCCTTTGTCTGCCTGTCTGTCCACTACCACATGTCACGTCTACTACAACATTTCAGCTCTACTATCACATGTCACGTCTACAACAACATGTCAGCTCCACTACTACACGTCACGTCTAGTATAACATTTAATGTTTACTACAATATTTCATGTCTACTGCAACATCTCATGTCTACTATAACATTTCACGCCTACTACAGCCTGTCACGTCTACTACAACATTGTATATCTACTATAACATGCCACGTCTACTACAACATTTAATTCTACAACATTTCACCTCTGCTAAAACATTTCACATCTACTATAACATTTCACTACTACTAAATTTCACGTCTGCTACATTTCACGTCTACTACCACATTTTACGTGTGCTACAACATGTCACATCTACTACAACAGTACATATCTACTACAACATTTCACGTCTACTACAACATTTCACGTCTACTACATCATTTCATTTCTAGTACAACATGTCACGTCTACTTCGATATTTCACGTCTCCTACAACATGTCACATCTACTACAACATTTCACGCCTGCTACAACGTTGTCACGTTTCTTGCAGGCGCGTATTTCTGCATGAACATGATTATGATCACCATGTCAGAAATCCTGGCCTGTGTGGTTGCCAACATGCACTTCCGGGGCGTCAGAATCAATAGAGTACCACAGTGTGTAAGATTGGTGAGTACACATCATCATCACTATCATCATCCCCATTATCATCATCATTATCGTCATCATCATCGTCAATATCACTGTTATCATTAGAGTTATCTATATTATCAACCGCATCATCATCATCACCAGTTTCACAAGTCATTGTCAAGATTATCAACACCCTTATCATCATAGTTATTGTGAACTTCATCAACACAGTTATCATCATCACCATTGTAAACTTCATCATGACCATTACCAGCAGTACCATTGTCAACTTCGTCATGACCATTATCAGCATCATCGTCACTGTTATCATCATCGTCACAAAATAAACATCTCCATCACCATTATAAACAACACCATCTCTGTTATCAACATTAACATCATCATTATCATCATGATCACCGTTATAAACTTAATCATTATCATCAGCATCATTATCTGCATCTCCAGCATCATCATAATTATCAGTCTTATCGTCATCAATAAAAATCATTGTTATGGTATTATGTAATGAACAAACAAACCGAATACAAACACAACCTGTTAGACAGTTAAAATGGCTATATAAAATGTTGTGTGCTAGAACTTAGAACAAATGGAAAACCCGACTGTTGTAGTGGCGTGTTGTTTCTACTTTTATCAATTATTCATGCAAATAGTCGGTTTAAGTGTTATATTATGAACGCGCCAAAAATGTAATAGAAAGAATTCTTAATAATTTCTGACAAATAGCGGGAAATAATGAGCAAAACTCATCAAATATGAAGAAGAAAAAAATTAATTCTGTCGCCTTCAGAGAAAACAGTTCCCCATAGAATAAACCGCTACCTTTTCATAGACTGTGTTCGCTATAAGTTGCGGCACTGAGGTCACGTGATAATGTTGTCGTCATCGCATGTGTAGACAAAGTAATTTTACTAGACTGGCAAGTAAGATCAAATTCTAGTCCTACTGGGACTAAATACTGGTCTAATCCGACGTATGTTTGAGATTACCACGTTGCTGCAATAATAGCCTACAAATTCTACACAACTATTAAATTTCAGTATCATGAAATAATATGTTTTAAGTGTTGATCACAATTATGTGAATTGTCTAATCTATTTTTTCTTCAGTAAAATCAAGATGTGCTTACTGGCGCAATGAAGGATACACTAATATAATCTCCGTGAATTACACTGTATCGTTTTTAAAAAATTAATTATACACAAATTAATACCTTATTAATGAGGCAGATACTAATGTGTGGCAATATGGTAATGTCAAATATACATTGTTAATTATATTTCTTTGATCTGTGGAATGTTGTGACAAGTCAAATCGTGGATCGTTACATTTTTCTGTGACATCCTTTAACTTTCGTCCTGTGCCCGTTCCTTTTCTTTTTGCTCACCCGCTTCTTAAGGTTTGTTTCATTTTTCGTCGTTTCAAGGTTTCCTTATCTTATTTTATTTACTTTGTCATTCCTTAATTGTAGCTGAGTGCTTGACCTGGTTTTGAAGCAACATTGACTTTTGTTTGTGTATGGTGAAGTTGGTGTTATGTAATCGCTTCTGCCCCAGACAGAAAGGATGGCATAAGATAAGCCAGAATTACATTTACATAAGATGGTGTGACGTGTACTGGAAAAAGAGCCTACAGTTAATCTGACAGCTTAATTGTGACCTTACTAGCTGCTCTCTGATTTGCTAGCTAAACATGCATTTTACCAACTATTTCTGCAATGTACCATTTTGTCCACGCCTTCTTTTCTTTAAACACTAGCCAACGCTGTGTTTACAATCTTAGTGATCTGTCAGTCATAACAGGAAGCAAATCAGGCTTTGTTTACTTCGTTCTACTCACGCGAGCTCTCATCTGTCAATCATAATACCTGACAGACAGCACGGGAGAGATCGACGGCGCAGACTTCTTTGAAGTTTGCTCATGGGAAATCCAAAATCCCCAATACCCTTTGATCTGGGAACACGGGCACCCTGCACGGAAACCGCGAGTGAACAGAAAGTCTCTTGATGTCGGTGAAAACTCCAGACGAGAAACCCTGGAAGACCGAAACACGAAGTCTTTCATGTTGATACCTCTAGCTTCTGAAATTTGTCTCACAAAAGAGCGCGAAAAATAACGCATTATGATCAAGGAAAATTCTATGATATATATATACTACTGATTATATAACCCATCTATCAGTCGTCACTCAGAATTTTGAGAAGAATCTAGGCGCGCAGCCTTAAGCCATTTCTTTTGGATACTGGTTAAAAAGTGATTCGTGGAGATTTTTATTCTGGAAATTTCTGGTAAATAGTTAGCAGTGTTAGAATTGTTTTACAGTGAAAGCATTTAAAGTTTAAACACTTAAATACTTTAAACATAACAGTTAAATACTTCACTTAGATCTTTTTTTCTAGCTGGTAAAGGCGTATTAACTAAAATTAACGGGTCGGGTAGTGATTTCCATAACCAGATAATTCAATTAAAATGTTAGACCGTGTCCCAACCGCTACCTTGCTGAGACAAGACAGTAATTTTGTGTTTACAGTGTAGACAGCTAACCAAGACCAAACTCAGAGGTGTTAGAAGGACTGATAGGGGAGGGAAATAAATATTGTATTTATATTTCATTTTTTAATTATTGTTATTATCAGCGTCTATTATTTTTTTTAATAATGCCATACGACAAATTAAACAGCATCCCCGATCAATTTTTACTAGCTTAACTAAATGATAAGTGATAAATTTGGTACGATGGCGGCATTGCGAGGAAATAAATAAATAAACTAAACACACTGTGCTTGTGACCACCAGCCTCAGCCGCTGAGAAGGGGGCAGAGGGGTGGTCTTCATATCGCGCATAGTCTGACCCACCTCCGTGGCCAGCGGTGTCTGTGTGAAAAGCGTAGGGAAAACATACGTGTATCTTTTAAATTTTCGTCAGGATTTGAACAGAGCGGAGGAGAAGCAATCGTGTCTCCGTCTATACATATTTATATTTACATAGAGTGGTAGCATTTTCCCATAAAACGTTTCTTATATTTTTAGCAGACCACATGTCAGTGGACAAACCAGCGGTCTTTTTCGTTTCCTTTTCCATTTTCATGGTTAAGTGTGTACAAGCAGAGATACTGTATGATGGTAACTTATAATACTGGACTTACCAAATCCAGGATACTATTTTATCAGCCAACAGTGGCGTATACCTGAAACATTATTATTATATTTTCCCAACACCTGACAGTATAATCCAAGTGGAGTACTATAAACATAAATCCACCCACCCTCCACACAATGAAATATAATATAGGAGGATAGTTAAGAGAAAGGAGAAGAAAAGAAGAAAAAGAAGAA
>JAMPIV010005840.1:0-37500 GCA_024509875.1 Oreohelix idahoensis
ATAAAAAAATAAAATGGTGTGTAAAAAAAAATTTTTTTATTCATACTACTAATAAATGTACTGATATTCTCTTCTGTCATATAGGTTTGAAAACCATTATAGAGCATTTAAAAAATTAGATTACACACGAAAAATGGTTAGCTTTGGGTTTGTCCAAAGCGATGAATTAGATTACTTAAATCTTTAACTGAACAGTTTTCACTTTTCAGCAAATTAGCCCAACATGAAGCTTTATGCAGTTCATTGAACGTGTTAAAAATACTTGGTTGTTACCTTTGCAATGCACATGATGAAAGAATGTTGTAACCCTTGTTGTATATGCGTATTTGTTCTGAATGAATAAATGAATTGTTGCTATCTTGCAGTAGTTTGAAAAATTGTTTAACATCTATTATTATTTACATGTGCATTTTGTTTCAGGTAACCCAAACTTTGAACTGGATGGTGAGAATGACCTGTGACCTGGAAGCAAACATAGTGTCTGTAGAAAGAATCAAAGAGTACTCAGAGATCCCTACTGAGGTATGCTATCTATCCCATATAGGTATGGTAGCTCTATACTTGCTGCTCCTTTGGCAGTTCATTCATTCATCATTTATTTTCTTTTTTGCTGCCTAAGGAACACTGCAGCTGGCTTCTTGCAGGAAACCTGCATCATAGCACTCATTTGCTCTTGCAGCAGTGGCTTCTGTAGTAATTTGTTGTACGTGATGAGGTTGCACAACCTCATAGTAGTCACCTCTTATGACATGCCTGAGAGAGCAGTAGTCAGAGACTACTTTGTCTCCTCAGAGATCCCTAGGAACTACAGGGGGCTCCTTTGCCAGTGTGATGCTGAAATTAGTAAAGCTGTGCACTTCTTCATTTATTTGACCATCGATCCTTATGGGATCTTTTGTCTATTTATTTTCATTTCCTGTGTTTTGTTAACTCTTTGACGCCACAGTTTTTTTCCACCCTGTGCCGTAATTATTTATTCGGGATAACTAAAAACAACGCTCAGAGTGTTGTTGCAGCACGGGTTTCAAATCTGACCAACGCTCTGAGCGTTGTTCTGGGTTCAAAGAATTAATGTTGATTTGTATTCCTGTTTCTTGTGCTGCCATTGTTATTCTGTTGTTTTGTACATGTCTCACTGTCCACATAAGTATGCTTAATGTCCTGTCAGAAATATATATGAGTTACCCTCACATCACTGTGTTGGTTATCTGGAGTCATCCTTATATGACCACCAGCAAAGCACAATGCTGCAGTACTCAAATGTGGAAGTGAACCTGTCTGTGAGGCTAATTACACCTCCATTGACTCTTGAAATCATCCACACACCTCCAGGGATCCCCCCCTACCCAGTTTCTTACTGTTGTGTATAATATTTTAACACACAATCTTATCTAGCAAGAACAGAGAAAGAATATATAGACATATTGACAAGGAAATGAACTCTAGGAACTACCCACTGCAGTCCAGGATTATATATAGATAATAATAGTAGACTTATGCTTGAGTGTTGACACCACTTTTTTTTTTTTCAACTCTTTGATTGTTAGTAAGATTTGATTTCTTTAAAAAGAACATTTTCTTGTTAGAAGTCAATATTGTTCCTGTTTCTTGTATTTTTCCTGGGTGCGATATTTTCAGCACCCGTGTGTTACCAGGGCCCGAAAGGGGAGCTTTCGGGGAGCAAAGAATAGTAACACTGTACCCTACCATGCAATTCGTAAAAAGCGACTAAGGAGGGTTGGGCATGGGACTGATTACCCCATCCCGTAAAAGAACTCCCAACAAACATGGACAAGTCAAATACAGAATATAAATCAACTCAGCCGCCCAAGACAGAAGAAGGTCCTCTGGAAAGGAGGTGCATGAAGCAACACAGAGAAAGCCGAAAGGAGTCTGGGTTGCCGACTAACCTTTTTTTGTCTAGGAAAATCTCCAGGATTGGCACCTGGAATGTTCACACTCTATGTGAACAAGGGAAAACTGCACAGGTAGCAGTGGAAATGCCAAATTACAGGATTGAAATCCTGGGTCTCTGCGAGACACGGTGGAAGGGCATAGAGAGGAGGAGATTGATCTCAGGACATGAGGAAGAAAGAGCCCACCACAGTGAAGGGGTCACTATGATGCTGTCTAAGGAAGCACAGAAGGCACTTATAGAATGGGAAGCAATGGGACCCTGAATTATAACAGCAAGGTTCAAATCAGCCAAAAAGAAAGTAAATATAAACATCATCCAGTGTTATGCACCAACAAATGACAAAGAAGAATCGGAGAAAGAAAACTTTTACACCAGACTACAAAATGTCTTGGACAAAAAGAAAAGAAAGGACATCAACATTTTGATGGGGGACCTAAACGCGAAAATAGGAACAGACAACACCGGCTTTGCAGAAATCATGGGAAAGCATGGATTAGGAATGATGAACGAGAATGGGGAACTGTTGTGCTTCAAATCAACTAGCTATAGGAGGAAGCATATTTCCTCATAAAAGAATACATAAAGCAACATGGATATCACCAGACCACAGAACTGAGAATCAGATTGATCACATATGCATAAGTAAGAAGTTTAGGTCATCATTGCATGATGTAAATGTATGTAGATAAGCAGATGTGGTATCAGACCACCATCTTCTGTTGGCTTCTTCTTCTTCTTCTTTCGTTCGCTTGAAATATATTGTCTATATCTGCAATGTTGTTTCTTGTATAAACTTCACTGTCTTTTGTAGTTCATACAGGGGTCCATATAGTTTTGCTTCCAGTGTTGTTTCTCTGGGCCAGTGGGTTTGCCTCAATATATCATATTCGGGGCAATCTTGCAGTACGTGCTCCGCTGTCTGGGGTGCCTGTCCACATGTACACATGGCTGAATTGCCAATCTTGAATTTTGTATACATGTGGCTGCGGAGGCGGTTGTGTCCTGTTCTGAGGCGCAGAATGACTATTTGTTCTGATCTGTTCATAACTTGGTAGTCATCCTGCGTTGATGTTGGTGGCTTTCTGATAGATTTGATCATCTTTTTCTTCTGATGGTACGTTACTGGTACATCCGGTTGTTCGTCTGCAGCACCTTCTTTAGCCAGTCCGTCTGCTCTCTCGTTTCCTGGTATTCCACAATGAGACGGTATCCACTGCATGGCGACCCTGCGCTGGTTGCACAGTTCAGAAAGTAGGGCCTGCATAACTGGCAATTTTCTGGACTGAAGTGCTTGGCGTGCTGATCTTGCATCTGTCAGGAATACTACAGGCTGTGGACCGAGATTGGTGTTCAGTAGTTTCTCAGTTGCCACCTTGATTGCCTGGACTTCTGCATCATAGTTGTTACAGAATTTCCCCGTTGGTACTCTGACCGTATCCCTAGTGTTGTTTGGGTATTCTATGTACACTCCTGCTCCTCCATTCTTTACTGCATTCTGTGCTGACCCATCCGTGTATACTCGGACCCAGAGGTCCTGTGGGTATTTATCATCCAGGAAACTGAGAGTGACTGTCCTACGTTGCACGCTGTTCTGTTCATCCCTGTTGAATATTCCTTTCACTTTTGTGTGGATGTGTACTGGTAGTCCATGCTCCTCTCTCCAAGGGGTTTGTTCTGGCACAGACTTTAGGGGGCTGTTAACTTCAGGCAGGTCTGAGGTTTGTCTACGAAATCGTTTGGCCTGGTGGATAAAGCTGCTTCTTTTCAGTCGCCCCATTGCTAGGTTTTGGAATCTGTCCTTCATTGGATGGCTCGGCATACAGAGGAACTTTTCTGCCTGTGTTAGCACTTTCGTGTCTCTGCGTTCTCTCAGTGCTTGTATCCTCCCCATTTTCTCCATCTCCACTATAGGCGTTGATTTCATTGCCCCCGTGATGACCCTAAGCGCCTGGTTTTGCACCTTATCTAGCTCTTGTAATGTGGTGTTTGATGCTGGACACCACGCAGCTGACCCATATTCCAGGTGTGGTCGTATGCCCTGCTGGTAAACTTTACTAAGTATTTTCCCGCTGGCTCCCCATGTGGTTCCACTTAGTTTTCTCAGGATGGCTAGCTTCCTCCTGGCCTTTGTTGCTGCCTTGTTGATGTGCTGCTTCCATGTCAGCCTATCATCGAATGTAACTCCGAGATAGGTGGGTTGTTTATCTTCTCTCAGGAGCTCTTTGTTTATCTTGATGACACCAGCTTTTTGTTTGGGAGAGAGGGTGAAGAGCGTAGTGCTGCACTTGTCTGTGTTGATGCTGACACACCATCTATTTGCCCATGAGGTTAAGGCATCTATAGCTCTTTGTAGCAGTTTGGTGGCCACTGTTGCATGCTCATCTGTGCACCATATTACCAGGTCATCAGCGTACATTGCCACTTTCATTCCATGTGGTAGTTCAGCAACCAGGTCATTGATGTAGACTAGGAAAAGTGTGGGGGACAGAACCCCTCCCTGAGGGACGCCATGACGCAGTAGAATTTTCTTACTCTTGAGGCCATCTAGTTGTACTCGGGCTCTTCTGTTATGCAGGTATGCTTTCACCCATTTGTACATCTTACCATTCACTCTACAATTTCTCAGTTTCTTCAGAAGCCCTTCTTTCCAAACCTTGTCAAATGCTTTTCTTAGATCTATCCATGCTGCTAGTACCAGTTTCTTATCTTGGAACGCATCCTCAATCTCTTGGGAAGGTAAGTTGCCTGATCTTCGGTGGAATAACACTGCCTAAAGCCCGCCTGCTGTGGTACAAGAAGGTTTTCACTTTCAAGGTACCACTGTAGCCTGAGGTTGATGATACGTTCCATTGTTTTTGCAGAGGCAGCTTGTAAGGCTAGATTGGTCTGTAGCTGGAGGCAGTGGAACTGTCTTTTCCTGGTTTTAGGAGTGGTATCATGATTGCTTCCCTCCAGGTCTGTGGAACTCTGCCTGAGTTCCAACAGATATTGAAGATCTGCAGCAGCTTTGATTTTGCTGCGGTTCCCAAGTTCTTAATCATTTCATTGGACACTCCATCAACTCCTGGCGACTTTCTCATTTTCAATTTGGATATTGCAAGCTCCAGTTCTCTGAATGTGATTGGTGCCTCCATAACTCCAGGTATGGTTCCATCTCGTCCTCCGTGTTGCTTCTCCCGAGTCTCCTGTTGCTTCTCTGGGCTAACTTCGATGTTGTTGTCTTTAGCAAAGGAGTCTGCAAAGTGATCAGCTGCCTGTTTTCCCATGAGGATGTTTCCATCTTTGTACAGAGCAATCCTTGAGTTTCTCTCTGTACCTTCATCGTTAAGTTGCTTTACCAGCTTCCACAGTTTCCTCGTATCTCTTTCAAAGTTCAAGGACTCTGTTTTCTCCTTCCAGCTTCTTCGCCTGGCCTGCAACTTGGCCCTTTGAAATTTGGCCTTAGCTTGCTGGTAGTTATTGTGGTGTTCTTGGCATGGACTGGTCTCTGCCTGCTTTCGAGATGTTTCCACGTCGTTGTGCAGCTGCTATAGTTCACTATTCCAATATGGTTTGTAGTGCTTACGAGCCCCTCTAGGTATTGTTTCACGAGCAGCCTGTAATATGCATCTGCTGAATTCATCGACTAGCTTATTGATGTCTTTGTCTACAGTCCGATCTCTAGCCAGTATACTAGTACGGTGCTGGTACATTGTCCAGTATGCCTTCTTGTAGTTCCACCTAGAGAGAGTGCTGCTCTCCTTGACAAGTTCATTTTCCACAATTAGGAAGACTGGCCGGTGGTCGCTGCCTCCAAGTTGTTTCCCTACAACGCGTGTGGTGTTCCACTCCAAGCTGGGTGAGTGGAATGCCAGGTCTGGTGTAGAGGTGGTGTGCCATGATCTCGAGTAGAAGGTTGGTGGGTCGATTGGCTGATTAATCAGGATAAGCCCATTGTCATCCTGCCAGTTTTCAAGCTCCTCACCTCTCCTGTCCATGTGATCATAGCCCCAGCTCTGTGAGTGGCTGTTGAAGTCTCCGCATACAATCAGTCTTTCTTTTGCTGGGATTGTATCTAGTGCCAGTGGGCGGTCGCTCGGACAGTAGTAGTTGAGCAGGTGGAATACCTCAGAACTTTCTGTCCTGAGATGAAGCATCTGGTATTCCGCCCCCCTCCATATATGTTTCAAGCTGACATGCACTGATGTTATTCCTCACGAGTGTCAGTATTCCACCTTTTCGCCTGTCTATTCGGTCAGATCGGTAGCACTGGTAGCCTCTGATTTTGAAGGCTATGTCTTTGTTGAGGTGGGTTTCTTGCAAGCAACATACATTTACTTGCTCTTCATTCAAGATATTTTCGAGCTCTAATTTTTTGCTGTAGCCGTCTTTTTTACTATTGACGCCTTCAGCATTCCAGTGCATTATTTTAAATGGTCTTTTCTTTGCTTGGCCAGTAGCTCTATTCTCATGCCTCCTTTCTCCCCGGGGCAATTGAGAAGGACCCCCAGTAGTAGGGGTTGGGCCCTTCCGAGGCAGAGGGCCCGGCACTGCGCCTGCCTGGGTGTCCGTCACAGGGCGAGTGCCATAACGTTTTGCAGACATAGGCATACTTCCCATAGCGCTAATGCGTGGCATCCTGATTGCTGTGGTGCGCCTCTTGGCTGGTTGCCTCCGTCTTCAGCACCTTGACTTGCTAGGGCAGACTGTGGTCTTGCTCGAGTCTAGGAGGGCCTGGCCAGTCTTGGTTTTTCAGCCGCTGATGGCTGTACTTGAGCCCCATCTCCACGTCAAGGAGCTGGCCTTGATGGGGTTTCTGTTGGCTAAAACAAAATTAAAACTCAAGAAATTTACAACAGTATAATGTGGGATATCCAAGAAATCAGGAAATAAGAGAAACATGTTCAATCACAGTATCCAACAAATACCAAGTACTCCAACAGCTGGAAGATGAAGTAGATACGGAAGACCACTGGCAACAAGTAAAAAATATATGGAACGAGACACATGAAGAAGTACTGAGAAAAAGAGAACATCAGCACAAAGCATGGATAACAACAGAAACCATTACTAAAATAGAACACAGGAAAAACAAGGAAGCAGATTTAAACAGAAGCAAAACCATTAAGTGTACGTAGAAGCAAACAAACAAGTAAGAAGAAACATCAAAAGAGACAAGAGGAAGTATATTGAAGAGTTGGCAAGGGAAGCAGAGGAAGCTGCAGCCAAAAGAAATACTTGTATGAGGGACCTGTACAACAACACAAAGAAGCTAACAGGGAAATATAAGCAAGCAAATGGCCTCATAAAAGATAAGAATGGAAAATTGCTTAGTAATATACAAGAACAAATGAAGAGATGGGCAAAACATTTTGAGGAACTTCTCAATAGACCAGCTCCAGCTAATCCCCCAGACATCCAGCCAGCAGAAGAGGAGCTACTAATCAGCTGTGAATGAACAAGCAGAGAAGAAATAAAGAAAGCCATAAAGCTTCTGAAAGATGGAAAAGCAGCTGGTCCAGATGGAATTCCAGCAGAGGCCATCAAAACAGAAATTGATTCCTCTACAGAGGTATTATACAAACTACTTGGCAAAGTCTGGGAGAGAGAGAGGAAATACCAGCAGAATGGAAGGAAGGTTATCTGGTCAAGTTGTCTAAGAAGGGAAATTTACAAGAGTGCACAAATTATAGAGGAATAATGTTACTATCAGTGCCAGCAAAAGTATTAAACAGAATCATCCTTGTGAGATTAAAGAGTCCATAGACAAGCAACTGAGAGATGAACAAGCAGGTTTTCAACAAAACAGATCCTGTACAGACCAGATAGCCACATTGAGAATAATAGTTGAACAAAGTCTGGAATGGAATTCACCGTATACATAGGATTCGTGGACTATGAAAAGGCATTTGACAGTGCAGACAGAGAATCACTTTGGAAATTGATGAGGCATTATGGAGTTCCCATGAAGATCATTAACTTAATAAGGAAGACCTATGAAGACATGACATGCAAAGTTCTTCATGAAGGACAACTTACAGAACCGTTTTGGATTAGAACGGGAGTGAGACAGGGATGCCTCTTGTCTCCATTTCTTTTCTCACTAGCAATAGATTGGGTTATGAAAACATTGACATCACACAACAGAAATGGAATCCAGTGGAATCTGACTAAACAGCTTGATGATCTGGATTTTGCAGATGACTTGGCTCTTCTATCCCATAACCATAATCAGATGCAAGAGAAAATGAAAATTCTCGATGAGAGGTCACAACAAGTGGGCCTGAAAATACACAGGGAAAATACAAAGATTATGAGAGTAAATGGAAGAAATGATAACAAGGTTGAACTTGAAGAAACACCACTAAAAGATGTAGAATCGTACACATATCTTGGCAGCAATATAGACAAAGTTGGAGGGACAGATAGTGATATCAAAATAAGAACACAAAAAGCAAGAGGAGCTTTCATTGCATTGGGAAGGATGGAGAACAAGAGTAATCAAGTCCAATACGAAAATAAGAATCTTCAACTCAAATGTCAAGTCAGTCCTATTGTATGGCTCTGAGTCATGGAGAGCAACAAAAACAACAAGCAAAAAGCTACAGACTTTTATAAACGGATGCTTGCGTAGAATAGAAGGACTGAAATGGTATGACAAAGTCACAAATGTGGAACTGATGAAAAGAACCAGACAAGTGCCAGTGGAACAAGAGTTAAGAAGATGATGGCGATGGATAGGACACACATTGAGGAAACCTGTTGATAGCATTACAAGGCAGTCATTGTTCTGGAATCCACAAGGAAAGAGGCAGAGGTAGACTAAAAAACACATGGAGAAGAGAACAGGATACAGAGGTGAAAATGATGAAAACATGGAAAGAACTTGAGCAGATGGCATGTGACAGGAAGACTTGGCATGTGTTTGTTGAAGGTCTATGCTCCTCAGGGAGCTAAAGGGTATTGATTGATTGATTGATATTTTCAGAGTATTCTGAGTTGGGTGTAATTTCTGACATTAGTCCAGCTGAGCTGGGGAAACTATAAGGTGGCACCTGTGTAACTGTCAACAGGATAGCTTAATTTTAGTCCCCACCAGCTGACTTTTCATACTTTCCTTCTTCTCATCAGTGACATTTCCTCAGCAATAAATATAGCACTGTCATCACAGTGATATCTGAATCTCTATCCTCTAAAAACATTAGAACAGTGCTAGCATCGAAGTAGCATTCCTCATAGGTAAGAGGTAAAGGTAGTCTAATGGCAGATACTTCTGATGAGGAGTGAAGTGTTAGTCTTCATTGTACGAGGTCTGGCATAAAGAGGTGGGGTAACCATACTGCCTTTGCCTTCCCTGACTCATAGAAGACTCAGGTACCCATTTACAACTGGGTAGACTAGAGCATGATGCCACCATGTTTTTTTTTTTTTTTTTCGTACGCACGCTAATACTCGAGGCGAAATCTCAGGTTATTATTTATGTCTAACCTGACATTGATTTTACGTGAGTATCCCTTTATTTCTTGTACAGAGACAGGTGTCCCTCGCCATTCAGGCAAATACTCGCCGATTTCGGAGGTACCCATTGCAGCTGGGTTTGCTCAGGAGCCGCCAGTCCCTGGTCGATGACACTCCTTCAAATGTTCTCGCCAGGTCTCGAGTTAATCCAGTCCAAATCCCGGTCGACGAAAAATCCTCAAATGCCGTCGCCCGGGTTTGATCCTGTATCACCCGGTCGCCAGAGCGGTGTTGTAACCACTACGCTAGCGCGGCTCCTGCCACCATGTTTAAAACCCAGCACCTTAGCCGGGAGTGTTCTAACCACTCTGCCAATCAGACGCTTCATTCCTCAAAGCCACAACAAAATCAAGATCTAGGAGAAGCTATGCTGTTTACCAATTTGGCCTTCTTAATCTAGCTGATCAGCCAAATGATGAAAGCGATAAATAGTGAGAGAAAAAAATAGATCATTTGGCACATATTTTTGACCGAATCTTGCACTTAAAATATTGTAAAAGTAATAGATTCAATTACTTACTTGTTGCAGGAAGTTAGAATAATGAAAATTGTCAAAAATATGTATGTACCTGTTGTCAGGGGCACAGAATTGCAACCTATACATTTTTTTTAGTTCAGTTTTTCCAAGACACAGGATAGGAAAAGATTCATTTATGTGTCTGTTTGATTTCTTGTCTTCTTTTACATTCTCATACATTTCTTGTCACTCTTCTCAAGTTCTTTATTTGTTCAATGCATTGTTTCTATCCTTGTGTCACTAAATATTTGCCTTTTTTTTCTGTTTGCACACATTATTTCATACTTCTATTTATTTCCAACTTCTATTTCTTTCTAATCATGTAATAATAATAATAATAATAGCCCCTTCAGTCATAACTGACTATGGGAATGCGCCCCTGAGGTGACAGCCCTCAGCTGCTTATTTTCCTGGTGCTCCTTTCGACGTTTTCTCCCCTCCTCTGCTTGTTGTGTGAGCCTCTCTTCGCCCAATCTGAGTTGGCGCCGTAAATAGCATCGCCACTTAGTGCGATCGGCAGCTTCATCCTCCCATATTGCTGGATCCATGTCCAGTGCCCTCATATCTCTCTTGCACACATCTTTGAACCTCAGCTGTGGTCGCCCAACTGTTCTCCTGCCATCTGCTAATTGTCCGTAGAAGATATCTTTTGGGATGCGACCATCTTCCATGCGACGAACATGGCCAAGCCAGCGAAGTCTGCGCTGTCTAAGCAGTGTATACATACTTTGAAGGCCAGTACGTGACAACACCTCAACATTAGTCACTTTATCTTTCCACGAGATGCCGAGGATGCGGCGTAGACACCGTAAATGGAAGGTATTGAGCCTTCTTTCTTGCTTAGCATAGGTCGTCCAGGTCTTGCTACCATATAGAAGTGTGCTGGTGACGCAGGCATTATATACCGCAGCTTTGGTCTTCATTGTGAGTTTGGAGTTTCCCCAAACACGCGATGTGAGGCGGGCAAAGGTAGCTGCAGCTTTGCCAATGCGGCTGTCGATTTCTGTATCCAGTGAGAGTTTGTCATTGATGGTAGACCCTAGGTATGTGAAGTGATGCACAACTGCCAGTTCGTAGTTATCGATAGTGATAACTGGTGCAGCACCCGCATCCTGACTCAGCACATTCGTTTTCTTTAGACTTATTGTGAGGCCAAAGTCCTTGCATGCTTTAGTGAAGCGATTCATCAAGTTCTGAAGCTCCTGTTGGCTTTGAGTGACGACTGCAGCATCATCAGCGAACAACAAGTCTCTTATAGTGACCCTTCTGATTTTTGTTTTTGCCTTCAGCCTTGAAAGATTAAACAGACGGCCATCTGACCTAGTGTGAAGGCATATTCCTTCAGTTGCATCTCTGAAAGCATGTTTCAAGAGTAGGGCAAAGAAGATCCCGAAGAGGGTCAGAGCCAGAACACAGCCTTGTTTAACGCCACTTCGTATGTCAAAAGGTTGTGACGTGCTTCCAGCATATTGGACTGTTCCCTTCATGTCGTCATGGAATGAACCTAATCATGTAACCTAATCCAATATCCTTCTGAATAATTTAATGTAACCTTATTTTATTAATTGTAAACAGATCTAATTTAAACTAATTTAATTTAGTTTCTGATTGTGCAATCAAATCTATTTCAAACTTATTGAAGCTAATCTCATCCTGCCTGATCTAATCAAGGCTCCATGGGTAATTGAAAGCAACCATCCCAACCCAGAATGGCCTACAGATGGTGTAGTTGAATTCAAAGATTACAAGGTGCGGTACAGAGAGGGACTGGACCTAGTTCTCAGGGGTTTAAACTGTTCTATACAGTCAGGAGAAAAGGTATGTAGCTACATGTTATGTTTTCTACTTCCATACATCATTTCAAACAGATTTATAACTTCTTCTTCAAGTAGCCTTCAAGTTACAGGCATTCATAAGTGAGTGATTGCATAGATTAGAAGGGTTGCAAAGGTGTGACAAAATCACTAATATGGAACTGATGACAATAACCAGACAAGTGCCTATGGTACAAGACATGAGAATAAGATGATGGTGATGGATAGGACACACATTGAGGACACCTGTTGAAAGCATTACAAGGCAGTCCTTGTTCTGGAATCTCCAGGGTAAGAGAGGTAGAGGGATACCAAAAAAAAAAACACGGAGAAGAGAACAGGAGACATAAATGACAAGAATGAGGAAGAGATGGAAAGATTACACTGATGGCACAGACAGAATGATTTGTGAGGGGAGGAGGGAGGAAGCAGCTGAAGGGTAATTTATGAATTAATGAATGAATAATAATAAAATAACTTATCATAAATTGTTAAATTATTATTGATGTATTTGTATGTCTCTTTGTACATCATCAAATAACAGTAGTCAGTTCTGTATTGTTTTTATTTGGTACACATATTTCATTTATTTGCTGCATTAGATGTAGAAATTTTTGTATTTTGAGAGAAATTATTTTCAATCTGTGGTCATATCAGTTTTCTGTATTAGAAATATGTCTAGCTATTTAATGGACATATTAAAAACTGCTACATATTTGCAAAAAGGTATTTTGCCTCTGTTTAGGTTGGCATTGTTGGTCGCACAGGAGCAGGGAAGTCATCTCTGACTATGGCCTTGTTCCGCATAATCGAGTCAGCCGGAGGAAGCATCACGATAGATGGCATCAATATTGCTACAATAGGACTCCATGACCTTAGGTCAAAACTCACAATTATACCTCAGGTAATTATACCATTTGCTACCCTTCATGTTAGATGGAAACAAAAATATATCTGATGCAGAAGTTACTAAATGCATAGACACTGACAGCACCCTTAATGAAATTGTCCAGATTTTAAGAATATAACTGATTTCTGTGTCCAGTGGTTTTGAGGATCATGACTGTCCACTTCTGTGGTCTTGAATCAGTTTAGTCTTCATATTACTCCCATAACATATAATCAGTTTGTCTAAGTATTTCTCTCTTTTGTCTTTCTTTTCTTCTTTTTGAGTTCAATTAACCAGCTATTACTAGGTTTTCTAATGAGCTAATGACAACGCAGATATGGAACTGGAAGTACCATAAATCGTGGTGAGGCACGATAACCTACTTATATGGCACAGAACTTGAAGAACAAGGAAGCATAAACTATGTATGTTGTTCTAGCAGAAGATACACTGTAATCAGCTTTATGGGCAGAAGGGATGAAAAATGATTAGATGCTGTGACGAAAGTACTGAGATTCTGTCTTTCAAATGGCCCATGTCTTTTCCTCCTTGCAATTTGTTCACTATTTCTAGAAGGGAGTACAGATAATCCTTCTCCATGTTTCTTCTCCTTCTATTATTTACGTTTTCCAGAGTGAGATAACGGTGGAGTTTTATCTCATCTGCTTTATGGTTCTTCTTTATGTGTTTAGAGTTGGGGTGTAGAGAATTGTTGCAGTATTTTTCTATAGGGAGGACGATAGAGCCTAGATCAGTTTTGCACCAGTTTAGTCTTTTTAAAAGATTTGAGGGCATGCGGCTAGACGCATTTTTCGGGATTTTATATATATATATATATATATATATATATATATATATATATATATATATATATATATATATATATATATTTCGGCCATTTTGCTTCAATTGGCAGTAGAGGGCAGAGCTTAATCCCGTTTCTTTGTCTACATGCACGCCACACGTGCTAGTGGTAACCGGTTGCATCAGAATTGTTTTCAATTCCGATTGGCCGAGGAATAACGGTTTTCGCAATCATTGGGTTAAAATCGAAGCCACGTATATGACATCACGAGGTCAGCGTGCTGTTAGATGATGATAAATAGGCTCGTATTTCAAATTCTCTTTCTCTCTAAATGTAATTGCCAGCCGCGTGCCAGAGTCAAAATTGTCGATTGCCTTTCAGTGGGGAAATTCGAGTTTTGGTAAGCATGAATTTTTGCGTGATACTCTAGTTAATTTTTCTAGTCCTAGGCGTATCAGTAAGTTTCTTGGGAAGTTAAGTTTAATGTTAATTCTTAACGCCAGAGCCATCAAATACGATCTTAGTGATAGACTTGAGAAACTTAAGAGGTTCATAATAATTCCTTATTGAAGGAATAGCGGTATTTAAGCTGGGTTTAAAAGTTGAGTTGCCGAGGGCGTGCTTTGTATTATTGCAAAGCAGGTCTGTAGAGAAACCCGCATCTGCGAATTATAATTAAGTGCAGAATGGCGGGCGCGCGTGTAATTGTGATTTTATTAAGAATGTAATGCTGCTAGTTATTTATATATAGTTACACATCGATCTGTGGACGGGAGTGAAAGAGGTGTAATTTGGAAGCACGTGGGTGCGTTCATTACTGTATATTTATTTGAGACAATGTTCAGAGGGGTGAGGGGGAGAGAAGCACGTGGTCGTAAGAACTGTAAACACGTGTTGGTAACTATCGAGATGTAATGGGTAACCTGGGGTTATGTATAACTTCTAGGCAGTATCTAACAGGGTTATATGTCATTAATTGTGCATTTGTTGTTCTGTGTACTGAGAAGATGGGAGATGTACTTTTAAAGAGACTAATATTTGTATTATCATTTTTATGTGATTTACGATTTATTGACGGGAATTTTAGGAATTCCTAGAGAGGTCTAGTTATTTTGTGTTAAACATTTTGCTGCATTCAGTGTCAGTGAGAAGTGGGCCACAGTATTTTTGGACAGGTAGATAGGCCTCAGTAGAATACTGTTGTGAATGGTAACCAGCCAGGCAGAACCCTAGGTCTGCGTGTTGTATTATCGGGGTCGGTAATGTTTACTTTGGGCTCAGGTAGAGAAGGGAGCTGAGTGGGAGAGAGGGCTGTGTTGGCCTGATTATGGTTGTATGGAGGTGCATAACGGGAACAGACAGTAGGGGAGTTGTTTGTTATTAGAAAATATATTATTACTGTGTGTTTAGCTGTTGTTTTGTTTTTTTGTCTAAACAGCAGGTACCGGCTTTTGTGGGGAAGAGCAGAATTTTTGATACCACAAAATTTCTCCCACGGCAAAGTTGTGGCATTCGCCGACACGCAAAGTCGTGCGTTAATTGCCAGTGGCGGACGGAGCGAAAGAAAATACGTTTTCCCAAGGCAGGGAAGACATTCTCCAGTGACAAGGGATTTTGGTGGAAAATCCGGAGCTCTGATGCTCAATCTTCTTACACCCGCAAATCGGCAAGTTGCCAGCGTGGTTGTAAATTTATTTCGATTCGTCCCGGCCATAATAACGCCGAAGGCCCGAACCCAGAAAGACAAAACTGAGACATAGTTTTGTGAAGATCATAGCAGAGAACAGCTGTTGAAGTGTAGAGGTGCAGTTAGCTGTGTAGCAGTGTTCAGGAGATTTTCAGGATAGGTTGTGTAGAAACGAAGTCTGTGCAGAGTTGGTGTGGACACTTCGTAGTAGATCCAGCTGATTGTGTACTTAGAGTTTATATTAGAGTTTAGAATAGCTAGTTTGGAGTGGAGGCTCGGCATCTGAGACCCCACCCAGTGCAGTGTAGTTTATTTCATTTAATCTTACCTTCTCTCTCCATACAGGTGAAACTTGTGGGTGAAGGGTTGGGTTTTGATGATACAACATTTGTAATTTTTCCTGAATTTGTTTGTTTCAGGAGTGCTTACACTGCAATTTTATGTATTTGACATGTATATGAGTTTTGTTTATAGGTGTAAATAAAACTTGGACATTATAGCTGGAATCAGTCATTTCATTTACGTACAGTAGCTATCTGTTGTCTGTATCGTGGTGTATGTGAATCTTAATTGAACCTTATCCCCTTAGGGTAGTTAGAGGTGGTCGAGGCCATAGCAATTAAGACGTCCGAAGTGGCGAGGAAGAGTTAACTTCGGTTCTCAACCTCGGAGCCAATGGTTTCACATTTGCACTGTCATTTTCATCTGAATCTATCATTTCAGTCTTTCTTCTCACTAATGTCTTGTCACTATGTGTAGACAGCCTTTAGTCTTAAATCCATTTTGTGACAGATGCAGAGCCTAATTAAGATGAAGCCATCTTTGATTCATTATCATTCATCGAGTATAGATCTTCAGTAAATTCATGTCAAGTTCTCTTGTCCTGTGTTTCCTGCTTTTTTTCTTTTTCTGTGATCCTTAGCCGCCGACTGTCAAAGCAGTCAGTGGCCATCACGCCTAGTGGCGTCTTGTAGGGCAACAACAAATTGATTCCACTTTGCTCGGTCGGTGGCCATCCTTCGTACAGTGCCCCATGTTTGGTTCATTCTTTGTATCTCAGCCTCCACAGTCCTCCGCCAGGTTGTTTTTGGTCAGCCTCTCTTTGGTTTTCCTTCAGGGGTCCAAAGCATAGCTGTTCTTGTGATGGCATCGGGGTCTCTTCAGAGGGCTGCCTGCTTTAAGGCTCATCAATGTCTTTTAAAAAAAAATCCCTTTCATTTCTGTCTCCAGGTCTCATCTGTTTTCTTTCAGTTTTCATCCACCTTCTTTACCTTGGGGATTTTAGAACAGTGACTGCCTTATAACACTATCTTCCCTTCTATACCCTTCCATCTTGTTTTCATTTCTGCTGCCACCTGTGCAGTCTTTCCTTGTTTGTCTCTTATGTGAATGTTCCTAGTGCCATATCTGGATCTTTGGAGGAAAAAAAAAGATGAGTCAACAGCTCAGACTCTATTTGGCTGTCTTTATGCTGTGTCATGAATCTCTTTTAACAGAGGATCTTGTTTAGCCTTGGATGGCTGAGTGGTTAAATTATTTGCTTTGATTGATTTGTCCATACTTGTTGTTGAGGACTTGTTAGGTTAAAGTTTCTACAGTAGCGTAACCAGCCCTCTGCCCAAACCCTCCTTAGTTGCCTTTTACAAAATTCTTTTTAGATTGCTGTGTTACTATTCTTTTCTCCCCTTCAGACCACTAGGCCCACAGAACCATAATCAACTTTTTAAAGCTTTTCTCTCAGAAATATTTAAGTTAATAGAACATGCTCACCTCAAGTCCTTTGTGTCAGGACTGGCTGAAGGCCTGCAGCATCAGTGTTCAGAGGGAGGTGAAAATCTCAGGTATTTGTTTCAACAGTTTACATTTTGATGATGAATAAGGATGATGCTTGACTTTATTATTATTCTGATTAACAGTCTCTGCCCTTTTTGAGTTTTAAGCTGTATATTTAGTTTAGCAAGGTGTCCTTGTGTGCAGTTTGTTAGAAGACTGAGGAAGAGCAATGATTCAGTCATTAGGTTTCAGCTTCCACAGAGTTACAGGTCTTCAATAAAAATATGCCAAGCCTTCTTGTCCCATGCCATCCATTCAAGGCCTGTCCCATCTGTTCTTAATACCTTTCATGCCTGTTTCCAATTCTCCTGTCTGCATGTTTTCTGGGCTTCTTCTTTCCAAGATAGGATTGCCTTGTAATGCTATCAACACATTTTCTTAATGTGTGTTCTGCCCAACACTAGCATCTTCTTCTGACTTCTTATGTTGCTGGTTGTCTCTGTCAGTTAAAACACTCATAATCTTGTCCTACCATTTTAATCATGTTCTGGGCTAACACCCGTTTATGACAGTCTGTAACATCTTGGTTGTCGTTTTTCTTGCTCTCCGAGTTTCAGAGCCATACATTAGGATTAACTTGACATTTTGGCTGAAGATTCTGATTTTTGTGTTTGACTTGATTTCTTTTGATTTCCATATATTTCCCAATGCCTAGAAAGCTTGCCTTTTGTATTCTTCTTCTTATTTTTATTTCCTTATCTGTTTCTCCAACTTTGTCTATATTGTTACTTACTTACTTAGTCGTTCCCCTTCTACCGTGAGGTGTAGAGGTTTGGAAGAGAGAGCGCCAGACTATCCTATTGGCTGTCTTCCATTCTAGTCCTCAGTCCTTCAAAGATTGTCTAATGTTGTCCTCCCAGTGGACTCTGGGTCATCCTGGGGGTCTGTATCCCTGGCTCTTTGTTTCCCATGCTTGTCGTGGTAGCCGATCTTCTCCCATTTTGCAGACATGGCCAAACCATCTTAGTTGGGACTGAACCATCTTAGTTGGGACTGTTCTACTTGGGTCTGCAGGGGTGGGATTTTAGGCCTTGACGTATTGTCTGGTTGCGAACAATGTCTCTTCTTGTTACTTGAAGCACCTTCCTCAGATACATCATTTCTGAGGTCTATATTGTTGCCAAGATATATGTGTGATTCTACATCTTGTGGGCATGTATCTCCCAGTGCAACATGGTTATCATTAGATGCCTACTCTTATAATCTTTGTCTTTTTTCTATAGCTTTTCAATGTCTGTGATTAAAACAAATTTATTAGATTATATCAGTGTAAGGAACAGTATAAACATGCCAAATAAAAGAAACTTGAAGAGAAAGGGGAGAAGGTACATTAAAATATTATGTTCGTAAATACTTATAGTCGCTCATTTTCAACCCTAGGTTAGTCTGAGCGAACACCATTTTATCCTGTCATCTGTCTACTGCCATCCTTGTCTTCTTTTTGTAAATATTTACAGAATACCAATACAAATGTTCAGGCTTAACCTACAACAATAATAGTTATGTGTAACAGAGAGTTTGATGGTGCTCTGCTATTGGCTGTCATAGAAATTGGGGCCATATTGGATTTAATGCTATATTTTGGTTCACTACGACTTTTTATTTTGTGAGTTATGGACATAAAATTTGAATTAGAAGTGCATCATGATATTTTAAACTTTTTTCAAATCAGATTTTTTATAACTTTAATAGGCCCAAAGCTATAGGGGGTTTCAATTAGTGTTTTAAAAATAGTGACACATTTCGCCAACTTGTACCACATTATTTGCAATTAAGTTAAAATTTTGACAAGATATAAATCTGTTCTGATGAAAGTTTTAAAATGCTGTGGAAAGTTCGTGTGACATGAACATTTCTCTTTGTAAGAAAAAAGCAGTTTCATTTAAAAAAATACAATTTTCTGAATCATAATACACCTTTCCAACTGCTTTCTTAACATTTGTGTTGTTATTGTTTTAATTCTGGTCTTTCAACTTTGTCTGTGTTTTTTTGCCAAGATATAACTTCACTTCTTAATGGATATATATTGGTATTAAATACTGATTTAGTAACAGCATAATATTACTACTAGTGCTGTTACTACTACAGCCATAACCACCACAATGACCCTGCTGCTACTATTACTACTACTTAAAATTCTAAGTCTTCCATTTAGCCACTATGTCATGCTTCTTCTTCTTCTTCTTCGTTCGCCCTGAAAAGGACGGTGGTTGCGTTGTGTCTGTTTACAACGTAGCTGTGATATCTGCACCTTTCGGTCGACACATCCGACTTCTGCACGGCATTTTTTAGGACCGGGTTTGCCTTCCCATTGCGATCCATGCTCGCTCAGCCAGCCTGCATTGCTGCATACTGTTTCCAGGACCACCACGTGGAGGTGGAGCATGGTCTTGACCAGCTCTGGTTCGCTGGTCCTGACGCAGGCAGTCAAGCTATGAGTCGCTGACTGCGGTCTCTATTGCTGCGTCTTGAGGTCCCATGTCATGCAAAACATCTCATTTATAAATTGCAGTTCCCTAACCCTGTTTAAAGAATAAACTGAGCATGAAGCCACCACTGCAACTGTCATGTGCTTTTTACTTGATGAGGTTGCCTGTCCAATGCACAACCTCATATCAGTTGTCCTGTATGGCATGCCTGAGGGAGTAATCTTGTTCTGACTTCGTTTCCTCAGAGATACCCGGAGACTAGACAGGGCAAGAGGCAATCTGTGTGTCTTCTTCTTCTTCAAGTACCATGCCTGGTGGCAGAAGTGATCACTTCTCTCTACAACTTCCTGTCTACAGAACTATTTATCAGTTCTGTTGTTGACTTCTTTTCATGCTATGATATCAGACTGTCCAGAATCTTCTTTCTTTGTTGTCCTCAATCTCTTTTTACTTCTATTTTTCCTGTTGTCATGATATACTCCAACTTCCTTCTTCCCATAATATGCCCAAAGAAAGTGGATTACTTATTTCTAACCTGAGGAATGATCTTCCTTTGTACATTAGCCTCTTTCAAGGCATCCTCATTACTCATTTAAGCTGTCCATGATATTTTTAACATTCTTCAATAAAGCTACATCTCTGTGACCTCCTACTTGTTTACTAATTGTCCATGGCTCACTTCCATATGTCAAGATTGGTTCTATATAACACTGAATAACACACTCTCTTTCTTACTTCCATTGACAAAGAGTTGTTGCATAAAATACTTTTCATTTTCTAGAATGCTGCTTTTGGCGGGCTATTCAACTCTTCACTGTACGTATGTGTTTTTAAAATGAGACAGGACTCAAAAAGAGACCAGTTTGGTGACTTGTTGATCTTCACACAGACCTCCCCCCAGACTTTCTTGAAACAAACAATAAATTAAATTTATTGGTTTCAGTGTGGGTCAGAGACAGCTGGTGTGCCTAGCTCGTGCTCTGCTGCGCAAAACTCAGGTGTTGGTCTTGGATGAGGCGACAGCAGCAGTGGACTTGGAGACAGATGATCTTATCCAGGCAACAATTCGGACTGAGTTTGCCAAGTGCACTGTTCTAACCATTGCTCATAGACTTAACACCATCATGGACTACACCAGGTGGGAAGATTTTCCTTGTGGATGTGACCTTTCTTACTTTACAGTTAAATTGCCCTCAGTTATGAAACAAGCTAAATGGTTTGAAAGACTAATAACTGTAAAAAAAAATGTTACTTATGAATATGACCTTTCTCATCATTATTATTATTTCCTGTGTTGCTCCATATGAAGCATGGTTATTATTTCCCCTATTACTCCTTATTAGTGCCCCTTTATATAGAGAGTTACGTGAACTAAAATTTGGCCGCCATTTTCGGCTGTACCCGTATTGCAGGAAAATGTACCCAATCGCGAGTTTCAGACCCAATTTGCATTTTCGTTTAGGTTAACTAATAATTTGAAATAAAATTAGATGCAAATACAGTACCACATATTTGTACTATTCTTTGTATTTCAACTAACAAAACAAAAAGAAGAAAACTAGTTTACTTACCGGTTTATTGAATAGAATCAGTAGCATGAATTCCGTTAGAATAAGCAAAACATACTCCCTTCGAATTGTTTTAACAAAATCTAATTACATATTTTCGACCAGAGATTTCCTGCAATGGCTTTTACTGCTCATTGATGCTCGAGCATGCTGTTTAAGACCATTGTTTTTATTTCTGCAGTAAATGTGAATTCTGACACTTGTATACTTTGCTAATAGCTTTTGTTTAATATCATGGCAGTTGCTCAGTGTGCATTCAGCTATTTCCTGTAATGACATATCCAAAAGTAAAGTTGCAATATTTTTCATGGTTGCAAATCTATGCTCATGCTGACAGATCAGTTGTTCAGTTCTCAATATCAGATTTACTACTGTGTCACTGGCATAAACAAGTGAGCCTGGAATATACTCTTTATGTTCTGTTAGTCATGAAATGTCAGAAATTGTTACACACTGAGGGGCAGTGACAACTGCAATGCAGATATGACAGGCAGTATGTTGCTTTAATACACTTTTCTCACAGTATCCACTTAAATAATGAATTGCATGGACCTCAGCTGTGCTTTCTATTTCTATATCTGACAAATCAACATGCTGCTTGGTGTGTGTAACTGTTGTTGTATTCATATCAGTACAATCAAGCAAAAAGTCATTATCATCTTCGTCGTGAAATGGTTTCCATGCTCCCTGCTTTCCAACTGAAAGCGTTGTAAACATTTGAATCACAAGTCGTAACATTTCAACAGCATTTGCATACCTATCTGGAAGCTGCTTAGTCAGAGCCATGACACGACTGCGACTTGACATTAAATCAAACCATTTAGATATCACCTCAATGAACCGAGCAGTTGTCAGATTATTCACAGGTCTGCCCTCCTTTTCTACCATGTAGTGGATCCCTGCACTGACAGATATACTGAAAAAGTGAAGTGCCTGTGACACCTTCATCTTATCAAAATGTCCAGGGCAGAGTATGTCATCAGTAAGGTGTGGAGTTAGTTTCAGGGTGCTGTTCCTTTGTAAGTTAGCCAGTTCCCTAACAGGCAGTATATTTGCAATGTTAGAAGGCATATTTAACAATACACACATCTCCTCAGATGATCTGAAATCATGGCCAGAGATAAATGCAGACTTAACATTTTTGATCAAATGAGGTGTGTCAGCTAGAAAATATAGCCACTTGTTTGGTTGCTCTGGATGTGCAATTTTGTTCACAATTTTGTTTCTGGAAGCACAAACACCAAAGCTGGCCCACATTGCTCTGTTGGCACTTCCCATGTCACTTGTGACAGTTACCACATGCAGACCAATTGCAGCAGCTTTATGTATTATTTCCAGAATAATGGGTTTGTAAACATGGCCTTTAGTTGACCTTCTTGAGTAATAAAAAGCAACAATTTGCTTCCATCTGCTGGATAGTCCACTTAGCATGAATACTAGTGCATTTGTCGTAATGCCCTGATGTTCAGGTACATTGACATGACCAAGAATTTCTCCTATTTTTGCATCATATTCAATAGCAGATTTAATTGACATTTCATCTAATGTAAAGCAGCACAGCTGTTCTACTTCTAACATGTTTACAACCTTTAATTTCATGTAATCAAACATCTGATTGAGTATTCCCCCAGAAATCTGAATGTGCTGTATTCGTTGCTGCAGAGTACGTATAGCAGGCAGTGGGTAATGCTGTTTCAACAACATATTATAGCCTGTTGCTCCACAAGCAAATCGAATTTGCAATGCTTTCTTTACAGTCTTACTGCCCCATTTTACTTCTCTTGAAGACCTACAATTAAGGACCCGGATCTGATCCTCAGATAGCATGTTTAATATTTTATCTGTCTGGCATGACAATTTTTTCTTGATTCTATTGTTCTGCCTCTTCTCTGTAGCTAAACTTGCTGCAAGTTTACTGATTTTGTTTCTAAGTGTCTGAATCAATGTTTCCTTAGCAACACAGCCGGCACAGTTATCTTTAATGACTTCTCTTTGCATGCTATTTTCTGATGTTGAAGAGTCCGTGTGGTTGTCATTAACACTATCTGTTCCTACATTGTCTTCAATAGAACTGTCAGTTGCTGAATTTTTCTTCTTGTTGTAAGTGTGATCATGGTTTAGGCCTAGGGCTGCAGTGTGTACTACAACAGCATCCTTTTATCTTAGGTAATCTTCTGTGCTGACCAGGTGCACGGTGTAAAAATTTAGTAGGTACTGCATTCCATCTACGTTTCTTCTTCCCATCCAGTCGCTTCAATTTAAAATCAGTCATCTCGAAGAGTTGTTCACACAGTCTTGCATTAATAGAAGCTTTCCAATGTTTTCTACTCACTTTGCATTCCCAGATCGATCTAAGTTTCTTGTCTGCTGAAAACAAGAACAATCTGTATCCTCTGCTAGAGCTATTGCTACAGCCAAAAGCTGAACAATTAGGCATCTTACTCGATGCTTATTCTAGCTACTAGCCCTGGTATTGTCCAGCCGAAAATGGCGTCTACGTCGTTCAGTCTCGTTTTCGATTCTCACATAGTTCGCGTAACTCTATATAAAGGGGCACTACTCCTTATGAAACATGGTTATTATTTCCCCTGTTGCTCCTTATAAAATAAAGCATGGTTATTATTTCCCCTGCTGCTCCTTATGAAGCATGGTTATTATTTCCCCTGTTGCTCCTTATGAAACATGGCTATTATTTCTCTTGTTGCTCCTTATAAAATAAAGCATGGTTATTATTTCCCCTGTTGCTCCTTATGAAGCATGGTTATTATTTCCCCTGTTGCTCCTTATGAAACATGGTTATTATTTCCCCTGTTGCTCCTTATAAAATAAAGCATGGTTATTATTTTCCCTGTTGCTCCTTCTTATGAAGCATGGCTATTATTTCCCTTGTTGCTCCTTATGAAGCATGGCTATTATTTCCCTTGTTGCTCATATGAAGCATGGCTATTATTTCCCTTGTTGCTCCTTATGAAGCATGGCTATTATTTCCCTTGTTGCTCCTTATAAAACATGGTTATTATTTCCCCTGTTGCTCCTTATAAAATAAAGCATGGTTATTATTTCCATTGTTGCTCCTTATGAAGCATGGCTATTATTTCCCTTTTTGCTCCTTATGAAGCATGGCTATTAGTTCCCTTGTTGCTCCTTATGAAGCATGGCTATTATTTCCCTTGTTGCTCCTTATGAAACATGGTTATTATTTCCCCTGTTGCTCCTTATAAAATAAAGCATGGTTATTATTTCCCCTGTTGCTCCTTATGAAGCATGGTTATTATTTCCCCTGTTGCTCCTTATGAAGCATGGCTATTATTTCCCTTGTTGCTCCTTATGAAACATGGTTATTATTTCCCCTGTTGCTCCTTATAAAATAAAGCATGGTTATTATTTCCCCTGTTGCTCCTTATGAAGCATGGCTATTATTTCCCTTGTTTCTCCTTATAAAATAAAGCATGGTTATTATTTCCTCTGTTGCTCCTTATGAAGCATGGTTATTATTTCCCTTGTTGCTCCTTATGAAACATGGTTATTATTTCCCCTGTTGCTCCTTATAAAATAAAGCATGGTTATTATTTCCCCTGTTGCTCCTTATGAAGCATGGTTATTATTTCCCCTGTTGCTCCTTATGAAGCATAGAGCCACCATTGTAGCTGGATCCCTTGCATGAAACCTGCACCAAAGCATTCATGTGGTCTTACAGTGGTGGTTTCTGTAATAATTTTTTTAAACTGGATGAAAGCCCCCCCCCCCCCCCTTTCCCCAATCCCATGGTATATGTGTCATCTGTAAATGTAGGATACGAAGAGCATCAAAGGTTGGCTGCAATTGATCTCTTAAGTCTTCAGTCTTTTGCCTTGTTGATACACTCTGATAGGCTCTTTCCTGTCCATCTTTTGATGTCATCTTCTGATTTGTAGTGTTGTAATCCTCCTGCTCATTAGTCTTAAGCAGCTAGCAAAAGATTCCTTTCTTAGGTGATGTATTTTTATGCTGCAGGCAGTGACGGACAGCGTTGTTCTGTCTCTTAATAGCATGTTTTTTTTTTTTAAACCACATTTGAAGAAAAATCTTGCTCATAAAATCTTGATCATAACAATGTTAAAAGCATCTCATAGAAAAAAGTCTTGGTTGAATAATGAGTCAGCTTTCATTAGTTGGCTGTCATGTGGTACTTGTGACAGATTTAATTGTTTATTTGCATCTGTCTGTCATGACATGGCCCATATAGTTTGTTATGCCAGTATGTCAAAAGCACTATTTGCAGTGTTGTTTTTTTTAAAAACTTGTTGTGTAGTCTGTGTCCTTGTTTCACATGCACCTATGATGGAAATAAGAGGTTGCACAGAGCTTAGAGTAAAGAATGAAAATGGACATAAGTGATGTACATTAAAGAAAAACTAACTAGTATAGCCAGCCATGCCTTTGACCAACTATAAAATAGAAGAGCACAAAGGCGAGAGCTTGGAGAAAGAATGGTAGAAGAGAAACCCAAGAAAACCAGAATCTCATGGGCAGAGCTGAAGAAGAAGACCCAAAATAGAAGTCATCTGGGAGCAACTGCTGATGCCTATGTTCCACTTCTTTCCCTCTCATATGACCACATCTATTTCTCTCATAAAGTTGGTGGTCTGTCTCAGCCTTCTCTCATCACCATATAATTGTTGCCATCAATGAGGTTGGTATAGCCAAGCTGTCAAGTCTATTCTAACCTGAAAAAAACATCACTTGATCTTTTCCTGGCAAGGAGCAGTATCACTATCATCATTTTCCTGTATGCTCCTTATGGTGCATGGAGCTACCACAGCAGCTGATCCTGGAGCTACCACAGCAGATGATCCTGGAGCCACCACAGCAGCTGATCCTGGAGCCACCACAGCAGATGATCCTGGAGCCACCACAGCAGCTGATCCTGGAGCCACCACAGCAGATGATCCTGGAGCCACCACAGCAGATGATCCTGGAGCCACCACAGCAGATGATCCCCTTGCAGAAATCTGCACCAAGGATTCACATGCTCTTGCTATCATGATTTCTTTAGCAATTTGTTTTTATGTAATGAGGTTGCCAGCCCTACATACAACCTTATATTTAGTCTACTTGTACGACATAAGGAGCCGTATGCCTTGCTTTATTCAGCTGAGGGTATGCTTAATGCCATTCTTCTCTGAGGCCATTTTTGACTGTTGCTTTTATCTCTCCATATGTGCTTTGTTCTCATTTTGAATTTTACTTACTTCCTTTTTTATGTCTGTCTGCATCTATTATACTTTCACATTGTTGAAATGATAGCTGGCTTCCGTTAGTGCACTCAACAGGATGGCACTGCCCATATAGTTCCTCAGGACAGCCACGACTGACAGGGAACCTGTGAGGAACACCATACTGGTCATTGCAGCTGTCTTTAGCACCTCCGTCTGAGTCTTAACTCTTTCCTTCCAGAGTTATTTTGCACGCTGTGCCAGACTTTTTTTGGGGGCAGAATTTTATAGAGTGAAGTGTTCATCTTTCAGTCTAAATGTGTTTGTGAATTTTCCTTTGAACAAGCACATATTATATATCAACTTGAAGGGGAATGGAAGGAGAATTGTAATTATTAATTTATTTTGTAGTATTAGCAAACATGCAGTTAGTAGACATTAAAATATGATGAATGTTATTTGAAAAACACCAAAATATTGAAAGCAAAATGTGCACTTACCGATGGCCAGTTAATGTTGTTGTCATTAAAACTTACCATTCAGTCTTGAAACATCAAGGTAATCCATTTTTGAAATAACACAACACTAGATATAGCAAAATTTAGCACATTTATGCAGTGTATGCTGCAGCCACTAAAAACTTCACAACACTGAAAAAATCCCAGAATATATACCTTGTACATTACCATATTATGGCTTTTTCCAGCACATAAACTTGAAAAATATCAAATTTTCACAATATAATTACATGTTTATTTTATGATTCAAACATGCATTGCATGTACCATAACTTGAAGCAGTGAGGATGAAGTCAAGGTTTGCCTTCACATCCCTCACAAATAAAGACTGCCCTCTTTACGTCCTTTGGTGTACTGCACACTCATGTTTTGCTCTAACAATAACATGCTTCGAGCCCTGAAGTCTTTCTATTGCATTTGACTTAATAGGGCGGCCAATTCTGGATCTCATCATGTCATCTGCATCAGTCATCAAGTCAGCTGCTGCTTCTGTAAGCTGGTTAATTAAAATCAGCTTGAATTTTTAAAGTGACATTTTTGTGTTAGCTGCCTTCTGGTTGAGACAAAAACATATAGAATATGTGCATTATTGCAGCAAATCTCCACTATCCAGTGGTATATTTTCTTCCACCATTTATTGCTTTTCCTTGTGTGGATCCATAATAATTCAACATATGGTCAGCCTTATCACAACCATTCATGCACATATTGTAGCTATGGACAGTGGATGGTTTGGTTTTTTGCCTGTGTGTAATAATGTCTTCAGCATTTCCATTTGAAGTGACTATCACCGCAGGTTTTTTTGCCTTTTTATCCTTCCATGCAGTGCACACAAGTCTGTCATCTTTAGAGACCCAGTGCCGGCTTTCCATATGTTTCAAGGAAAGACCTTTCAGAGCAAGAGGAAAACCTTTTCTTTTGGTCTGGAGTGTCCCTATGAAATAGAATTTGTGTTCAAGAAGGAAATCAACTAAAGCTCTGGTGGTGTAATACCTGTCAGCATAGATGTGGTATCCACTTCCAATACAGCTGAGGAGGGTATTGAAGATTTTAATGGCATGGCCACTGTCAGAATCACACTCTGGATTGTATGATGTATCTGCTCCATAGTAAGTGAGCAGATTCAGTACATATCCAGTGGCACTGTCTACCAATCCAAAACTTTTTATGTGATTCTTTTTGGGCTTGGATGCATTAAACTGCTTATTTCTCCAACGCCCCTTGAAACCAATAATCATTTCATCAATTGAAATGTTTTCAAATGGTATAAAGGCACTGTTGAAATTTGAGCATAGCATGTCCACAGAAGGCTCAATTTCGCTGTTTCCATCAGCATCTGCATCTCCCATATTAAGCATTGTGTAATATATAGCTTCAAATCTCGGTCTTTCAAACTTTTTGATGTAGAAAGGTGTATACAAGCTTGGCTCTCTTGCAAAGTAGTCACGTATGCTTGGTCTCTTATCCAACCCCATTGAATTAGTGACTGCAATGAATATTAAAAATTCATGCCTATTTACAGGTTTCCAGTTGCTATACACTGATTGTTTTTGAGCTGGGGTGTTCATCTGTACATGTCTTGTGGCATATTCATTGATGCTTGTGATTATATATACCATCACATCATTTCTGACAAGTGCCAAAAAGCAATCCAGTGGTGTTGATGTTTCATCAACATATTCTGGTTTTACACCTGGTGCTGTTTTTGTACCTTGTGGCTTGGGGATAAATCTAAAGTTGTTTGAAGTTTTAACCTTACATCTAGCAACATCAGCAACCTGTGACCAGTCATCTAGTGTTGTAAGCCTAGCTTTCTTACTTTTCGATGGGCCAGGCCGGGGCAACACTGAATCCGAAGGGTCTGACATTGCTGCAACACTTCCATCATCTGATAAAATAACTGTCCAACAAATCATCTTCACTCTCCATTATATTTTCAAGTAAACTTAATGCTTTGGATGCAGACATTCGTCTAGAAGGCATAGAACTAATAGGAATATGACTTGCCATAATGCTATAGCCACACAAACATTTTTCACAAAATCGGATCACACCTGACTAGCAAATAAATTCGATAACAAAGAAATAGCACGTGTGTACAGCTCAAAATCTTCGATAAAATGATCGGACTACACTAACGGAAGTTCTGGTAAGGTTTTGAAAACCTGGATTTGATTACATGGTTAAGTTTCTACATTTATTAGCGAGAATTCTTTAGACACACTCAGAGCGTTGCAAGGGCACATCGTGTTGAATTTTGCGACGCTCAGAGCGTTGGTCTGGAGTTTAAGAGTTAAACCCACTTGAAAATCTTCTAATGGCCACTGAGACATGGATTTCCTGTTCATTCTTTAGATTTTGTGTATCTGCCTCCCGTCCAGTTTTTATAGCTATTTTTTTCTGATCCACCGCTTTATAAATGGTTTCACTGTGTCTGAGTATGTCCTTTTTTTATGTATTCCATAGCTGTTTGCTTCCTTTTTGCATCCATTTAGCTGCCTTTTTTTGTAACTTCTGGTATGTTGTCAACCAACTCTGGGAAACTCGTTCTCTATGTTAGAAATGTGCTTCCTGTCATTAGGGGCACTGCCATTTTCAGTGCACGGTCTGGTACATTGCTTCAGAATTCTATAGCTTTTTATGCTCATAAAAAAATTTTAGGGGTTGGAGTGGCAAAGAGGTATGGCTTCCACCTCAAATTCTAGATGTACCGCGTTCAATTCCAAGTAGAGGGAATATCATCATCATTCCTTTCCGTTCCCCGTGGAATGTAGGGCTGAAACAGTTGCTGTCCATCAATTTCTGTTCTGGGCATCACCATCGGTTCCCCCTCCTTTGTCACTGTTACTCCCCAGATATGTAGAGCCTTCTTTTTCTTCAATAACTTGACCATTGATCTTCATCGAGTCCGTCTGCCTATTATTTATCCTCATTTCCTTTGTTTTATTTACATTTATGTGTAGTCCCATCTTTGCTGCTTCTGTCACTAATCTATTTGTTTTCTCCTGCATATCTTGCTGTCTGTGTGATAGAAGGCACAAATCATCTGCAAAGTCAAGATCCTCCAGTTGTTTGTTGAATGTCCACTGTATTCCTGTCTTCTCTCCTTCTGTTGTTTGCCTCATAACCCAGTCTATGGCCATGAGAAAAATTGTTGGCGATAGCAGACACCCCTGTCTGACCCCGCTGTGTACTGTGAAGGGCTCTGATATTTTTCCTTTGTGCACTACTTTGCATGAGGCCTCCTGGTAGAAATCTTGGATGATTTTAATGAATTTCTCTGGGATTCCATAATGTCTCAGGATTTTCCATATCACAGTATGGTCTATACTATCGAAAGCTTTTTCGAAGTCCACAAAATTTATATAAAAGGGGGTCTACCATTCATTTGATTGTTCTGTGATGTTTCTGAGTGTTGCTATCTGGTCTATACATGATCTTCCTGCATGAAATTCTGCCTGTTCTTCTCTGGTCATCCACCACCTTCTTAATGCGGTCCAACATAACTCTGGTCAAAATTTTTCCAGCCACTGCTAGCAGTGTTATACCCCTCCAGTTGCCACATACAGTCAAGTTTCCTTTCTTTGGCAGCTTGATAATGTGGTCTTCCTTCCAACTGTTTGAGATGGCCTCTTTTTCCCAGATTTTCTTGAAGAGCTGGTGTAGCAACTCTGTAGTGTATGGTGTATCTGCCTTCAGGGCTTCTGGTGGTATTCCATCTGGCCTGCAGCCTTCCCATTTTTTAGCTGTTTTATTGCCCAAGAGATCTCTTGTTTAGTGGGTGGGTTCATGTTGCACTGTAGTGGCTCTTCTGCTGGTTCTATGATGGGTTGCTGTATTGGTTGGTTTTGGTTTAGGATTTCCTTAAAATATTCAGCCCATCTGGCCCTTTGTTTCTCTTCATTGCTAATATTTTGTCATTCTCTGCTCTTCACTGTTGTATTGTGGTTTAGCTGTTTCTTAGATAAAGTTCTAGTGATATTATATAATAATAACACCTGGATCCATGCATACACAGATGGATCAGCAACAAATGCAACAGAAAATGGAGGTGGGGGTGTCTTTCTGACCTTAAGCACTGGTGCAGAAAAAAGGCTGTTAGTGGCGACAGGACGATTCTCCAGCAACTTCAGAGCAGAGGCAGAGGCCTTGAAAACTGCAGCAGAGGTTATATTGACAGAAGAAACGGCAGAGAGACAAGTTGCTTTCTTTACTGATACACAGTCAGTAATTGCAACGTTGAAAAGACAAAATAATACAGACCTGAATGATCTCAGAGTAGTGCTCCACAAACTTTGTCAACGATTCAAAAGTGTTGTGATCCAGTGGATCCCATCTCATTGTAACATCGCCGGCAATGAAGAGGCTGACAGAATGGCAAAAGAAGGTTCACATCTACCTCAGCCTGATGCAAGCATAACTTTTGAGGAGGCAAAGAGTTTTATCAGAATCAGTTACAGAAACAAATGGAATGTAGAACATCCCGGGCACACACAGAATGATGCTTACTACCAGCTCCACAGAAGAGAACAAGTGGTAATCTTCAGACTCTGCACTGGCCACAACAGATTGAGATACCATCTATTCAACAAGCTAAAGATAGGAACTACCGATCAGTGTAACTGTGGCACTGATAAAATGACTGCTGAACATCTGCTTCAAAGTTTCCCCTTATATGTGGTACAGAGAAAGTGCATATGGCCGACGCCAGCTCCTTTATAGGAAAAGCTTTACGGGGATTCAAATAGCCTCAAACTGACTACTGCTTTCTTTGAGAACATTCAAGTGGACGTCTGAGAGTGTACGAAGAAGAAGAAGAAGAAGATATAATGTTTTCAAGTCTCCTTTTTTTGTTGCAATCTCGGCTTCCTCCGTAAGTTTTTCAATAAATTCTGTTTTATCTTGCCTGGCACTCTTAGAGGAAATATAATTTATGGAAATTTATTTTTTGGAACCAGTGGTCCTAATGATGTCATACTCCCTCCTGGTCTCCTGAATAGTGAGACCGGATGCCTAGCCTTCTCGGATATGGGCGAAAAAATAGGAGGTCCCGTGTGCAAGTTGCGCACGTTAAAAATCTCACAGTGGTTGGAAATCATTAAGAGTAGGCCATAAGGCCGCTGCCGTGGCAAAATGTGAAAGTTAGAAACCTACCCACCACAAAAATATTTATAGAATGTGTGTTTCCTATATACACACATTGGGATTCTCACTGGTGCAGAGCTCATGCACTGTGCTGAGATCATCCTTGTCTAATCTAAGGGAGCAGATCGGAGCACTGATGGAGTTGTCGTGTGCAATGAATATAGTCCTTAAAAACCAAACCAAACCAAACATTCACATTAGCTTATCTGCAGTCTACCCTGGTCATATCCATTTAGTCTGGCATATAGTGGTTTACAAAAAAGGAATGATAAATATAGACAGCAGTGTAAAAGATAAAAGTAAAGGATCCCTTTACAAGCCCATTGAGGTATATTGGGAATATGGTGTTAGGCCCATATTTTCTTGACCATCGGCACGCTAGGGGTGATGTGGTCAGCATCACGCCGGCCGCCTTAACCATCCCAGAGTTGCTCTGGTACCCAATTCATGAGGCTGGGACAACCCCGGAGCCGTTTGCGGTCTAAAAAATCCCAAGGCAGGAGTGTAAATTATTGGCACTTTTGGATTTTTCTTTCAGTGATGCTTGCATGTGTAAGAAGATGAAAGTTAACAGAAACTAAGGATGTAGCATTACGGGAATATTCTTGTATGTAATATTGTAAATACATCTACGAAAGTTATATAATAGTACATTATTTTGAACTGAGAGCTGATCTGAATGCTCTAGATAGAAAATGGAAAATGACGATGGGTAGAAAGTGTGAAATAGAAAGTGATATGGAAAGAAACTGGTCAGTAGAGACAATGATGAAAAGTTATTGACAGAGACAAAAGTACAAGGAAAGAAAGTACAAAGACACTTACTGGTAGAAAATTACAACAACAAAAATATAGATAAAAGAAAAGTAAATAATGATAGAAAAGGGAGAAAAATGTGGATCTGCTGATCTTCATATACTCTCCTCATATGGAAAAATATCTTCCCAGTAATATGACAGATTATGATGAATCATATTCCCTTAGATTATAATGAAATGTGCTCACTGTAATTTTGTTGATGTTTCTCTGTTTCAGGATTATGGTTCTTGATAATGGAAAAATCAAAGAGTTTGACCCACCACAGACATTGCTGCAGAATCATGACACCATTTTCTATGGCATGGCCAAAGATGCAGGATTAGTCTAGGATGTTTACTGTCTGACAACTAAGGAACATGTCTTACTGAAAGTGCAGCTGATAAAAACATATCTGAGCGCGTGAATTTTTTTTTTAACCTGAATTTTCTACATTTTCTGAATGTTGCAAACTTGTCACACTCAAACTTTGATTATTGTATAATTTCTTCTTTTATATCATGTCACATATGGTTAATGTACAAACTCATTATTTGATACAATGTCACATTCAAAGATTGATGAGTGCACTATTTCTGGATTTTTTTAATCATGTCACACTCAAACCTTGATGAGTGCACAACTTCTTATTTGATATCATGTCACATTTATTATTTAATACCATGTCACATTCAAACTTTGATAAGTGCACAACTTCTTATTTGATATCATGTCACACTCAAACTTTAGTGAGAGCACTTCTTGTTTTACAATATGTCGCACTCCGGCTTTAGTGAGTGCACAACTTCTCATTTTATATCATGTCACATTTATTATTTGATACCATGTCACATTCAAACTTTGATAAGTGCACAACTTCTCATTTGATACCATGTCTCATTCAAACTTTGATAAGTGCACAACTTCTCATTTTATATCATGTCACATTTATTATATGATACCATGTCACATTCAAACTTTAATAAGTGCACAACTTCTCATTTTATAATATTTACACTTAAACTTTAGTGAGGGCACAACTTCTCATTTTATATTATTTACACTCAAACTTTAGTGAGTGCACAACCCTTACATCACACTCTGACCTTGGTGAGTGCACATCTGCTTATTTTATGTCACACTCAAAATTTAGTAAGTGCACAACTTCTTATTTTATATTGCCACATTTAAACGCCTTGTTTTAGACTCTGCACAATTCATTAAAATGTCACATTATATTTATTATTTTAAACATTATATTTATTGTTTTAAACATTATATTTATTATTTTAAACATTATATTTATTGTTTGAAATTATGTAAGCATAGTATTATTTTTGAGGTTTAACTCTTTCAGCCCCAAGCAAAAAAGTGGGTTTGGCCCAAGCAAAAATGGCCACCCCAGTGCGTTTTTATTGTTGTTGTTTGGAAATATTTTTTTAAAATGTTCATATGCATAAATAACTTAGTTGTTGTATATGAAACTGAAGGTAATTGGATGTACTTTACTCTTGTGCTACAAGTATAAAAGCTTTCATTGAAAAATGATTAGTTATTCAAGGTAAAATGGAGGACAAAAGAAGAAGCCGGTGCAAAATTAGAGGAAAAGTATTCATTAAAATTCTTCTACAATTGTTCCTCATGAGAATATCCAAGGGTAAAGTTTCAAAATGTCACAAACAGAAGTACTCTTACAAAGTACAATCAGTTTTTAATCAATAAACACTCAGAAGATTGTTAATTTCACAAATTACAACAACAGGTCATATTGTTGTAAAAAAGATGAAATTGTCAATCCGGTGTGTTTTTATTTTGAAATAATTTTTTAAAATGTTCATATGCATAAATAACTTAGTTGTTGTATATGAAACTGAAGGTAACTGGATGTACTTTACTCTTGTGCTACAAGTATAAAAGCTTTCATTGAAAAATGATTAGTTATTCAAGGTAAAATGGAGGACAAAAGAAGAAGCCGGTGCAAAATTAGAGGAAAAGTATTCATTAAAATTCTTCTACAATTGTTCCTCATGAGAATATCCAACGTTAAAGTTTCAAAATGTCACAAACAGAAGTACTCTTACAAAGTACAATCAGTTTTTAATCAATAAACACTCAGAAGATTGTTAATTTCACAAATTACAACAACAGGTCATATTGTTGTAAAAAAGATGAAATTGTCAATCCGGTGTGTTTTTATTTTGAAATAATTTTTAAAAATGTTCATATGCATAAATAACTTAGTTGTTGTATATGAAACTGAAGGTAACTGGATGTACTTTACTCTTGTGCTACAAGTATAAAAGCTTTCATTGAAAAATGATTAGTAATTCAAGGTAAAATGGAGGACAAAAGAAGAAGCCGGTGCAAAATTAGAGGAAAAGTATTCATTAAAATTCTTCTACAATTGTTCCTCATGAGAATATCCAAGGGTAAAGTTTCAAAATGTCACAAACAGAAGTACTCTTACAAAGTACAATCAGTTTTTAATCAATAAACACTCAGAAGATTGTTAATTTCACAAATTACAACAACAGGTCATATTGTTGTAAAAAAGATGAAATTGTCAGCCTGGTGTGTTTTTATTTGGAAATAATTTTTTAAAATGTTCATATGCATAAATAACTTAGTTGTTGTATATGAAACTGAGGGTAACTGGATGTACTTTACTCTTGTGCTACAAGTATAAAAGCTTTCATTGAAAAATGATTAGTTATTCAAGGTAAAATAGAGGACAAAAGAAGAAGCCGGTGCAAAATTAGAGGAAAAGTATTCATTAAAATTCTACAATTGTTCCTCATGAGAATATCCACCGTTAAAGTTTCAAAATGTCACAAACAGAAGTACTCTTACAAAATACAATCAGTTTTTAATCAATAAACACTCAGAAGATTGTTAATTTCACAAATTACAACAACAGGTCATATTGTTGTAAAAAAGAGGAAATTTCAGTTTATACATCAGAAAGATGGGAATTATATTATTTACACATGAATAATTGTTAGTAACTGCATCTTGTGCATAATTTAAATTTATCAATAAAACTTATTAGTTAGTAAAATGTAAAGTAAAATGGAGGCGGAATAAGAAGCAGGTAAATTTGAAAGAAATAGATATATTCTTACCTTGCCGAGCTGCTCCTCTTATGAAGATATTATCCATAGGAAAACATATAATCATAATCCATTCATTCATTCATAACCCTCCACTCCCAAAGGAGCATAGGCCTTCAACAAACACATGCCAAGTCGTCCTGTCACGTGCCATCATCTCAAGTTCTTTCCATGTTCTCCTCATCATTTTCACCTCTATTTCCAACTCTCTTCTCCATGTACTTCTTGGTCTTCCTCTGCCTCTCTTGCCCTGGGGGTTCCAGAACAAGGACTGCCTTGTAATGCTATCAGCAGGCTTCCTCAGTGTGTGTCCTATCCATCGCCATCGTCTTCTTCTCATCTCTTGTTCCACTGGCACTTGTCCAGTTCTTGTCATCAGTTCCACATTGGTAACCTTGTCATACCATTTTAATCCCTCTATTCTACGCAAGCACCCATTTATGAAAGTCTGTAGCTTTTTGGTTGTTGTCTTTGTTGTTCTCCATGTCTGAGCCATACAATAGGACTGACTTCACATTTGAGTTGAAGATTCTTATTTTCGTGTTGGATCCTATTTCTCTTGATCTCCATATATTTCCCAATGCAATGAAAGCTCCTCTTGCTTTTTGTATTCTTATTTTGAAATGTAAAGTGTCCCTCCAACTTTAGAAGCTAATATTACTGAAATAGATATGTCTTACCTTGCCGATTCTACATCTTATGTATTATGTAGGAAAATCATATCATAATCCATAGGAAAGCACAAAATCCATAGGAAATCACAAAAGATCACTTTCGCTATCCTGTGAATATACTGCAATCACTCTAAAAAATTTCTTCAAATAACTTACAAGCTTGATCTGACGTTAACCTTTTGGGACTACCATTCGAAGAAGTGGGTGTGGCCATTTTTTGTTAGAAAATATGCGCTTAAAAAAAACCGCTTTAAAAATCTAAAATAAATATCTCAAAACAGAAAAACGTCCACTCTTAAACACGTGCGGTATTTAAAAGAATGTACTTCCAGTCGGAAATGACGTTTTGGGTGGTTTGTGGGTAGTTATAATTAGAAACAGTCACAAACAGAGGCACATATACTAAACGCTTTTTAAAGTCGATTGGGCCAAGCGCGTCTAACCCCTGAGGATATATAAAGTCGATTGGGACTTAAAGAGTTAATATGCATCAAGCTTTATCAGTTGTTGTACATCACAGATACTTTAAAAAAAAACCTTATATAACCCTAAGATATAAACCTTACCAGACAAAGGACAGAACAGCACTGATTAACATATAGGAAACCAGAGCGAGACAGCAAGACAAAGGCAGAAGACTGGTGGAACTGGGGCAATGGGATTAAACTCGTACATTGATGAATTTGCCAAAAAAAAAGGTAAAAAAAATATTTTAAAAGTCAGCATATACTGGAATGATATTGCATTTTTATATATGGACAGTCTGGTTGATTGTGAAGGCAAACTGATGTAGGTTATTATTGAAAGTACATGTGTTAGAGCAGGGGTTGGCAACCCAGGTGCTTTTGGAATCTACTTTAGTAGCACTGAGCGCTCTAAAGATCTACCATATATATGTGTGTGTGTGAGAGATTTTAAGCGGAGTGGGGATGATGAACCTTACAAAGAAAAGATCATGGCCATATCTCTTGCAGTTCACGAATATATTCTAGTAGCCAGCTCGAGAGAGTTTTCTTTGGGAATGTGGAAAAAGTACCTTTTATCCCGGGTACACGTGGACTATGCCTATTTTACATGTTATTTTCGATTTCTTTTTATGAAATAAT
>JAMPIV010005840.1:47500-109758 GCA_024509875.1 Oreohelix idahoensis
TATATTTATAATAAATTGATTTCAGCTTTCAGAATTTCCCAGCATGTGGAATAGTTGATATTCCTTATATATAATTTAAAAATGTCAGTCCAAAACAGTTGTAACTTTGCTTCCTAAACATAAGAAAATTATTAAAGGAACTGATTTATTATCTTTCAGCTAATATCTAAAAATGATTAATAATGCTTGCCTGAAATGAAAGAAGATAGTTAAAAACTAATGTGGTGTCCATAGAATAAATAAGCTGTTTATATTGCTGGACATTGTTAACCTTTACTGAGAGATAAATGATTTATAATTAAATGTTGTTGATATTCCATGAATCCTAGACTTTTGAATTTAAGAAAGGCTTGAAGTTCTTGGCTTGCTACTTAAAATCTCATTTATATGTTTTTCTTTTTTGGTTCTTTAATCAACCACAAGAGAGAGATTAACAGGTGGTTTGCATGTAAGTTCTCATTTATGGTTATAGTTATATAAAACGGCACAAAATAGAAATCTGTAATGAATGACAGTTGCAGTCTATGCTCCCTGGGGAATTAACAAAATGGATGATGATAGTTTTGATAATAAATTCATTTTTAGCTCAAGTGAATGTGTGTGCATTGCATCGGGAATTATGTTGAAATCGGAGGAGATCAAGTCCAACATGGTAATAGGAATCTTTGACTCAAATATCAAGTCAGTCCTGTTATGTTGCTCTGAGGTGTGGAGAACATTAAAAACAACAACTGAGAGGTTGCAGACTTTCATGAGGGGGTGCTTGCGTAGAGCGGAATGATTGGGATGGTGTGGCAGGGTCACTGATGTGGAACTAACAACAGAAGCCAGGCAGGTACCATTGGAAAAAGAAATAAGAAGATGATGGTGGTGGATTGGACACATGATGAGGACACTTGTTGATAGCTTTATTAGTCAGTCTTTATTCATGGAATCCCCAGGGTAAGAGAAATAGAGGAAGACATGGAGAAGAGAACTGGAGACAGAGGTAAAGGTGATAGGGAAGACATGGAAGGAACTTGAGCTGATGTCATGGGAATAAGATGACTTGGCATGTGTTTGTTGAAGGCCTATGCTCCTTGGGGAGCTAAAGGGTATTGATTGATTGTTTGTGCGTGCTTGTATATATGCTTTGTTAGACTCATTTCAAGCATTCATATTTACTTTCATTTTCTTTCATTCAGTTTTATGTATTGTATTCTCAGGGTAGACATTTAAAAAACTGATTCATAAAATTTTATTCTATTGTATACATGACATTATGTCTCTTATGATCAATTTTTTAAAACACGTTATACCTTACATTTGACAAAATCTGTTTGTGTGTCACACATAGAAAGACTATATCTGTTGCATTATAAAGTCTTATCTGTTTTGTTACAATGTACAGTACACTACACAAATGAAAATATCTATTTTTACATCATGCAAAGTGGAAAGCCTGTCTGCGAGAGCAGACATGAGCCCAATGGGGTACAGATTCAGTACATCACAGACTAATGTTTCATCCCATGTGATAGAAGAAAATATTTTCCGGTGAATTTTTCTACAGCTCAGCGGCCATAAAAATATGCAAGAACACGGTTTTTTCTTTACTGTTGTCAGCAAACTTTAAAAAAACAAAAATGGTCTATTTTTTAATATGTATTATTTGACAGAATAATTTTGGTTTTCTTTATCTCAGTAATTGTGATATAAATGCAAATTGGATGCCTGGCTGAGTGAAGATGGTGTGTAATTTTGCTATTTGTTTAACCTTTAACCAATACAGAGCCTTACTAGACCTGAATGTAGTCTTTGTTGTATTTTTTAAATTATTATTCTGTGCCTTCAAGTTTCTTTGTAAACATGTAATTTGTCTTTAGCCTTTGTAGGCATTTCTTTACAGCTGAATCCGCCTTCTACTATTCTCATTTATCTCTTTTTCTCTCTCTATCTCTCTGCTTTTGACTGTTTCTCTCCCCCCAATGTTTCTTTTTTGCTTTTGTAAAAACTACATTTGTCCATTCTTCCCAGTCTTTGACTATTTGTTGTTGTTATTTTAACCTGGACTGCGGAGCTTCTTGCTCTTTTGCAGCCAAGGCCAAGTTGAAGCTCCTTGTCATTATCTACACTGTAGTTCTGGGCTTTTACTGTGCTTTTTAAAACGTGTTGAGTTGGAGTCATTAGCTACAGTTTCTTACTCGGGTACTCTATCCTTGACTGGCATACATTTTAAAGTATCCACACACAAGGTGTCAAGCTAGATGGTGAAAGGGGTGTAGCATACTGTGTAATCCCCACCATTTATAGGGGCTCCAAAGATGCAGGTCTAAGATACTATGCTCTGGTTCTGGGCTGTCCCAAAAAAATCTTCTTGTCCTTCATAGAGCCAACTCTAAGCCCCCCCCAACCCCGTGCCTTCCATTCCCTGTAAGATCTTCCTGCATATCCAGTGCTTTCTATTTGTGACTATCTCTGTCCACTTATATTTTTTTTTTAAACTACTTCTCTCCAGTCCTGTATTCCAATTCCAGGTCTATCAATTTTGTTGCTTTGTTCTACATCTAATATTTTGAGGTCACACAACACATTAACTCTTTGATTCCATAATTATTTTTCACCCTGTGCCATAATTATTTTTTGAAGAATTCTAAACGGTGAAGTGTACTGGCATTTAGTGTAAATTTTATGTTAATCTTTTTCTGTGAACATGTACTTATTATATACCAAACTGTAGGGAAATGGATAGAGAATTGTAATATATAATGTCTTTGGTAGTATTAACACAAGTGTGTTCGTTATACTTAAAACATTTTGCATGTAAAATTGAAAAACACTAAAATGTTAACTGTAGAATACGATCTTACCAAAGACAAATTACTGTTGTAGACAATAAAACTTTCTTTTTAGTCTTCAAACGTCAAGTTAATCCATATACAAAGTAAAAAAAAAACATGGTTATGGCCACAATTAGTACATTTAGTGTTATTCACACCAGTTTTTCTGTGGTCGTTTGTAAGAAAAAAATAAATTATGCAATCGTGCATTACGTAATTTTCAAACAAATAAAGAAGAATAACGTCATATAAAAACTTTTTTACTCTTGTTTGATGTTTTAATAGTATCCCTAGCTTCATCTTCTACCAAGAACTAGTGATTAGATGTTACGGTAGGTCTAGTTTTGTTGCTTTGTGATCGGCCAGAATATGACTACGCCCACTCATCAACTAAATCTAGTGTGTCTAGCTTTTCTGCACAGATTCCGTATTTTGACAACAAACTGTGACTACCAAACAATCATCAGCAATGTTTCAAAGTAGTTTGACACAATTATTTGCTTAGGAGACTTAGAAAATGTAAATATAAAGCATGACATATTTCTCTAGCAATAACAACGAACAACGCAAACTCACGAATCTTCACAAAAATTGTGATAATAACATCAAAACACGCACATGTGCTTATTAACTACAATTAGTTGTTTAAATAGTAGCAGAAGTCATTCTATGAGTTTTAATATATGAACTGCATTAAACGGACGATTTTTAGGGTTTATTCGTGATAAACTAAAAACCACGCTCTGAGAGTTGCTCTGGCATGGCGCGTTGAATTTTGCAACGCTCAGAGCGTTGGTATGGAGTAAAAGAGTTAACAGAAGTAACTTTAAAAAAAAAAATTTTTTTTTTAAAGAAATGGGAGAGCGGACTAACTTCAGATGATCATTTTTCTCTGCTCATCCACCATTTTGGTCTATCCTTCTCAACCTGTTTGTTGGTTGTAATTAGAGTATTTTAGTATAATTTTATTTTCATTTTTGTGTTAATATGCTTGAACTTACAGGGTTTTATAAGATTATGGGCATCATTGATGTTTTATAGATAGGAGCCTTCATTGTAACAAAGGCCTAGATAAAACAGGTGACCAACGAGTCTGATTAACCCTGGCACCGGTTAAAAACACAATGGCAAGTATGTTATTGTTGTAGGTGCATAATAACAAACAACTGTGCTAGTGCCACAGCTGGTCCCATTGCAGGAAGCCAGCACCAAAACATTCATGTGCCCTTGTAGCAGTGATTTATGTAGCAATTTGGTTGACATTTGTTTTACATGATGAGGTTGCCAAGTACAATCTCATGTTAGTTATCTCTTGTGACATGTTTGAGGGAGCAGGGGTTCTATTCTTTGTTATGTCTGTTTAAATACACACACCGATTTTGATACATTTTTGTATTTAGGACTTCGGCAAAAATATTTTGAGTTTAAGATTTGATATAAATTGGATAAGAATTAAAAGCACTGTATTTGAGTACCGTGGCTTCATTTTAAAGAAGTGACATGATTTCATTCAAAATGGATTGGTTTGGTTTTTAGTTTTATGGACCATGTTCATTGCACACGGACAACTCTATCATAGCTCTGATCTCCTTACTTAGATTACACAAGGATGATCTCAATACAGTGCACAAACTCCATAGCACCCACAAGGATCTCGATGTGTGTATACAGGAATCACACATTCCATAAATATTTTTGTGATGGGTTGGTTTCCTAATTTTTAAATTTTGCCAGGGCAGTGGCCATATGGTCAACTCTTTACAATTTCCAGCTGCTGACGGATTTTTAACGTGCACAACTTGCACACGGGATGTCCTATTTTTTTGCCCTTATCCGAGAAGGCTAGGCATCTGATCTCATTACCCAAGAGATCACGGGGAGTATGACATTAGGAACCACTGGTTCTGAAAAAAATTCCAGCAGTTATATTCCCTGTTCTGGGAATGAACTGTAGTGCAAAATGGAGATCACATCAGCTACATTTAACTTTCCTTATTCTCACTGTATTGTATTTCCTTTCACAATTTGTAATATTAAATTATTATTAACAATAAGTCAGCAAAGCTAACGTGCCTAAATTATGTTACCCAAGTATACATATTTCTTCTTGTTTATTTGCTGTAATTGGCAGAACAGATGTGTATATTTTCCTTCTAACGTTTTACATGGTTTTTGCCACTTAAAATGGATGTGTTCATGTCTAATTGTTGTTGATATTTTTCTTTCTCTTCTCTTATCTAATTGTGTAATGTGTGCAGATATTCTTTCTTTCATTTCCACTGTTTATTACTATGCTTGATCTTATTGTTAACCTTTAGTGTAGGGGTTTTTTCACACCTTTCTCAGTCCAAGTACCCGCTTCTACTTTTAGTAAACTGTCCTGTACCCCTTATTCAATATGAGAGTAAATAAGTTCTCATTTTCACCATGAATCTGAATGTAAGAAAGTAAATTAACAGATTAATTAATTTTCATAAAGAAAACTTAATTAGGTACATAACAACATTATATTATCATGAAAATGTTAGATGTTAGATGATTTCCATCAGCGAGCTCAAGAGATGCTCGAGTTTTTTCGCTGACGTCTTTATCCAGAACGTGTTTTATCTGATGCTCTTAATCGCATCACACACATCACTCGTCAAATGGCACTCACTACTACTAAACCTTCTGCCAAATTCTCACAGACTCAAACTGGTTCTAACTTTCCATCCTCACTGTCTGGCGGTGAAGAGAATTCTATTCCATCATCTGCCTATTCTCAACTCTGATGCTGTTACCCGTGAATTGTTCCAGGATTTCCCCCTGGTGGCATATCGCAGGGATAAGAATTTCAAGGACATTCTCGTATACAGCCGTTTGGTGAATACTAGCCCTCCATATTTTGGCACACAGGCCTGCCACCGCCCAAGATGTTGTACGTGTGTGCATATGCTCCAGACTCCAACTGTTTCATTTCCGAAGGGTAATTTTATTATTAGAGTCATTTACATGTGAGTCTAGGAATCTTATTTATGCCATTATCTGTAAAAGATGCAACATTACCTATATTGGTGTAACTGGCAGACGTTTGGCATATAGATTCCATGAGCACTTAAATGATATTTATCACAGAGCACAGAAACCTGTGGCTCTTCATTTCAATAGCCCAGACTATTTCGGTCCCTTTGACATCCAGATAACTGGGTTACCCAGTTGCTTTCTCGATGATCGTAGTCGATTTTCTCTAGAGGATTGTCTTATTTTCAAAATGGGTTGTCTTTCTCCTAATGGTCTTAATGTCCAAAATAATCTTGCTTGACTCTGTTATTCATTGGGTTTCCTGTATTTCAGACTTCTTTATTTCATTCGTCGCTTTTTTCACGATTTTTCTTTTATATAGTTTTGCGTTTCTACTTCTGTCACTTTTATTTATCACTGTGGGACGCCATTGAGACAATTGTTCATTGTTTGACCGATTCGTTCAGCGGAGTCTTATAGCAGGACTTTTTATTCCATTTTCTTCTTTTGATTTTCGTTGAATGTTGAATTTCTTGTATTTATTAATTCTTTTTGGTTTTGTAGTTTCTTTAGCTTTATTATTGCTCTTCATCTGTGTTTATGTATATTACATATTTGTAGTCTATAATCTATATTTCTTATCCTTGTTGCCTGTTTGTAACTGTGGCTGATGAAGGGTAAAACCCTAAACATCCCATATTTCCTGTGCACTGTTTATTTGTAAAACTGATTCAATACCGTTTTATTTGTTTATATATAAAAATTTATTTGTTTATGAGAACAGAAGTCAAACAGTGAGTGAGACACTTGATTCTGTTTCTTGTCAATCGACAGTTTTATTAATAGTATAATTTTTGTTCATCTTCCAGTTTGTTTCTTGCTGTGGGTTTGACAGAGAACAGGACTTGCTGATCTGTGTCCAGTCCACAACTTTTTTTTTTCACTAACACTATGTTTGGAAAATTTGAATAGCATAATATAGTTAGTTGTCAAATATTCCCAGTACTCCTTTGACAATATTCTCATACACCCTTGTACCCCAGGTTGGGACTGCCTAATTTAGTGATTATGTAACAAAACATGCCAGGTGTATATATATACAAAATGAAACTTTAATAATGTTGTCTATTATTTCAATCTGGACAATTAACGTAGTATTATTGTCATGATGTAAAATAAGTTGAAAGTTGTATTTCTTTGTACAAACAGCTGAAGTTTAAAACTAATTTAGCTGTACGGCATTGTTTCCCAAATTTATAATAATCATGTACCCCTTATAAAAGTTTAGTATTACCAGCATAGCCCACTCAGATATTTAATTTTAACAAATTGTTTTCTGCAGCCATAAAAAACAAATATGATAAAATAAAATGAGAAATTAAACAGTGTTCTGCTTAACACTTCACTCCCCCTTATAGCAGTATCTGCATTGGTACTTCCCTTACCTTTTAAGTTAAATCTTTTTTCTGTGTTGGAATTTCATATTAAATACTTTTTATTCACGCTTAAGCTAAAATAGGGTGATTAAATTTTATTTCCGTCTTAAATAATCTAATAGTTTGAATTTTGTTATACAGTTACACTGATCTCCCGAGTTGATCAAATTTTATGTCTTGTCTTAAGTAAATATTTTCTTGTTCAGTAAAATTCTTCTGCTTGATTTGATGTATTTTAAAAGTAATAAAAGTGTTCTTTGTAGTAATATATTTTTGTATTTATTAAACATGAGTTGATCTGTCTTATAATGAGTCTTGCAATTGTTATTTTCATATTCTGTTAGTTTTTTTAATATGTGCTGGCACTGACATGATAGAATTCAGCTGATTCTGGAACTGTAGGGTAAAAAGGTGTTCATGATTTGACTGTTGTGGTAACTGTTAGCTTTAACCCCTGAACTGTGGAGCAAAAAGGTATTTGTGACTTGGGGGAAAAGGATCCCGTTACACGCCCATTGAGCCATATTAGGAATATGGTGTTAGGCCCATATTTTCTTCCATCGGCATACTAGGGGTGATGTGGTCAGCATCACGCCGGCCACCTTAACCTTCCCAGAGTTCCTTTGGTACCCAATTTTTGAGGTTGGGTAGACCCCTAAGCTGTTTGCGGCCTAAAAAATCCCACCTCAACTGGGTATCGAGCCATGGACCACCCAGCTAGGAAGCCAGTGCACTAACCAAAAAAGTGTCATCACAATTCCACTTTACATGGAGCAAATGATTTCAATAAACTTATGCCAAATCTTTCTGTCATGTGCCATCAGCTCAAAATCTTTCTGTCATGTGCCATCAGCTCAAAATCTTTCTGTCACATGCCATAAGCTCAAAATCTTTCTGTCATGTGCCATCAGCTCAAAATCTTTCTGTCACGTGCCATCAGCTCAAAATCTTTCTGTCACATGCCATCAGCTCAAAATCTTTCTGTCACGTGCCATCAGCTCAAAATCTTTCTGTCACATGCCATCAGCTCAAAATCTTTCTGTCCCATGCCATCAGCTCAAAATCTTTCTGTCCCGTGCCATCAGCTCAAAATCTTTCTGTCCCGTGCCATCAGCTCAAAATCTTTCTGTCACGTGACATCAGCTCAAAATCTTTCTGTCACGTGCCATCAGCTCAAAATCTTTCTGTCCCGTGCCATCAGCTCAAAATCTTTCTGTCACGTGCCATCAGCTCAAAATCTTTCTGTCATGTGCCATCAGCTCAAAATCTTTCTGTCACGTGCCATCAGCTCAAAATCTTTCTGTCACGTGCCATCAGCTCAAAATCTTTCTGTCACGTGTCATCAGCTCAATATCTTTCTGTCCCATGCCATCAGCTCAAAATCTTTCTGTCCCATGCCATCAGCTCAAAATCTTTCTGTCACGTATCATCAGCTCAAAATCTTTCTGTCACGTGCCATCAGCTCAAAATCTTTCTGTCACGTGCCATCAGCTCAAAATCTGTCCATGTCTTCTTCATCCATATCATCTCTGTCTCCAGCTCTCTTCTCCGTGTGTTTTTTTTTTTAACTCCTTCTACCTCTCTTACTGGGGTATTGTAAAACAAGGACTACCTTGTAATGCTGTCAGTAGGTTTCCTTAATTCATGTCCTATCCATCTCTAGCGTCTTATAATCATCTTTTGTACCACTGGCGTTTGTCTGGTTCTTGTCATCAATTTAACATTAATGATTTTGCTATACCATTTCAGTCCTTCTATACTATGCTACAGCCTTTTATAAACGAGTGTTTAGTTGTTTATAAAAGGCTGTAGCATTTTGGTTGTTGTCTTTGCTGTTCACCCAAAGTTCCTGAGGTAGAAGAGAAACGACTAAGTTAGTAAGTTTTTGTTGTTCTCCATGTTTCAGAGCCATTCGGTAGGACTGACTATATATATTTCCAGTCCTGGGCATCAGTAGAGCCTTTCGTATTCTTATTTTGATATCACACCACACAAAAGTCAGCTCCAAACCTCAGAAATGAGGTATCTGAGTAAGGTGGTTGAAGTAATAAGAAGAGACATCGTTCGCAACCAGATAGTACGTCATAGCCTCAAAACTCAGACCCATGTGGAACAATCCCAATTACTATGGTTTGATCATGTCTGCAGATTGTGAGGAGATCGGCTCCCACGACAATTATGGTAAACCAAGAGCCAATGATCCAGGACGACACAGAGTTCGCCGAGAGGACAAAATTAGACAATCTCTGAAGGACTGAGGACTAGATTGGAAACAGGCCAGGAAGAAGACAGCCGATAGGATAGTATGGCGTTCTCTCTGGCAAACCTCTACATCCCAGGGTAAAGGGGAATGACTAAGTGAGTAAGTATTTTGATATCACTGTCTGTCCTTCCAACTGTGTCTTTATTACTGCCAAGGTTTATGTATGATTCTACATCTTGAACAAACGAATAATGTGGTTAAATAAAGCAATGTCTTGAAGGTTAACTATGATAAGTCACCAGACCGTTGAAATCGGCTGACGGTAAATCGAGCCATACATCGGGTTGCTCCCGGCGGCTTTAAGAACATAAAAGAGTTAAAGGAAAAACTCTAATTGTTAGATCGATGCTTAATCTATGCCAATCAATCATCATTTCTCGTAATGCCTGGTGGCAAATTTGGCAGAAACATAAACTTGTCATTTAGTCGCCGCAACCTATAGTCCGCTTCTCTGACTCTCTACTTTCAGTTTTGTATATCTTTTAACTGGGAGTTATGCCTCAAATATCTATCAAAAACTCTATCCCTCATTAAACCTTACGATAAGTTTGTCAAGGAGGTACGGGGAACATTGGCAAATAACTGTATTATCCTACTGAAGTATTTTTACAGTAAATATATTAGTAAGTAAATCTTCTTCTTCGATCCTTAACCACCGACCGTCAAAGCAGTCAGTGGCCATCACGCCTAGTGGCTTCTTGTAGGGCAACAACAAATTGATTCCACTGTGCTCGGTCGGTGGCCATCCTTCGTACAGTGCCCCAACTCTAGTTCATTCTTTGCATCTCAGCCTCCACAGTCCTCCGCTAGGTTGTTTTTGGTCGGCCTCTCTTTCGTTTTCCTTCAGGGGTTCAAAGCATAGCTGTTCTTGTGATGGCATCGGGGTCTCTTCTGAGGACATGACCAACCCAGCTCCAGCGTCTGCCAGCTATGATGGTGTGCATGTCCTCTTGCTTGCTACAAGTAAGCAGATCTTGGTTGGTGATGGTATTCGGCCAAAAGATTCGGTGAATTTTTCTTAGGCATGTTGTGTGAAAAGAGGACAATTTCGACATTTCCTTCTCTGTAACTCTCCAGCATTCCGCACCACAGAGAAGCACAGAAAGCACACAGCTCTGATATAATCTTAATTTTGTGCTTGTGCTGTATTGGAAGGACTTCCAGATGTTGTTTAGGCTAAAGAAGGCTGTTCTTGCCTTATTCATTATGATGTTGATGTCTTTGCCTGCCCCGCCGTCTGGTGTTACTATGCATCCTAGGTATGTGAAGGTGTCTGTCTGTACCAGTTGCTGGTTCCTTATGATATGGGCTCAGGGTTGCTCACATTGAGCGTCATGACCTCAGACTTCTTTAAATTGATGTTCAAGCCCACCTGCTGGCTAAACTTATTAAGTCTATCCGTTTTTTCCTGGATGTGTTGATGTGAATGTGCTAGTAGTGCAATGTCATCTGCATATTCCAGATCTTCCAATGTAGTCCATCTTATTCCTCTTGGACTGCCCTCTGTTGTCTGGCGCATCACCCAGTCTATTACTGTTTTTTTTTTTTTTTTTTTTTTTTTTAGTCCATCTTATTCAACCGGTCAGGAGCTTCGCTCCTTCCTCTTGGACTGCCCTCTGTTGTCTGGCGCATCACCCAGTCTATTACTGTTAAAAATAGAGTGGTTGATAAGGGGCATCCCTGTCGTACTCCTGTCTTCCCCTCGAAGGTTAGGTTGCTCTGCCCAACACTACACGTAAAGTTGGCATAGAGGCTTTTTATGATTGACACTATGCAGCTTGGAATTCCATAAGCCCTCAGTATTTTCCATAAACTGTCCCTATGTATGCTGTCAAAAGCCTTTTCAAAATCAACGAAATTAATGTACAGCTGTCTTTGCCATTCTGAGCACTGCTCTATAATGTTCCCGAGAGTGAATATATGATCTACACATCTTCTGTTCTTTCTAAATCCTGCTTGTTCTTTCCTCAGTTTGTGGTCTACTGCCTTTGAAATTCTCTGTATAATTATCCTGCCTTGTATTTTGCTGGGAACTGAGAGAAGAGTGATTCCTCTCCAATTATTGCAGTCTGCAAGATCTCCCTTCTTGGGCAATTTGACAATTATTCCTTTGTTCCACTCTGATGGTGTTGTACCCGTATTCCAGACGTGTGCAAATAGTGGTTCTAATAGTTCTGCTGCTAGCTCAGGGTCTGTCTTAAATAGCTCTGCATTTAAGTTATCATGTCCAGGAGCTTTGCCGTTCTTTAACCCTTTGATTGCTGTGATGATTTCTTCTTTTCGTGGAATGTCTGTATTTACATCTAGATCGTTTTCAGCTTCAGGAACATTCAATTGTGTCTCTGGTGGTTCCTTGTTCAGAGTTTCTCTGAAGTGCTCTGCACATCTTGTGTCCTTTCCCTCTGCTGTCGTGATGAGATTACCTTGCTTATCTCTTACTAATGTAATATTGTTTGCACCTCGTTTTCCGCTGATGAATTTAGTTATTTTGTATACTGTGCTTTGTTCATTTCTCAGTGCTGCCTCCTCTGCCTGTCTTGCAAGATCGTCTAGGAAATTCCTTTTGTTGACTGATGATATAGACCAGAATTTCAACACCATTTCAACAATATATAAGGAAAGCAGCAAATCATGCTTGGGATTCCAGGAAAGGAAGAAGCAAGACTGGATAACACCAGAAACACTAAACATCATAAAGATGAGAAAGGAAATGAAAAGAAAGAAAACAGAAGCGAAGTTTCCCAGGTTAAAGCAACTATATAGCGAACAGTACAGTCAGCTGGACAAGGAAGTTAAACGCCAAACCCAGTCCTATCATAAGGCTCTGAAACATGGAGAACAACAAAAACTTACTAACTTACTTAGTCGTTTCTCTTCTACTTTGGGTGAACACCAGTCCCGATAAGGAATTTAACGCAAAGATTATGCGTTGGGCTCTGCTGTTGAGCGTTTACTCGTTCAAAGTACAATATATACCAGGAAAAGAGAATGTAGGGGCGGATTTTATGAGTCGAAATTGGAGCATGGAGGAGGATGATGCAATGGAAGATAGCAATCACTCGGAAGCGGCGGATGACAGTAAATTTCTCTATTTCCATAAATTAGATATTTAAGGATTTCACATCTTCAAAGCCCGGACGTACTGTGACGTATAATGTAAATATAGATACAGTAATCTGACTGCTTTCCCATTTAGTGTCTGTCATTTGCCAACCCAAACCACGCAATTTCTGTTTGTATGACTCACCTTTTAATCCACGCCTCTTTCTTTACTTGAACATAACAAGCTTGTTTACAAACTTCCGAAAACTGTCATTCATTCAGAGGAGCGAATCACGGTTCTTTACCTGAGATTCTAACGCGAGCGGGACTGCCAATCATCATTGTTAGCAGACAGACGCACGTGGGATGTAAATCGGTTTCTTTGAAGGGAGATAATCGTTCGATATCGGAAGCGATCAGAAATCTCGGGAGGAAAACTGTACACGAGTTAAGCCTTTGTTGTCGATTTGCAACGGCAAACAGTGCGACCAAGGAATCTTTGATTGGGGAAATTAGTTTCCTGAATTTCTGCTATACACAAGAAGTGTGAAAATTCACATTCTCGACATAATGACACTCTGATCTGTATATAAACTGCGTTTTCTCCAGTTCAGTATCAGAGTCGCTCAGAAAATTTTGGAAAATCTAATCACGCCAGACTAGAACCATTTTTTTTGCTAAATGTGTTAAATTGTTTCGTGGGGATTTGTGGTTGTGATGCGTAACTGTATTTTTTTTTAACTGGCTCCAGTCTTCTTTTCTCTAATTATTTGAGTTCATTTATGAGGAATTACTGTGGTTTTAATTTTAATTCGCCTCTGTCTTCTTCTCTTGATAATTAATTGCGTTCATTTTTATTTTATTAGTCATTTTTTTCTTCTTCAGACGTCCACTTGAATGTTCTCAAAGAAAGCAGTAGTCAGTTTGAGGCTATTTGAATCCCCGTAAAGCTTTTCCGCGAAAGGAGCTGGCGTCGGCCATATGCACTTTCTCTGTACCACATATAAGGGGCAACTTTGAAGCAGATGTTCAGCAGCCTTTTTATCAGTGCCACAGTTACACTGATCGGTAGTTCCTATCTTTAGCTTGTTGAATAGATGGTATCTCAATCTGTTGTGGCCAGTGCGGAGTCTGAAGATTACCACTCGTTCTCTTCTGTGGAGCTGGTAGTAAGAATCATTCTGTGTGTGCCCTGGATGTTCTACATTCCATTTGTTTCTGTATCTGATTCTGATAAAACTCTTTGCCTCCTCAAAAGTTATGCTCTCATCAGGTTGGGGTAGATATGAACCTTCTTTTGCCATTCTGTCAGCCTCTTCATTGCCGGTGATGTTACAATGAGATGGGATCCATTGGATCACAACACTTTTGAATCGTTGACAAAGTTTGTGGAGCACTACTCTGAGATCATCCAGGTCTCGTTAGAAAAGTTCATAAAGTTAGGTTTAGAGGCATTTATTTGGAGACCTATATTAACCGAGAGATGACACAAAATATTTACTGCTTCTTGGGATTGTCTGGGTGTTGAACTTAAGAATGCTAAATCATCTGCGAAATCTAGGTCCCCCAGGAATTTTCCATTTGTCCATTTTATACCTAATTGTTCATTGTGGGTATAGTTTCTCATAACCCAATCAATAGCTATTCCAAAAAGTAGTGGTGACATAATACAGCCTTGTTTCACTCCTGTTTCTACTGTAAACCATTCTGTATTCCCTTTATTTGTTCTAACACAACATCTTGCATTGTCATATAGCGCTTTGATTATATTCACATATTTTGTTGGAAAACCATAGATTGTAAGTATCTTCCACAATGATGGGCGGTGTAGACTATCAAAGGCTTTTTTGAAAATCGACGAAGGTGATAATAAGTGGCGATTGCATTTCCACTGATTCTTCTATAATTGTTCTTAGTGTAAATATTTGATCAATACATGATCGTTTCGGCCTGAAACCCGCTTGTTCTTCTCTGATCTTTTCGTCAGCATGCAATTTAAGTCTTTCTAACATCATGCAACATAATAATTTTCCAGGTACTGATAATAGAGATATACCACGCCAGTTATTAACAGTCTGATAGATCACCTTTCTTCGGTAACTTTACAATAATACTGTCTTTCCATTGTTGTGGTGGTTGTTCTTCTCTCCATACTTCATTTATAATATCTAAAATTCTCAAGAGGTTGTTGTCATTAACTGCTTTAATCATTTCCCCTGAAATTTCGTCAACTCCAGCAGCTTTAAAATTTTTTAATCTTTTAGCGGCTTGTTTGATCTCGTCCAGCGTGAATTCATCGCAAGTTATTGGCAAGGTGGTTGTGGGTGTTTCATTATTAAAATCAGGTGTTACTGTTGGTGGTGGTCTGTTTAGCACCTCCATGAAGTGCTCAGCCCATCTCTTCATTTGTTCTTTTTCTGTTGGTATTGGATTCCCTAATTTATCTTTAACAGGTGTTTCCATATCAGTAGGCTGGTGACATAGTTGTTTTGTAATTTGATAAAGGCACCTACTATTACCAGTTCTTGCAGCATTTTCAGCTTCTACGGCCAGTTCATTGATGAAATGTCTTTTATCTCTTCGAGTTTTTGTCTTCACTTCTTTATTTAACAAGTTATAATTTAGTTTGCAAGATTCAACTGCATTATGTGTACTTGCCGCTAATAGTTTAAGTTTTGCTGTTTTCCTTTCTTGTATTTTATCCCAAGTATCTTCTCTTATCCATTTTTTCTATTTATGTACTAGGCATCCGGTGGTCGCTACAGCTGCTTCTGTCATTGCTGTTCTCAGTTGTTCCCATTTAGTATCGATTGTCTTGGTGGTGACATCGTTGTCAATTTTGCCTAAAGCATCGAAATAGTTGTTCATTTTGACATTATATTCCTCTTTTACATCGTTTGATTGCAGTCTGTGTACATCTATTCTTCTATTTTTATTCGGTTGGTATAACTTCTTCAATTTAATTCTCAGTTTAGCTATGCAGAGGTTACGATCGCTTCCGATCTCTGCACCTCTGTATGTCTTGAACTGATGAGCGAAATTTTGCGCTTATGCAGAAGTGATCTATCTGGTTCGTAGTTCTGCCATCAGGTGAATTCCATGTTATCTTGTGGATATTCTTATGTGGAAAGATGGTGTCCGCCACAACGAGGTTTGATATTTCACAAAGTTCTAGAAGTCTTTCACCATTTTGATTCATACAGCCTATGCCATGAGTACCGAGATATCTTTGTACTCCATCGTTGTTGTCGCCTACTTTTGCGTTAAAATCGCCCATGACTACTATTATGTCATGCTTGGGTATTGTGTTGATGGTACTTAGAAGTGCTTCATAGAAGTCATCTTTTGTGGTATCAAGAGCGTCGTTAGTTGGTGCATAGCATTGTACAGTTGAGAGCTTGAAAAATCTTGTCTGAAATCTAGCTAATATTAGCCTCTCATTAATAGGTACCCAGCTGATGAGCGATGCTGCTGCTTTCTGTGTCATTAAGATGGCTACTCCCTCTGCCCTTTCTTCTATCAATATAACCTCTGCTGCAGTTTTCAAGGCCTCTGCCTCTGCTCTGAAGTTGCTGGAGAGTCGTCCTGTCGCCACTGACAGCCTTTTTTCTGCACCAGTGCTTAAGGTCAGAAAGACACCCCCACCTCCATTTTCTGTTGCATTTGTTGCTGATCCATCTGTGTATGCATGGGTCCAGGTGTTGCGTGGGTAATGTTTCTCTATGTATTTTGTCGCTTTGGATTTTCTATCTGTTGCAGTTTGGCTCTTTTTACTTTTAATTCCAGGAATGTTTTCTATCATTTTAGGGAAACAATTTTGTTTCAAAACTGGAAGCTTGTGTGCAGTGTAGATGGGTTTAACAGTGAATATTTCATATATGGATACTGCTCTATGGATACTATGGATATTAGGCATTTGAGCGCGTAGTTATTATTAGGCTGGGTAAATTTTCCCGCGTTAGGAGTAAATCCGAAACCCCGGCACCTACCCTGTTTAATTGTAGGGGTGGGGATGAACCCGACCCGTTTCAGCGCTACAACCAATGAAATTATTCTGTAGCCTGAACGGTCAGCGGGTTACCTTTACGTATTTATTTTAGCACGGAATATTTTTCGATTTTTGTCTCATTAAAGGATGAGTCATAAGTTAGTTTACGTTATCATTGGCTGAGGTCAGATTTAATTTATTGGCAGAATTATAATAGGTCAATAGGTCGGGTTTTAGCGGGTTAGATAGAGGGACGCGACGCGATGACTCATGGCGTGGGTTCTTGCATTATTTTTTTTCTATAATAAATAATGGCGCCTGGGATTGTAGCGTGTGAGTCAAAAGAAATCGTCTGCCGTGAGTCAACGCCGTATCGTTTGCTCAAGCTCGAGAAATCTGGTATTTTGGGTATGTGTATAACTTAATTAGCGTCGTAGTAAGTTCGTTTTATATAAGATCTTAGCACGTTAGAGTAAATTTTCTGGGAGTAATTTAATTTTATTAGACAGAGTGCCATCCATTGCTTGCTTATACTAAACTAGAAGTGTGCCTATAATTTTTCTATAAATAGTAGCAGTATCTAGGATCAGTGTAGCGGGGTTTGTGAGATAATTTAACTGTATAAGGTTAAGTCCTAAGGTTATACCAATAATGTAATTTTGAGGTCCGATATAACCTCAATGTGATTATTTGATAATTTCTAGTGTATATACGCGAGCGTATTTGTGTATTCACTAGTTGTGCTCTTTCGGTAATGTAGTCGGATGACAAGGAGCGTAATTAATATTACTGAGAGGGTGTAAGAATTTGCGTATTTAATGCTTGTATTTAATTGATAACCTCTTATAGTCAGAAGTCAAAGGGTTGAGATGGGATTTAATCATTCCTAGAGGGTGTGTATGTAATTATGTTAATTGATAACCCTCCCGGGTCAGTCGGTTATAAGTAGTTACGACTGGAAAATTATTCAGTACAGGGGATTTCCCTCAGTGAAAGAATTTTGTGACGCCAAAAAGGCTTGACACGCACACCTAGGATTCAGGTCAGACTATGTCTGGGGGATTGTGTAGCGGACAGGTAGTTAATTGGTACGGGGTAGAAAGACAGGAGGGAAGTGTATGGTAGTCTGATCTTTGGGTGAAAATAGTTGTTTATTGCTTGTGTATAGGAGAGAGGTATTGATTTAAGGGGACACAGGGGAGTAGAAGAATTTAGGGCGTTTATGTGTTAGGGATGAGAATGTATTGAATTGTTGTATAGTGGCTGTTAATTTTTTGTTCTACAGCATTTTCACGGCACATAGGGAGAAGCTGTAGACGGCCCTACAACTTGCCACGGTAATTTGTCTTATCAGGAGCCGAGGGCTCGAGACATTGCTATAAGCGAAGAGAACGGGCGATGCGGTAATACCGGCGCACAGTACGGCTGCACCAGTGAAAGAAAGAAGTTCTCTTGCAGCGGGAACAGGTTTTCTTAAAATCCGGAGCTCTTAGCTCGTTATAACACTCCCAAATAGGCGCGTTGCCTGGTGTTAGATACGGCCACAATAAAGCCGTTTGTCCTAAACCCGAAGCGGGTTAACTCGGCCGTTAACGCATTGTCAGCAGCAGTGAAGCATCTACACCCCAAGTCAAGTACATCGTTAGTAATACCAAAGTCATCAGCAGCAGTAGTCAAGAAAGGAGAGAGGGTCATCATTCCTTTCAGAACGCTAATGAGAGGAGGGGCGTAACGGAGACGCCACTCAGCAGAAGACGGTACTGTCAGAGAAACACCGAATCGAAGCAGAGGGGGATAGAAGTTAGAGAGTCATATATAAGGACTTAGAGGACAGCTTCTGAGTTAGCACTGAAAAGTCAGTTAGTGAATCAGTGCATGTGGTACTGTTGTTAGCTGTGTAGGGTGCATTTCACATTTGTGTAGACATTTAGTTATATGTCTGCAGCAAGACAGAGTGTTAGATTCAAATAATAATAGGATAGTTAGGAGAGGCGGCTCTTAAGTTGAGACCCCACCAAGTATAATTCTTAGTCTTAGAAGTGTTTGGGAGGGCTGACATAGAGCGCGTTAAGTAACACACACACACATATATATATATATATATATATACATATATATATATATATATATATATATATATATGTATATATATATATATATATATATATATAGTGTCCATGGGAGCCGCGCTAGCGTAGTGGTTACCACACCGCTCTGGCGACCGGGTGATCCAGGATCAAACCCGGGTGACGGCATTTGAGGATTTTTCGTCGACCGGGAATTGGACTGGATTAACTCGAGACCTGGCGAGGACATTTGAAGGAGTGTCGTCGACCAGGGACTGGCGGCTCCTGAGCCGACCCAGCTGTAATGGGTACCTCCGAAATCGGCGAGTATTTGTCTGAATGGCGAGGGACACCTGTCTCTGTACAAGAAAAAAGGGATACTCACGTAAAATCAATGTCAGGTTAGACAATAATAATAACCTGAGATTTCGCCTCGAGTATTAGCGGGCGTACGAAAAAAAAAATATTGTGTCTTTTCCCACTAAATTTTTTGTTCTTTTTCCCCAGGTTGTGCGACCTCACACGTTATTTATTTTGCTGTGTTATTGGATTTTTTTTCGGATGTTTAATAAACTATAAAATGTACACTGGATCAGTTTCTCTATAACTATACTGTACTTATATGCTTGTCTGTATAGTTGTGTTTGTGGACTTTAGTGAAACCTTATCTCCTTTATGGTAGTCAGAGGTGGTGAGACAGTAGTTAGACATTATGTTACAAGTGGCGAGGGAGAGTCAATCTTGGTTCTCAGCCACGAAGCTATAAGTCTCATCTGTCCACATTTGTGGCAGAGGATACTACGAAAATAGATTTCATATATCTACATTTTCTTTCACCTGTCTTCACCGGCTTCCTTATGAGCCATACACGGTTGGTTAACGTAAAACCCTCCTACACTCAGATATCTATCTCTTTCTTAATTTAGCACGCCTATTTTATTTCCTGTTCTCTATTTCCTTAGGAATGTTTATTAACAGACCTATTTAGCTAGCGTTGAGCCAGTTACCTGTAATTATAAAGCCAGCGATTGGAAATCGTCGTAATAGGATCAAACAGGGAGAGATGGAACGCGTAGAAAGAGGCGACTATTTCGAAAGAGTAGTAATTTTGGCTCAGGGGAAGATAAGCTAAGGTAGTTGAAACGTATTTTTTGTAGACAGTGATCAGGGAAAATAATTTGAGTAGAAGGAGTAGATCATTTGGAACCAAGGGCAGATAATCACAGTTAACCCCAACCCCCCCCTGAATCCGTTCGTTTGGAAGGTAATTAAACACGGTGAGGACGGGTTTCGCTCGATTGCCAGAGTCTGCAAGCGGTAAAAGCGTGAATTTTCCCTCTGATTCGCAGATCGACCGAGGAAAAGCCCGAATCTGAGCGAAGGCGTTAAAAGTAACAAGTCTGAGCGAAGTTCGGCTAATTTAATATACTGTATACCTACTCTGTCCCAAAAGTAAGTGTACTGATTTGCCTATGTACGACTAGACGACAAAGTAACACCTCATTGGTGGATATCGGCGCATGGGTAGAGACCTTAGCTGCATGTCTAGACTTGTTTAAGTCAATCGGTTGAGTCATTCCCGCGCTACTGCAGTTTGTGTAAGGTCATGTTTTAATACCTCGTTACGTTTGCGATGGAGCGAAACATCAAAAAACGGTACGCTATCAAATTTTGTGTGAAACTCAAGAGGTCTGCCACCGAGACATTTGAAAATTTAACTGAAGCTTATGGAGATGCCACTCAGAAATATGGTTTTTAGGTGGCACAAAGCTTTCAAAGAGGGCCGAGAAAATGTTGAAGACGAACCTCGTTCCGGAAGGCCAATCTTGTCAACAAACGATCAAAATGTGGAAGTTGTGCGAGCTGTGATGGCGAAAGACCGCCGATTGAGTGTCAGGATGATTGCAGAAGAAACCTGCTTGGATAAAAATGTAGTTCATAGAATTTTAACAAACGTTTTGCACATGCGAAAAATGTGTGCACAACTGGTACCCAAAGACTTGTCTGTGGAGGGAAAAGAGAACCGGTTGGAAATTTGTCAGGATTTGCTGGGAAGACTCGTCATTGAACCAAATTTCTTGGATAAAGTAATTACAGGAGACGAATCATGGATGTTCGAGTATGATCCCGTTACCAAACGGCAAAATTAGGAATGGCACACGATAAATTCTCCTCGTCCGAAGAAAGCATGCATGAGCAGATCCGGGAGGAAAACGATGATTATGGTTTTTTCGTCAGACGTGGCATTGTGCACAAAGAATTTATACCTCCAGGACTGATAGTTAATCAGGCCTTCTACAAAAATGTCTTGGAACGACTTCGAAAACGGGTCCAGCGAGTCCGAAGGGACATTGCAGATGATTGGGTGCTGCACCACGATAACGCGCCTGCTCACACAGCGCTTTCAATTCGAGAGTTTTTGGCGAAGAAAAACATCCCCACACTTCCACAACCTCCCTACAGCCCGTACCTATCTCCGTGCGATTTCTACCTCTTCCCTAAGTTGAAATCTAAGTTGAAAGGACATCATTACGGGACTGTAAAAAACATCCAAAAAATTGTAACCGATGATCTAAGCACTCTTACAGAAAATGACTTTCAGTATTGCTACGATCAGTGGAAAAAACGTTGGAACCACTGTGTAACTTCCCAGGGGTCGTACTTTGAAGGAGATAACTTGTAATTTCAGGTGAGTCTTATATACATTTAAATAAAAAATCAGAACACTTAATTTTAGGACACTGTAGGTATATCTCTGCCTTTAAACTCAATTTATCCAGTACCGACAGAATTTCAGAGAACATCTAGCTTCGAATTTTAAGATCTCGTATAACAGTGAAATTACTTAGTTTTTCTATTGGAGATCGTTTATTTATGTGTTTGTGGTAAATACTATACTAGAAGTTTGAGTGATTAATTGTTAAGTCCGTATTTTATTTCACTAAGATTTTTCTGTGTAGAGTGATTTAACTGTTGAGTCCGTCAAGTATGTTCCACTGGGATTTTATTGTGTGTTAATTGACTAGCGAACTAAATATAATCTATAGCTAAATTGTTCCGGTTGTAGCGTAAATCTAACTAACTGATATTAACCAGTAAGAGTTATTTTAATCGTCGAGTAAATGCACTATTCATTATGAGTACTGACGAAATATATATATTTATTTCTAATTCATGATGATTAAAAATATAAATGACTAGCGCTTATTTCACGGTATTTGATTCCCTGCTTTTTATTAAACGATTCAATATGAGATATACGTGTAGTTCTATTCATAGTTAAATAACTGAGTGGATGGATATATTATATTTTACGCGGGTTAAGGATAGGATTGAAAATACTATATTATGGTTAAGTATTTGTATTTTTCTCCTTTACACAGTATTGGGTCAAACCCAAAATCTAAACGCGGCTTCCATGTAAATCTGAGATTAACCATACAAAAGAACATTTTTACTTAGTATCTGGGTCTTCAAGGTAAACTTGTCTGGCTTCGTGTTTACACACAGAAAGAGACAGAGTACCAACCCAAAGAACATTAAGAATAAATTTTGTAACTGGGCCTATAGACCCAGATTTCTTTTTCCCATTTTTCATATACATTCAGCCCGTGGCGGCAACAAAATCAAACATTTGACATAATCAATCTTGTGACATTTTCCGACTATCGACCATTTGTGGTGTGACAAGGCATTTTTATACTGAGAGAAGTTATCGACCTGACATTCCTATGTACTGGAAATCTCAAGCTATTGACACTGTGAGCACTGTTAAATTTCTTACCTGGTCTAATTAATGTGACACAAACATAAGTCCTAAATATAAGTAACAAAGTGAACGTTTCTAACAAAGTTCTGTTGTAGAGATAGGCTGAACGAGAGGATCTTCTCGAGTCCAGGGACAAACTCTACCTATTTTTCCACCATTTCACTCGTGAAAAATCTATTTCTTATCTTATCTCTCACTGAGTCACCACCTGTCTAGTTCTAGTCAGAAGGGACCAAACTATGTCTTAATTCCCCTATCAAAAATCTACGACAACATTCACTGTCATTTTCTCATGCAAAATCTACCTTCTCAGACTTTCTAATAAATAGTGTCTTGTCTATGTACTCAGACAAATTCTAAACTTAAATCCACTTCCTGACAGTGGTTATAGAAATTGTGCTAAGTGTTAAGATGTGTTAAGTTTACCATTTTAATTCACGGTGATTCCATAGTGTTAAAACTAGGAAATAACATAACGCGTAGATGTTTTCTTGCCAGTTGTTCAGTAATGTAAATTTCATCACCCCAATTTTTTACACTAGAAGATACGGTTTAGCTGACGGAGATTATTACGCATGACGGATGAGTGACAGAATAGAATTCGCATTATATTTCATTATGTGAAATTATATAAGTGACTAGTGGTTAATATCATGTGACAAAACTAATAGCTAGTAATGACAGGCGATATTTGTTAGAATGCGATATTTGTTAAAGATTGAATAATCATTGACTTTGTGCGCGGTTCATTTTCTCGCAAGCAGTAACGGGGAAGGGCACACACTTTTCTTCCCGACATGCCATAGAGGAAAAACTTGTGGGTAGATAAGATAGTAGCATTATTTTTCATAAATGTTCTTTTCTTCCCAATATAGTATCTGATAAAAAAAAACAAAAACCAGTGGCCAGCGGTTTGAAATTTGGGTCTTCGATTTTTTGGACTAGTTCGGTCCTCTTCTCTTCATTCAGTGAAGAATTAATACAGACAAATGTCTTCTTGTTGACTACCAGTCCCAAGTTCCTTCGTGAACCGATTGGGCACAAGAAACCAATAAACATTAAATATAAAGATCTAACCGGATTGTACCATACCCAGAATTATTTATTCTATTTTTCATCCCACTGGGCATACGAAAGAACATATATTCCTGACGTTTGACGGCCTTACCAATGGAGTGATCCAGAAAATTACTTCTTCTTCTTCTTTGATCCTTAGCCGCCGACCGTCAAAGCAGTTAGTGGCCATCACGCCTAGTGGCGTCTTGTAGGGCAACAACAAATTGATTCCACTTTGCTCGGTCGGTGGCCATCCTTCGTACAGTGCCCCAACTCTGGTTCATTCTTTGCATCTCAGCCTCCACAGTCCTCCGCCAGGTTGTTTTTGGTCGGCCTCTTTTTCGTTTTCCTTCAGGGGTCCAAAGCATAGCTGTTCTTGTGATGGCATCGAGGTCTCTTCTGAGGACATGACCAACCCAGTTCCAGCGTCTACCAGCTATGTTGGTGTGCATGTCCTCTTGCTTGCTACGAGTAAGCAGATCTTGGTTAATGATGGTATTCGGCCAAAAGATTCGGTGAATTTTTCTTAGACATGTTGTGTGAAAAGAGGACAGTTTCGACATTTCCTTCTCTGTAACTCTCCAGCATTCCGCACCATAGAGAAGCACAGAAAGCACACAGCTCTGATATAATCTTAATTTTGTGCTTGTGCTGTATTGGGAGGACTTCCAGATGTTGTTTAGGCTAAAGAAGGCTGTTCTTGCCTTATTCATTCTGATGTTGATGTCTTTGCCTGCCTGCCGTCTGGTGTTACTATGCTTCCTAGGTATGTGAAGGTATCTGTCTGTACCAATTGCTTATTCCTTACTGATATGGGCTCAGGGTTGCTCACATTGAGTGTCATGACCTCAGACTTCTTTAAATTGATGTTCAAGCCTACCTGCTGGCTAAACTTATTAAGTCTATCCCCAGAAAACTACGCTGTTTCAAAATCAGTACTCATCATAAAGTTAGCCGATAGGAGTTGCCATCATCATTTTTATCTATTGTAACATTTTTTTCTTAGCAACCAGATAATTGACAATATTGGAATTATTTATCTCCTTTTGCAACTGTGAACTTCCAGAGCCCGTCTTGCTTCAGTAACTTTTCGCGGTGACAGTTTTTATCCAAGGAAAATTAAACCACCAAATTAGGCGACCACCTTGTAATTATTATTCAATATCGGCTGGACTGGGGCCTTATTTGTGCAAACCCACCTGACAGTATAGGTTCAGGGACTATTGTAATTTTTTTCAATGGATAACAACACCAAGAATGGGTAAGCGAGATGGTTTGTGGCCACGTATGACAGAGAGAGAGAGAGAGAGAGAGAGAGAGAATATTTTCCTTTGGTACAAGAATTGTACTAACTTCTTTTTTTTATTTCGCTAAACTTGTGTTCTTTACTGAGTAGTAATTTAGTGGGAACTTGTTCTTCATGTTCTATTCTGTACACTAGTGCTAATCTTTGACGTTTGGGTTATTAACTTCTTTTGGTATCCTTTCTCCACCAGGAGGAGGACACTTATTCGGTTATTTTCATATGTCTGTAAACATGATTTTATTGATTTCTCTATATGTTGGATGTTGTGAAGTTTAATTATAATAAACAACAAAAGAACTTAACTTTGTGTGTTGGTCAGACCCATACCCATTAACCATAGTTTATCACGTTTGTGTGTCTTGTAGTCACATAGTTGTGTGCGGGCGTGAGTGATTAAACGTATATTTTTACATGTACGGAAAGTAGGATTGTCTTATAATAAATTACAGTCTAATAATAATAAAGATAGGCTGGTCTAGAGTAACGTCTCAGTCCAGAGACAGACCTTACCCTTAAACTATTCACTCATGAAATCTATTTCTGAAACCTTTATCCTCACATATTTACCACTGTCACCTCTGCTCATACAGGACCATAAATATCTTCTAACCTATCTAAAACTAATTACGACACTACCTTCACACAAGATTACTGTTGGGAGAGTTATAGATAGAAGGGTAATGACGTTTCTATCCCACGACAGTGTTCACAAAATAATTCAGAAGTCAAGAACAATGCTGCATAGGGCATAGCACTATTAACTTATATTTGATCCGCCGCCTTTTGTGAAGAATTAAGCAATGGTTTTATCCCGATCAAGCCCTCAGCTGGTGTAAATCCAGTGAAATTCTTTTATAAGTATTTGTTCTATAGGTGTAAATATATGTCTATATGCAAATATATTAAAGAGTCTTGCTCATAAGTTTGCTTTCATACCTATAATAACTGAATCAACTGTGATTGTTTTGTTTTAAAATAACAAGTAACAAATTTAATAATCAATTAGTCTTAACAGGTTAAAATAGTAATGGAATGATGGTAAATTTCAGATGTGAATAATATTTTCTTCACTGAGACTTGGTTTGAGGATATTTAAAAAAATTGCCCTTTTGCTGTTTCCTTAATCAAGTTAGCTGGTCTAAGTGAGTCCTGCAGCCGTGGTTTCGTTAATTCTTCTGTGATGCGGGCACTTCTCCACACAACTCGTCCAATGTGTGCGGTTAGAGTTGATTCCCTACTTTTAACTCACAACTAGTGGCGCCGAGCTTTTGTCTTTCAGCTTCGTACCACGAAATGTCTGATAGATTCGTTCCACGATCCCAAAGTAACTTCTGGGAACACAATCTCCTGGCACAATTTAGAATGGACACAGCACCTTAGGTTAAATGCTTTCGAATCACTTGGTCTGGAAATTTTAGTATTCCTCTTATGACATGTGATGTGATTCCTTAGCTCTCCAGTCTTTGTATTTAAAAATGCGGTTTACTTTTCAGTTTCAAAGTTGCCCAAATACTCTGTACTGGTCCTTTAAGTTTCCAGTCTTTGTATTTAAAAATGCGGGTTTACTTTTAAGTTTCAAAGTTGCCCAAATACTTCGATCTGTCACTTATAATTTTGGAATTCTTAGTCCGATGTCTCTCTGGCTCCTGAGAGTTGCTAATTTGACGTTGCGATGCAGTCTGATTTGTGACTCCGATTTCGCTAGATTATATTTCCATTTCTCAGTTCAAATCACAGATTGTACTTCAGACGAATTTTCAAATGAAAGTCAGTATTTATTCCGGCTCTCAAAATAAGCCAATGGTAAGCTCTTATGAACTAAATGGGTCGGGGAGTTAAATCATAATATCCCCCGTGATACGGGTATTTGGGTGACGGTAACCCACTTTGAATTTGGTGCGTGTGAACATATGGAGATGCCTCCAATGTAAGGTGCTTTGCACTTAAAGCCATTATATTGACCGAGATGTTATAGGGTTGACTAGGGATAGTCATGACGTAGTTAGTTGGTAGGCTGGGGCATGGCAACGCGATTCCTATACCCTTCTAAAGACTGACGTTGAAGAAGTCAGACGCGTTATGTATTGTGCAGTGTTTTCTCTTGGATTATAAGGCATGGGTCAGCCTTTATTAAATATGTATGCTATGATGAGCCATCCTTAATGAATAAGTAATTTACGTATGAGTTCCTGAAGTTATTAGATCTTCGAACGTCAATGATCACTACCGAATGTTCGCCAGTCGACATTGCGTGTAAAAACGCTGACACTTTGATGATTGATGAATATATAAGGAGACTGTAGTCAGACTGCACCAATGTATGTATTTTAATAATGAGATGACTTGTCTATGAACTGTTTTTATATTGTCATTAAACATTGAATGTGTGATGGACTCTCACACGGAATGAGTTGTCACCTTTGTGAATTAAGGTTGATCTTTTCTACACTCAGCATTCGCGTAATATATCAGCACAATTGCTCAAGAGGCAGAAATTATAACATTAAGGCACAAGCATGAAGTTCAAAGAATGAATCAGAATCACCAGATCATGAATTATTATTTTAATGAATTGGGCCAGCTAACCAGCGCCTTAATAGACGTTACGCCTCTACAAAACAAAATGTAACAGAATGGCAGCCCGTTTTGGGGACGAGAAAATTTTTTCTGAGAAGAAATAGCAGTAACAGACTTGTTCCAGAGTGAATATTTGTTTTGCCAAGAACTTTTCAATTTTTCCTGTATTCGAGATGACTAAAATTAGCATGGTCACCAAGATGCATGCGTACTACAGATGCAAATGACGTCACAACATTCGCAAGTTCATTGACGACAGCCGTTGGAAAAATCTTCAACAATGCAGCAGGAATTGGAAGTATTCAAGATAACTGAAACAAATACGAGTGAACCAGTACTATGAAAGAATTATCAATACTGCATGCCCTCTACATCGTTCTATGGCGCATGCTTACACTGTCGGAGATTGTTGTTCTTCGAAAAGATAAGTACTTTTCGTGCATTATGCAATGTTGGTCCGGTTCAGTTTGCAGGCATACTTTTTCTCCTAAGAGTACATGTTACATGGGTTTTTTAAATTATAATGTTATATGTATGGTGCGGAAACATGGACGATGAATAAGAATTTGGAAGAAAGAATTGAGGCTCTTAAAATGTGGATATATAGAAGAATGGGGCGTATCTCATGGAAAGAGATGAAAACAAATAAAGAGGTCCTAGAAAATCTATGTATGAAAAGAGAACTAATGAGGGAGGTCAAAGTTCGGCAGCTAAAATACTTTGGCCACATAAAAAGGCATAACACTTTGCAGAAGACCATAACAGAAGGGAGAGCTGAAGGCAAATGTGCAAGGGGAAGACAGCGCTATAAGTGGGAAGATAATATCAAGAGATGGACAGGAAAGAGTCTATCAGAGTGCACCACCAAGACAAGAGACAGAAGACGTTGGAGATCCATTACAGCCAACCTTCGTTGTGGAGATGGCAACTGATGATGATGATATATGTATGTTCAGTTTTGCGGGCGGCTGGTGGGAATTTGATCTATTCTCAAATACCTCTACGGACGGTGAGAATATTTCAAATCGTTCTCTAGGGACTGATTGACTGAAGTCAATTCGTGAAAGCTCCACTAAAAACTGTGGCATAATCTGTTCACGTTGGAATCAGTCAATTTTAGTTGTTAGCTGTAAAGTGTTGTATATAACCGGTGTATTATTATTGTCCTAAGTTTCAGGTTTATTAATTTTTGTCTGCTGTTTGTCAAATGTTCGTGAAGCCTCATCTGACTATCGTTTAGTTCTACACATAAAACTGTTACGTCATTTGTAGAGAGTCCGTGTTTTGTGTACATTATTAGATTTCCTGTGCTTTGACCTAATTTCAGTTCAGTCACAAATTTAGTAACTTCCATCATTATATTTAGTTATTAATATCGATTTGGTGTTTGTAAATCGACAGTTGTGGCGTAATTTTGTAATAGTACTTCTTTGGTTTATTGTATATCTGTTACTTCTCTATTGATTTTAATATTATGATAAAAATAACTATATGATAATAATAATATAACATTTATAAATAATTAATTGAAAATATTTGATGCCTGAGATATTTTCTTGATATTTGCACTAGTAGTTCAAGTAGCAACTATTTTTTTGCCTGAGTGGGGCATAATATATATTATATTGAATAAAATTAACTTTTAGCTTACACTTATTTGTAAGACACGGCATAAGTAACTGTTTGACATAGTGAGTCACGGTACTATATTAGCCATTGCGACGTAGATAATTGAGTAGATATATTTTAGATATTGGTATAATTGACTACTAATTAAGTATATTATTGAATAAACATGTCTACCTTAGAGACTTCCGTAAAGATTGGGAAGGATTTCGGTTACAAAGGAGACATTCTTCGAGAATATGCAGTGGCGGAACTAGCGAAATATGAAGCTAAGGAAGCTGAGAGAAAAGCTTTGGCTAAGCAAGAGGAACTTGATAGAAAACGAGAAGAAGCAGAACAGAAAGCTTTAGCTAAGCAAGAGGAATCTGATAGAGAAGAGAAGGAAGAAAAAAGTTATAGCTAAGCAAGAAGAAGAGAGGAAGGTGGCAAGGGATGAAATGATTAAGATTGCAGAAGAAAATAAAATGAAACAAGAAAAAGAATTGACACTTCTTCGTTTGGAAGAATTGAGATTAAGAGCGCAAATTGCAACAAATAGCAATGGTGATAATACACATAATCCATCTTCATCCAACCAAACCAGAGGTTACTATAAGTTTAAATTACCATCTTTTAAACAAAATTTCGACGATTTATCATCGTACTTATTACATTTTGAAGAAGTATGTAAAACAAATAAGCTTGACAAATCCGCATGGGTTTTAAAACTGAGTGAATTTCTGGATGGTGAACCATTACATGCTATAGAGAACATAGATCCAGCAATTGCAAAGGATTATGATGCTACAAAAGCTATGTTATTGAGACGATTTCATCTAGATGAGGAGGGATATAGAATGAAGTTCAAAACCATTCTACCGGATTCCAGTAAGGATTTTGCAGGGTTTATTTCAAATATACGCATTACCTTTAATAGATGGGTTGAACTCGCTGGGGTGGATAAATCCTACGATAAGCTAGTTGATTTATTGCTTAGGGATAAGGTTATTTCCTCTGTTAGCGCACAATTTTTGTCATTTTTACAGGAACGTTAACCACCTACTATAGATGCATTAGAAGAAATGGCAGTCAATTATTGTACTGCACATCCAGGTGCTAGTATATCTAATTCTCAGTTGAGAGAAGCATTACCTGTAGCTTCTGCCGTGACATGGATTTGATAATAATAGGTCACGTGCTCAAAGCCTTAACAGGAATTTTATGCAGAGAAGAAGTAAGGACAATAATTATTATAAAAATAATAATTTTAACAAATATAACAATTCTTCGAGAGGTAGATCACAATATAGAAATCAGTCACCTCAGTTCAGGAACAACAACAAATTTCAACAAAATTCGACTTGGAATAAACCATACAATGTCGCATCATGTAACAACAATAACAATAACTGGAGTAATAGTCAAAATGGTTACGGATCTATGAATAATAGCTTCAACGGTAGGAGTCAAAATAATTCTGTTGATCATCATCGACAACGTTAAAATTCTCGCGGAACACGTAGGTTTGAACACAATGCAGGGGCGGCTCTAACTAGCAACGCACCCCCAGTTAGTCATGATAATAATACTCAGATACATGCTTCATCTTCATGTTGTACTATTGATTATAATGTGGCAAATAGGTGTCCACAATGTAACACTATTTTTCAGAAAGCCAACCATACGTCGATGATATGTACACAGCCTATTCCAGCAGTCAGTCTTACTGTGAACGACGGGACAGGCACATTGATCTTCAATAGAGGACTGGTCAATGGAACCATCATATCAGTTTTGAGAGATTCCGGATCCACCACTGTTGGAATCCGTCAATCTTTAGTACATCCTCGTTACTCCACTAATGAATGTGTTAGGTGCATAACCTTTGGCGGTGCAGTTGAATACTACCCCACTGCGATAATAGACATAAATACCCCATTTTTTTCAGGTAAAGTTAAAGTATGTCTTCTTCAGAATCCAATTGCTGATCTCACAATCGGACGTATACATGGCAGCAAGGATTGCACACCTGAAGAGATTTTGGAATGGGAAAAAAAACTTGTCTATGGCCAATGCAGTGACAACACGAGCTCAGGCTCAGAAGTCGGAAAAACAAGATGGTACAGTACCTAACTCAAATCTTCTGGATGACACTGATGTTCAGTCTGTTATAGACAGAGTATCGTTTGCTGCTAAACAAAAAGCAGATAATTCTTTTAACATTTTTTTGCTTTAATGAATAAATATGATGATGTTGCTTTTAATAACAAAAGTAAACATTGGTTCACGATTAAGAACAACATTCTACTTAGGAATTGTATGGACCAGACTAAAGTAAAACAACAGGTCTTAGTCCCAGTATTATTAAGGCTATATATACTACGACATGCTCATGACTCTCAATGCGCGGGTCCTATGGGCTACACTCGCACACGTTTTCGGGTGTTGTCTTCCTTTTTCTGGCCAGGGATCTCACGAGACGTAGCGTCGTACGTACGGTCCTGCGTTACTTGCCAAGAAGTCAAGTCTCGTGGAGCGTTTCATAATGCTCCCATCCATAATGCTCCCATGTGACATATCGGTCCGTCCTTTTGATAAAATATACATAATTGGACCTCTTTTGCCTTCTGCAAGAGGTCATAGTTATATTTTAACAGGTGTCGATTTATGCACACGATGGCCAGAAGCCATACCCCTTAAGAACACTACTACTTCAGACATAGCTGATGCTCTTCTACTGATCTTTTCTAGACTGCGATTTCCTAGAAAATTACTATCAGATCATGGTCCTCAATTTGTCTCTGACACTATGACTGAGGTAATGAAGATTCTTGATATAGGTAGGAGCTTTAGTAGTATCTATCACCCAATGAGCAATGGTTCGGTAGAACGGCTCAACCGCACCATTAAACAATTACTACATAAAGTTACCGTAAAGTATGATCAAGACTGGGACAGAGTCCTCCCAGCTATTCTGTTCGCTTACCGAGAGGTGCCGCATGAACAAACCGGCTTCTCTCCGTTCGAATTGGTGTTTGGTGCTCCACCAAGAGGTCCGATGGGACTAATAAAAGATCTTTTGCTCGACGATGAGATGACTCAGGACACCCAGTCATCCTATGAATACGTCATTAACTTACGTAAAAATATTATAGACGCTTGCCAGATGGCAACAGCTTCTTCAGAGGCTGCAAAATATAAAGCAAGACTATTTCAAAATAAAAACAGACGATTACGCCCGTTATTTTCTGGTGACGAAGCTTTCGAGCTACTCCCACGGAAGGATAATAAACTATTAATAGCATGGAATGGTCCATTTAAAGTATTGGACAGAATTTCTGACGTTGACTACGTACTAGACATTAAGGGTCACAAGAAAATTTATCACATTAACATGTTAAAAGAATTCCACACTCGCCCTGAACATTTACAATCTATTTTTCATGATCTAGAAGGCAAATCAGTTGGTTCTTGCCAATATTCTAGCCTATCGGGTATTCAGGAGGAAGAATCATCCTTTCCTGAAATCCACATGTCTCTTCCTGTACCTACTTTACAAGCTACAGAATCGTGGCGAGATGTAACTATCTCTACTTCAATTTCATCTCAACAAAGTCAACAAATTTCTGAACTCTTAGAATCTTATTCTGATGTTTTAAAAGACATACCAGGTCGTATATCAGTCATTTCTCACGACATAATTCTTAAGGACAACACTCCTATAAAACTTCGTCCTTATTCAGTTCCTATACACTACCAAGAAAAGACAGCTCAGGAACTTAATCAGATGTTAAGCTTGGGCATTATTGAGAATAGTAATTCTCCTTTTTCTTCTCCACTAGTCATTGTTAGAAAGAGAGATAATAACATTAGATTATGTGTCGATTATAGAAAATTAAACGCTCAGACAGTCGCTGACAGTGAACCACATCCACTGCTTGACGACCTACTTACTCAGGTAGCAAAAGCTAAATTTTTTACTAAAATCGACTTGACTAAGGGATATTGGCAAATTCCCTTAGCAGAACATGCCAAATATCTTACTGCGTTCTCCACGCCACAAGGGTTATATCAGTGCAACGTGATGCCTTTTGGGCTTATGAACACACCGGCAACTTTTATTCGCATGATGCGAAAAATTTTATCTCATAGATCAGATATTATTACATACATAGACGATATCTGTTTATTCAGTTCGTCATTTGAAGAACATTTTACAGGACTCAGTTCTTTATTAGCAATTCTACGGTCAAATAATTTGACTGCAAGACCAACTAAGGTCCAAATCGCAGTTCAGGAAATTACTTTCCTAGGACATATTATTGGGGCTGGTCGCATTCAGACCATGCAACAGAATGTTGATAAAATTTTAAAGTTATCTATACCCAAGACCAAAAAGCAAGTTAGGATTCTCTTAGGTTTAGTTCAATATTATAGCAGGCTTATCCCTAATTTATCGTCCATCACTGCAGTGTTGTCTTCCCTGTTGAGAAAGGTAATGCCTGTAAATGTAAATTGGACTGACGACTGCGACAAAACGTTTACTCATATTCTTAATATATTTTCACGGCCACCTATCTTACGGTTGCCTGATATTAATAAGATTTACATTCTACGCACAGATGCTAGCAACGTGGGTTTAGGTGCGAGCCTTTTACAAGAACACGATGGCGTTCTTCATGCTACTTTATTTATATCGAGGAAGTTAACTGACACAGAAATAAAGTATTCAGTGATCGACAAGGAGTTATTAGCCGTCGTATGGGCTATTCAGAAACTGGAGGAATTCCTCCTCGGTGCACCACTTATTGTGCAGACAGATCAGAAATCTGTTGCGGCACTCAGACGAGCCAATCATAAGAATCCTAAATTGGCACGGTTTCCATCATCTTACAGCCGTTTCAATTCGAGATTGAATCGATACCAGGGTCGGAAAATGTTGTAGCAGACTCCTTATCAAGACACCCAACATCTTCATCAGATGATTCATGACAACGTATTTCAAATGAATAACGAAAACATTTGTATATTCAACGTGGTTGCAGGAATCAAAAGTTGCAGATCGGCAACATTGGTCAAAGTTTGAATCCTCACGCTTCCAAAATTGAACTTACGATGGGCCTCAACTACAATCAAAGAACTAATATCTATGATTTCAATGCTTCTAGACGATTCAATCCAGCAGTCAATTGCACAAATGTTATGAAATTATTGCTGACATTTTCGCCACTTGTCGAGATTTCGAAAAGGATTACATATTTCGTCTCAAGTCAGAACATTCAGTATAATCTAAGTCTTTTGATATGACATCGTTGGATTACAGCGGTTTTATGCTAAGAAACACTTACGAGCGTCATTTGATTTTTAATCTTCCGGAGATTCGCATCAATCGTTTCAATGTTACACCGGATTATTTCGATTTGCATTGCCGCATTCGTTTAACAATGGACTTTGGTTAGTGTCCATACTTCAATCAACCATTACAGTATGATTTCTAAAAACTATCCGTTTGAACAAACACATACGTGGATGAATACTAACAATTGTTCGAATTGTCTTGTTTTTCTACACACTAGTACATTGATTACTTAAATAATGTTTAGTTTCTATTAATTTGCTTAATTAACTAACTCTTATATTATTTAAGACATTAGATGATAGTTTCTACTTCTGTCTTGACGTTTGACATTTCTTTTCTTTAACTTATGTATTACTTCTATGACTTATGTGACATTCTGGTATATTGACGACGACCACCGACACTGTTTTATTCAAAACATCGTTGGCCGTATGTTCATAATTCAACTTTTATTGATATAATTAATTGCGATGGTAAGATTATGATAAAATTTGGTAAAAATCTGTATAACAGATTTTTAAATCGGGGCTGTCAGGGGAGTTGATACAGGTAATTGGGTGACGGTAAACCACTTTGAATTTGGTACGCGTGAACATATGGTCTAACCTATCTTCTACGACAGATCTAAAGTAGTCAGACAGTCTAACACATATACATTAAATATATATATATCCACTCACGTGCTCGCACATTCAAGTGACGACAGGTAGACACACAGACGTGGGAAACTATAACAAATGGTTATGTAGATATTTAGAACGATGTTACGCACAGATTTTTTCGAAAGACATTGTGTAATTATTTTCGAAAGACATTGTATAAGTTTTGCTAAAGACATTGTATATTAACTTGCTTGGATTGTACATTTATTCTTTCGCACAGTCTAAGCTAGATAACTCTTGTATTAACTGTGAATCATTTTACAAGGATGATTACTTCCTCTTGTGACGGGACTCCAGGTCCACTTTTTTGAACGATGTGTTGGTCATTCTCCTTGTATGGTAGTATCGGGCTACCGTTTCTTCGAATGATTGAAACCAGTGTTGAGGATTCTTTTGCTGTCCATATAAGGCGCGATTTCTTACTAAATCGTTCTGGAATGTTCATCAACCATCGTCTCGTTTCTGATTACTACTCAAGTATATGCGTTCTGCGCATGTCTGACTTTAAGAGAGTTAGAATCGTCTTCCGCCCAGCGAGGATTCGAGATGTTGTACTGAGCAGAGGACAGACGCATTGGCGTCTTGTGATTTTTCATAGGGAAATATATTGTCTTTGTGAGTTAGTTATCTAACTAGACTTTTCCCAGTATTATTCAAGCCGCCTGGAGGCATATGTTTTAGTGGTTGATTCCGAAGAAAGGTAATACCTCTTTATTGAACTTTACGATACCATCTAGTAGTTCGACATTTTGTTGCTCTCTGCTCGCCTGTGTGATTCAAAATGGAGAGGTACTTTGATTAGGATTTCGCCACCGGTATCTTTATACCTGAACAATTTACATATATGGGTCGCTTTAGACCAACAGGACTATTGTCTGTATTCCAGGATTCGCTATGTCAGCGATTACGCCTAAGTCAAAGGGTTAGACTTAGGAATGTGATAAAGGTCAGTTCGACCTGTACTCCTCAATGCTATTTCTCGTGCAAACGATAACGGACTTATTTATTACACCTGATCTGCCAGCATCAGGAGAGGAGTAATGATTATTATGTATGTGTACTGATGAAATGCAGCTGACACTGTTACACTATTGATAGTAATGAATATTAATGCATCCAGCTCTGTGCCATATTATTTAGACAGATTTATGAATAATAACTTTATGACACTGTGAACCTTGAACTATTGTTTACGCTATGACTGATGAGGATTGGATCCTACATGTCTAACAGTTGGCACCGATATCATTTTGAATGCTGAAAACTATTGAACTGTGATGTTTATGATGTATGTGAAGTAACTGTCGTTGTGGCGTGAAATAAATGATGAAAACGTCAAGAGCAGTTACCTCCTTTATGACTTCGCATGTCACTTTGCCTGTGCTGTAACTCTGTGGACTAGCTAACTACTTTACACACAGCAACAACATAAACCAGATAAGACACCCTACACTACAACTATAATTTTACTGGTGTCGATAGGGGTGGTAATTGAAGTCAGCCTAAATCCACCCTTATCATTTCATGGTGGCCAAAAGTTGGTTTATTCTGGTACCAGCTCTCAAGGGGGTCAACAAACCCAGACATCATCATCATACTACATACAAGATTGCAGTTCAACTCACTACCTTCAATCAAAGTACCCGGCGTTGCTGATTTTGGAAAGATTTTCAAAGTACCCGGCGTTGCTCGTCAAGTTATCAAAGTTTCCTGACTGAGAAGGACAAGTGCCGGTTGAATCGATTTCCTGTTGCGGATTCAGAAGGTCAAGTGCCGAGCGAATCGATTTATATCTAGAAGGTCAAGTGCCGAGCATAGTAAGGATTCAGAAGGTCAAGTGCCGAAACAACGTTTCCAGTATTAGAAGCTCATTTCCTGCGTCATGGCTGTTCATGGGAGCAGATGTTGATCAACGTTGGATCATTTATCCTCAGAATGCTGATCACATCCTGTTCTGCACCGTGCTGACGCTTGGATTTATAGAAGTTAAGTGGCCTGTTTTGTTTGTGAACTGTGCCCTTATGTTCTAACTGAGCCTTCTATACTTTCACATCCTCATTATCAATTTCCTACATGTTATATGTTTATATGTTATATGTCATTTGTATATTTAAATGTTGATATTTCAGCGGGTCTCGGTTGGGTGGTGTCTTTCAGTAGAATATACCACGTAACAGAGGTTTCTACTGTGAGCGTTTTCTTTAGGGACTGTGCAAATTTCCTTTGCGAAATTTGCTAGCGACTTTAGTTGCTATATTTATTTAGTTGTGACGACATGTGCAGTTTTGTTTTCGGTATTTTTTTCGCATTCTTTAGTTTTGTTTTGATTTGTTTGTATTTGTAGGTCTCCTCTTTCCTATTTTTCAGTTCTTTACATCATTTTTGTTTATACACTGTGACGTCATTTGTTTGTTTACATTTATCGCATTTGTCATCACATTCTTTGTGATATTTACTTTTAGTTTTCGCTGTTTATTTATTTGACTTTTGCGAATGTTTTCGTACTGTGTTTAATCTTTGTTATTGTTTACATTGTCTTCGATAATTGTTATTGTTTACATTGTCTTCAATAGTTGTTATTGTTTACATAGTTCTTCAATAATTAGCTTTCACTATTGTTACATATTTGCTTATGCACTATTAGTTATACAGTGCACTGATCATAACTAACTGGTGAATCTGTTTATGCACTATTGGATGTGTAGTGCAGTTATGATAAATAACTGATGATTATGTGGTTATGCACTATTGGATGTGTAGTGCCTTATGATTAAGAAGTGACTTGTGGTATTATTATACATTGCATAATACAAGTTCTTTGTCAAAGACTTGTTTCCCACAAAGATTGGAGTGAACATTGGGATTATACAAGTACTTATTTAAGTCTTGTCACTATTAAGCTTGAGATAATTTAATTAATTATTTCAGGTTTTGGACTTATAATATTAGACATCATGTCTACACTTGATTACTTTATTGAACAAGGGAAAGCCCTTGGTAAGACTGGTGATAAATTGGAAGAATATGCGACTACTCAATATGATAAAGCATTAAAGATGGAAGAGAAAAAAATGGAAATGGAAGCTGAACAAAAGAAATTGCAGATGCAGGTGGAGGAAAGGAGATTTCAAATGGAAATGGAGAAACAGAAAAGAGAAGCTGAGGAGAAAAGACTTGAAAAAGAGTCTGAAAATAAAAGACTTGAAAAAGAGGCTGAAAATAAAAGGCTTGAAAAAGAGGCTGAAAATAAAAGGCTTGAAAAAAAGGCTGAAATTAAAAGACTAGAGATACAGTCTGAGGCTGAAGAAAGAAGGTTACAAAGAGAGGCTGATGAGAGAAAAGAATAAATGGAGCATGAAGAAAAACTCTTAGCTTTGGAGTTAGAAAAGTTGAAGTTGTCTGGTAATGCTAATGATGCAAATAAGGGGTCAGATAGGTTCAATGCAAGTACTTTTAAGATAAAGCTACCTGCATTCAATGCTTCCAGTGACGATATAACGTTTTATCTGGATAGATTTGAACGTGCATGTACAGCACATAACATAGATAAATCAATGTATGTTTATCAGTTATCCAACTTACTTAGAGGTGATACTTTGAGTATGTTAAGTATGGTAGATGAGCCTGACAAGAACAATTATGAAGTTATCAGAGCAGTCTTGTTAAAGAAGTACCAACTTAACGAAGACGGCTATCGTCTTCAATTTAAAAATATGTTGCCAGATACTGGAGTTGAATTCTCTGAATTTATTTCAAAAATTCGACTTACTTTTTCACGTTGGGTTGAGCTGTCTAAGACAGAACATACATATGAAGCTTTTATGGACTTGCTACTTAGAGACAAGGTTATGTCTTCTGTAAATGAATCTTTTATTTCCTTTTTTCATGAGCGTAAGCCTAAAAACATAAAAGAAATGGAAGAATACTGTTGCCAGTATGTGACTGCGCACCCTAACGTAACCGTTAGCAACTCTAGAGTAAAGGAAGGTATGCCAGTTGCTTCGGCAGCACCATATGGCCAAAACTTCAAACGTAAGTTTCAAGGTACTCAACATAATATTAATAGAAAGAGTAACCGTAATTATGATCAAAATCATAGCAATCAATCACATGGTGATTCTTCTTCGAATAACTGGAGACAAGCTGACACTCCTCGTTATTATGGATCTAATAATTTTAGACATTTCCGCAAAGGTAGTCAGTATAGAGGTAGCTATTTTTCGCGTAGACCTCAAAATCAATCTACTAGATTTTCAAATCAATATAGAGATGATAATGACAATTATGGAAACTGGAACACAAACCAGGATAACAATTACAGGAGAGAAAATAATGATAATTTCAGAGGCAATAATGGTCGCGGTAGATCTCTTCATAAGAGAAAGAGATATCAACAGACAAACTCTGTACAACAAGAATCTCAGGGAGCAGATAAACAGGTTAATGATAATAAAAACCCTAATGCTATCGGATGTTCTTCTTTTGACTTTGGTAGAGCAAATAAATGTCCCCAATGTAGTACTTTGTTCTAACCAACTACCGTAACTACGTTAAGCTGTGGTCACCCTCTTCCCGCTCTCCCTGCTTCAGTTGCGCATGACGGGAGAGGCTCTCTTATACTACATAAGGGTCTTGTAAATAGTAATCCAGTCTCACTTCTGTTTGATTCTGGATGTACTACTATTGGTGTTAGACAATCTCTTGTAAATCCATCCTGTGCTACAGGAAAAGTCATCAAATGTGTCACATTTGGTGGCACTTTGGAAAAGTATCCTACTGCCATAATACATATTGCTACTCCCTTCTTTACGGGAGATGTCCACGCGTGTCTTCTACCTAACCCTATTGCGGACCTTATTATCGGGCGTATTCACGGAGTTAGGGAATGTACCCCACAGCAGATAGCTGCTTGGGAAGAGCAGAATATACATGCTACCAATGCAGTGGTCACAAGAGCACAAGCTCTTGAAACACCACAAACTTCATTGACTAGTGATGATGAAGTAAATAGCCAAGATAGTCACTGCGTTATTTCACGTGACTCATTCATAAAGTTGCAAGAAGAAGATCCTTCTTTGCAAAAATTCTTCATACTTGCAAAAAAAGGTGATCCAAATCAAAATACAAATAGAAAGTCTTGGATTTCTATGAAGAACGGCGTACTTGTACGTATGGTACAAGACTCGACTACGTCTGCACATTCTCAAATTCTTGTGCCTAAGAGTATGAGATTGCAAATATTGCAACATGCTCATGACTCGCAATGTGCTGGACATATGGGTTTTTCCCGTACAAAGTCGAGGGTTCTTGCGGCTTTCTTTTGGCCATTTGTAAGCAAGGACATAGTATTTACTGTCGATCTTGCAAAGTATGTCAGGAGGTCAAATCGAGAGGACCACGACATGCTGCGCCTATCCAGGCTGCTGACATTTCTATTCGCCCTTTTCGGAAGATGGCGATAGATATTATCGGTCCTTTTAGGATTAAGTCGGATAGAGGACATCAATTTATCCTCACATGTGTCGATATGTGCACACGTTGGCCAGAGGCTATCCCTCTCAAGAGCATCTCAACTGCCGATATTGCAGACGCTCTGTGGCCGATATTTTCTCGCTTGGGTTTCCCCAGAGAAATATTGTCAGACCATGGCACACAACTTATATCCGACACTATGTCACAGGTAATGTCTATTTTACATATAAAAAGGTCTCTCAGCAGTATATACCACCCAATGTCGAATGGGTTAGTTGAGCGCTTGAATAGGACACTAAAGACTTTACTTGGGAAGATAACTGAGGATCATCCTCAGGATTGGGACAGGGTTTTACCCGCGGCTCTCTTTGCTTACAGAGAGGTTCCCAATGAACACACAGGATTTCCTCCTTTTGAACTTGTCTTTGGCGCGCGACCGCGCGGCCCTATGTCTTTACTTCACGATCTCATCACTGCCGATAATATTAGCGATGACACTCAATCTTCTTATGAGTATGTCATTGCTCTAAGGCAAAAGATCATCGAGGCATGCAAATTAGCAACTTCGTCATCCGAGTTTGCCAAAGAAAAGGCAAGACAATTTGCTAATAAAAATAGATGTCTACGACAACTTTGTCCAAATGACAAAGCTCTCGTTCTACTTCCTTCAAAGGAGAACAGACTTCTTATTGCATGGAAAGGTCCATATGCAATAGTCTCCAAGATTTCCGACGTCGACTATGTTGTCGATATCGATGGAAAGCAAAAGACTTTCCACATAAATATGTTGTCGGAATTTCATGAACGACCAGAATATTTGCAGCCTATTTTCCAGGCGACGGACGACTCTCCAGTACCTCATGGTCATTACTCATCCCTGTTAGTCATACAGGATGAGGAAATGTCACGAAATGGATTTAGGACTAGAGACTGTCTACATATAGTGACAAGACAATAGTAAGAAGAAAGACTGAAATGAACTACACTGCACTTGATGTCGCCTACACTCCAAACTAGCTGTTCTAAATTCTAACTCTAAGTCCACTGATAGCTGGAACGACGGCGAAGTGACTACACAATCTCTGCACAGACTTCGGTTCTACACAGCCTATCCTGGAATCTCCTGAACACAACTAACTGCACCTCTAAACTTCAGCAGCTGTCCTCTGCTATGATTCGCCAAAACTAACAGTTCTGCCTATCTGTGCTGACTTCAGTAGAGAGAATGTTTACCCTATCTCTCTCCACTACTCTGGATTTGACTGAGGTTTAACAGAACCCCCCCTGGATTCTGGACTGGAACTGTAGCTGACTTCTACCACTCTGAAATTACCTGCCCGAGTATCTATAACTGGGCCGTCGGCTTTATTATGGCCGTGAAGAAACGAACACAAAATTACCACAACGCTGGCAGCCTGCCAAATCTGCGTGTGTAACGAGCGTCAGAGCTCAGGATTTATCCACAAAAATCCTATTCGCTGGAAAATGTCTTCCCCTGGCTGGGAAAACGTATTTTCTTCCTCTCCTTCCACTACTGGCAACTAACGTAAAACCCTTGCGGTTCTGCGAATGCCCCAACTTTGCCGTGGGAGAAATTTTGTGGTCTCAAAATTCCGCTCTCATTCCCACAAAGCCGGTACCTGCTGTTTTAGACAAAACAAAACAACAGCTAAACAAACCATAATAATACATTTCAAATAACAATTAACTTCCTTACTCTTCACCACGTAACTCCCCTCTCTACCTGAGCCTACAAAGTAAACATTGGCTAACCCAGATCGCTTGTTCTGCCTGACTAACTCCGAGCAACAATAATATTTTCAATGGCCCGTCTGGGCAGACGTACTGTGGCCTACTTCTTACGCTGACACTAATGCCGTAAGGATTAATAAAAATTAAAACTAGTCCTCTCTAGGAATTCCTAAAATTCCCGTCAGTATGATTAATCACCTCAAAATTGAAATAAAATATTATTCCCTTAACATAAATAAATTTCATCTCCATCTTCTGAATACACAGAATAACAAAGCACAATCAATAACCTATAACCCTGTTTACGCTAGCATCTACATGCCGTCAAAAGTTATACATAATGGTTATCAATTAAATCTCAGTAGTTACAAACACGTGGTTACAATTTTATGACCACGTGCTTCTCTCCCCCTCGTCCCTCTGAACATCGTATCAATAAAGATACCGTAACCACGCGCTCACGTGCTTCAATTAATACCTCTATCACTTCCGTCCACAGATATATGCGTAACTATATAAATAGCGAGCATCAAGACTCTCAATAAAATCACAAATGAAAATACACATTACACACGCTCCCGACTATTCTGTAAATACATATGATTCGCAGATGCGAGTTTCTCTCCCGACCGACTTTGCAATAATACAAAGCGGTGATATCTCAACTTTTAAACCATGCCGCTATTCTTTCAACAAGGAATTAAATGGACCTATAAATTTTCAAGTCTATCACTAAGATCGTATTGATGGCTCTGGAGTTAAGAATTAAATTAAACTAAAACTTCCCAAGAAACTTAAATGATCGGCTAGGACTAGAAAAATTAAATAAAGTCCTCACGCAAAAATTCATGCTTACCAAATCTCGAATGTCCTACTGAAGGCAATCGACTTGACTCTGGCAACCCGGCCTTGGCAATTAATTTTTAGAGACCGAACTTATGAAGTTCGGGCGTATTTATTCTCAAGCCCCCACGCGCCGACTTCATGACGTCATATGCGCGGCGTGGTTCTAAAGCCAATGGGCGCTCTGCATTTCAACTGCAGTTAGCTCTCCGCCAATCAGAACCTTAGATCTTTCTGATGCAACCAGTCCCCGCTAGACAAAGAACCGGGAATTGGTCCTAGCCCTATACTGCGGAAATGAAGCAAAAATGGCCGCAAATAATTTAACTCCCGAAAAATGCGTATATGGCCACGCAATATCTTTAAAAAAAAGCCACTGGTGCAAATCCTGATCCAGCCTCTATAATCTCAATCTAGAATAATACTTTCTAATTCCCTACACCCCCATTCTAAACACATAAAGAAGAACCATAAAGCAGATGAGATCAAACTCCCTCGTGATCTCATCTTGAAAAAACGTAAATAATAGAAGGAGAAGAAACATGGAGAAGGATTTCCTGTACTCCCTCCAAAAATATATTGAACAAATTGCAAGGAGAAAAAGACATGGGCCATTTGAAAGACAGAATCTCAGTACTCTCGTCACAGGAAACTACTTTTTCTGATGTCAATCTTCCACTTCCTATGGTCCCACTTCATTCTACGGAATCTTGGAAAAACGTTACCGTTTCTCCTAATCTTTCCGCTGAAGAACATCGACAAGTCTCTTCGATGTTGCAGACATTTCAGGATGTCCTTACAGACATCCCGGGACACACACATGTCATCGAACATGACATAGTGCTTACTGACCATAATCCTATCAGAGTCAGACCCTATCCGATACCTATCCATTTTCAGTCACAAGTCGAGAAAGAATTGGATGAGATGATACGATTGGAAATAATCGAACCATCTACTTCAGCATACTCTTCGTCTATGGTTATTGTCCGGAAAAAAGACAATAATATTCGCATTTGCGTTGATTATCGCAAATTGAACCAAGTTACGAAGTTTGATGCTGAACCTATGCCTTCACTAGAAGAGCTACTAAACAAACTTTCTAATTCTAGATTCTTTACCAAACTAGACTTGTCTAAAGGTTATTGGCAAGTTCCTTTAACTGAACGTGCCAAACCTCTTACCGCTTTTTCTACACCTAGGGGTTTATTTCAATGGAATTTCAAGCCTTTCGGTCTTATGAACGCCCCTGCTACATTCGTACGCATGATGCGTCGAATTCTGTCATATCGTACTGATGTCATAGCATACTTAGACGATATCTGTTTATTCAGTGATTCCTGGGAAGATCATTATCTGGGTTTATACGAATTGCTGTCTACTCTCCGCGAGTATAACTTGACTGCAAAACCCTCAAAAGCTTTTATAGGATTTAGCGAGATTTCTTTCCTGGGTCATCGGGTTGGTCATGGTCTTTTAAAGACAGAGGACCACAATGTTTCAAAAATACTAAACATTTCTGTCCCTAAGACGAAGAAACAAGTACGGAGTCTCTTAGGTTTGATCCAATTCTACGGACGATTCATTCCGAATCTGTCCTCCATTATGGCGCCGTGTGGAAACCGACCAGAAAGCTCTTACTGCTATTCAGAGCATTCTTCTTCTTCTTGCGATCGCATCTTTGATGATTACACCGTCAGACGAGTTCTCATGATGAATTCGACTGTTGTTTGAAGTTCCTCTTTAACTCCATATAGCTTTGAGTTTAGTGTTGAGTCATTGGGCCAGTATATCTTTCTTAACTGGTCATACAGAGGACAGTCCTGTAGAACATGCTCAGCAGTTTGTTCGTTTAATCCACATGTGCACAGTGGTGAAGCAGACAATCGTAGCTTGTGCATGTGTTTATTCAGTTTGTTATGCCCTGTCCTGAGTCGAAAAATAGTTGTCTGTCCCTGCCGGTCGAGAGTGTGATAGTCGTCTTTGGGTTGGTTCTGTTCTCTTCTGATAGTCTGGATAGCTCTCTTTTTCTCAAAGTATGTGACTTCATTATCTTCTTGTTCACATTCTCCTCCCTTTTTTGCAAGTTTATCTGCCTTTTCATTTCCGGGTACACCACAATGAGATGGTACCCACTGAAGTATGGTTCTCTTTTTGGCAGCTACCTTGTTTAGTTCATTTCTCAGATGCGGGAGTTTACCACCCTTGAGAGCTTGCAGGACAGACAGTGCATCTGTGAGGATGACTACCTGGTGGCAGTCAGAGTTGGTGTTATAAATCATATTTGCAGCTTGCTCTAGAGCTTGAACCTCAGCTGTATAGTTGGAACAGAATTTACCAGTGGGAATGTGCCTAGTCTCATAGTGGTTGTCAGGATATGAGATAAAGATACCGGCACCTCCATTCCTAACAGCATTAGTTGCTGATCCATCTGTATAGGCATGTATCCATGATTGATCGGGATAGCTTTCTTGGATCATACTCAATGTAGCAGTTCGTTTTTTGCAGATCATTATACTCACATCCACTTGTGAGACCACTGACTGTTTGTATTAATTTGGAGGGCACTGCTGGCCTGCTCCCATGGTACAGGGTATAGGGTGGGCTTCAGTGGTGTTGTCTTCATGGATAGGTCTTCTTGATGCTGTCTTATAAGTCTTTTCCCCCGATGCACAAAGCTGCTACGCTTTAGACGTCCCAATGCCAGATCATCTAGTCTTGCCTTCATTGGGTGCATTGGCATACTGTTGTACTTTTCCATCTGGATCATGGTTTTTTGTGTCTCTTCTATGGGACAATGTCTGTAATCCAGCAACCTTCTGCATCTCTGTTATTGGTGTAGTTTTCATGGCTCCTGTAATGAGCCTGAGAGCTTGATTTTGCACCTTGTCCAAAGACTGCAGATGTGAGTTAGCAGCTGATGACCATGCTGCTGAGCTAAACTCTAAGTGTGGTCTTATTACTCCATTATAAATCTTCTTTAGATTTCGTTCATTTGCTCCCCAGTTGGTACCTGCTAATTTTCTGAGTATGCCTAGTCGTCTTCGGGCCTTTCCTTCTGCATTTTCAATATGCTTATTCCATGTAAGCCTTTGGTCAAATGTCACCCCAAGATAGGTGGGGTAGCTTTCTTCCTTGATCACGGTTGTCCCTAGGTGTATGTTAGCTGATTTGTCCTTGGGGGCGAGGGAGAACAGTGTTGTGGAGGTTTTGTCTGTGTTTATTGTGATAAGCCATTTCTCTGCCCATGACACTAGCATGTCTGCTGCCCGCTGCATTCTATAATTTGCTGTGGTGACATTTTCATCAGCGCACCAGAGTACTAGGTCATCTGCATATAAGGCAGCTTTAACTCCTGCAGGGAGATCTTTCACCAGGTCATTGATGTAAACAAGGAAGAGTGTTGGGGAAATTACTCCTCCTTGAGGTACCCCCTGATGGAGCAACACTTTTCTGCTCTGCAGACCGTCAAGAGTGACTCTAGTTCTCCTGTTATGCAAGTATGACTGGATCCATTTCATCATGTTGCCTTGGATTCCACTTCTCCTAAGTTTTGCAATGAGGCCATCTTTCCACACCTTGTCAAAGGCCTGCTTGAAGTCGACCCAGATCGTTAGGACCTTTTTCTTCTCCTGGAAGGATCTTCTATTGCTTGAGACAAGTAAGTAACTTGGTCTTCTATACTGTAGCATTCTCTAAATCCAGCTTGTTCCGGCACCAGGATCTGCTCAGACTCTAAATACCATTTCAATCTGTGGTTGACTATTCGCTCCATAGCCTTCCCAACACAGCTTGTGAGACTGATTGGCCGGTAACTTGCAGCCTCGGTCTTACATTTCCCTTTCTTTAGTATGGGTATTGTGATGGCTTCTCTCCATACTTGGGGTACCGTTCCTTTCAACCAGCTGTGGTTGAATATCTCAAGCAGTTTTGTCTTTGCTGCTGAGCTCAGATTTACTAGCATTTCGTTGCTGATTTTGTCTGGGCCGGGTGACTTTTGAAACTTAAGCTTGGAAATAGCCTTCTGTAGTTCTCCTAGTGTGATGGGTTCCCTCATTGGGGCAGGAGTATCTGTCTGTCCCATGGTTGCCAGTATTTCTTTTCTTATCTCTCTCTGATGGTCTATGTTAATGGGTAAGTTGCTTTCTGAACTGTATCTTCTAGCAAACAAGTCTGCAGCTTGTTTTCCTCTGAAAAGTTTGCCACCTTCATCCAATGTGATAGTCTGCCTTGGTGAGGAATGCTCTTCATTTAGAGACTTGACTAATCTCCAAAGTTTCCTGCCGTCTTTCTCAAGGTTCAGCGATGCCGTTTTAGTTCTCCAGCTTTTCCGCTTTTCTTCTAGCTTTGTTCTCTGAAACTCTGCTACAGCCTTTTTCCATTTGTTGTGAGTTTCAAGTGAAGGCTGAGACTCTGCGTCCTTTCTAGCCTTGTCCATAGCTTCCTGACGTTCTTGGAGTGTGCTGGACCAGTATGGTATGTAGTTACGCCGGCATCCTTTGGGAATGGTTTCTTTTGCAGCTTGTAGTATGCATCTGTTGAAGTCTTTTACCACTTCATTAATGTCTCTGTTCTGTACCTTGAGGGTAGACAGCAGCGTGTTCACCTGATGCCTGAATAAACCCCAGTTGGCTTTTTTGTAGTTCCATCTTGTAATGGCTGGGCCTGTACTGAGAGTTGCACTCTGGACAGTAAGAAAGATTGGGCGATGGTCGCTTCCCCCTAGTTGGTCTCCTACTTCTCTACTAATAGATCCAGCTATATCTGGTGTGGAGAAGGCAAGATCTGGTGTTGAGGTTGTGTGCCATCCTCTGGAGTAGAAGGTAGGAGTATCTGTGGCATTATTGACTAGGATTAGGGAGTGATCATCTTGCCAAGTTTCAACCTCTTCACCTCTGTGATCCAGATGGTTATAGCCCCAGCTCTGGGAGTGACTATTAAAGTCTCCAACTGCTATAAAGTTGGTGGCTGGTACCTGTATAGAGCTGAGACTCAGGGGTTTGTTGTTCGGACAGTAATAGTTCAGGAGTTCTATTTCCATCTTGTCTACCTTTATCTGCAGCAGCTGATATTCTGCTCCATCCATGAAGGTTTTCCTTTCGTGTGCAGGAATGTTATTCCTTACAAGAGTAAGTACTCCTCCTTTTCGTCTATCTTGTCTGTCGGATCTGAAGCATTGATATCCCCTTATTTTAAAGGTTTGATCTGCTTTCAAGTGAGTCTCTTGGATACAGCAAACACTGACTTGCTTCTCATACAAGATGTTTTCCAGCTCTGTCTTTTTGCTGTATCCAGCCTGCTTGCTGTTCACTCCCTCTGCATTCCAGTGCATCATGACAAGTGGCACTCTGGGTTTCTCTTTTTCTGTTTTGTTTTGGTCAGTAGTTCTCCTCCGCCGTCTGTTGACTCCACAAGACGGTCTAGAGGGTCCTCCAGTAGCTGAGGGTGGGCTCTGTCGAGGCTCAGAGCCCGGCACTGCACCTGCCTGGTGGAGCTCCACAGGGCGAGCACCAGAACGAGATTTATTTGACGGTGTACTCTCCATAGAAAAAAAAAAGCGAGTTGCATGATACTGTGGTTTCTGGTGCGCCTTCTGGCCCAGTATCTACGACTTTAGCACCTGTTCAACGGGAGAGTGGGCTCATCCCTAATCTGTTTATGTTCCCAGTAGTAGACTATTCGCAAGCAGCCTGGGGGTGTCACTGCTCTGCGCGGACCTTGTTTACCGAGGCGGCGTCCGAGCTCGTATGGTGAAAATATGGTTGCGTTATCTTCAAAATAGCCCTGTCTTTCCCGTGGCTTTTCTGCCATCCTGCAACTTTGAGTTAGGGAGTTCTGAGCTCCAGTCTCTTTCCCAGGCATTTTATCCTGGCCTGGCACGCATACAGAGGACCCCACTTCTGGTTCTAAGTTAGCAGTTGGGGATAGGTGGGGTAGCACACTGTGCATTCCCCGTCATCCAGGGGGCTCTCCAACTATGCAGAGCTTGCACAATGCTGTGCTCTGGTTCGGGGCTCTCCCAAGGAATCCTCACGTCCTGCACAGAGCCACTTCCCGATACCCACCACCTGCCAACCCTCCATTGTAGAAATCTCCTGCATGCGGCCATCCAGTCAAGAGCCAGTATTAAGTCTGGTGCCCAAGTGATCCCCCCAAGCTCAGTGTGCAATGCTGGGTTCTCATCATGCTGCAACACAGGAGGGATTGTGATGCTCAGCCATCTCTCTCAATTCTGCACCGATAAGTGACATCGGGGACTTAACTTTGCCTCAGTACTGGGAGGCCCCGTTTCCGGGTACACCACACACAGCCAATTGAGGCAACGGTCGCCATGGGCGTGATAGACGACAAACAGTGAAGAATGAGGCAAGAAAGCATTTAACCCATGAAGTGGGGGTGGATTGGTGCAGACCAGAGCATGTACCACTCGCCGGTGGGTTCTGCATCTACACCTATAGGGTTCCACCCACTCCTCAGCCCATTTAGTCTGGCCCCTCACCCAGGACCTGTCCGGCTTGGGTGACCCTGCCAGGAGTAAAACTCCCGCCGGCATAGCTCCCGGGATCATTGAGGCGCTCAAGCTCTCCAACCACGGCAAGGTAGGCTTACATGTGGAGAGCTATTCAGAGCAAAAACTTGAAGAGCTCGAGGTCCACTCGTTATGCTATAGCTCTTCAACCATTTCATTTTACGGTGCGAGCTATCCGTGGTTCGGATAATGTGATGGCATACATTCTGTCCAGATGCCCACACGATTCCACTTAATTCTTCTGTTATATATATATTTCCTGATATACAGTTCTCTACTATCATGACATATCAGCACATATGTTATCACTTTTAGTGAATTTATGACATTGTACCATATAATTTCCTTTTTCTGTTACGGATTTGATCTTAACAGAAGAAGGCCTAGTTAGCAATATACGGGCCAAAAGATCACATGGCCACATTTAAATAATAGTATTTTGATGACTGTATTAAGAGATTTAACATTTGTCATAAATATTTGTGTTATTGATATTTTCGCAGCACATCATTGACATCACTGCGAGATTATGTACAATGTGGAACCGTGAAGTATGTCAAGTTCTTACCTCTTTGCAACGATTATGTCCATCTACGACGAACATCTGTTTTATTAGTACTTACTTACTTAGTCGTTCCTCTTCTACCGTGAGGTGTAGAGGTTTGGAAGAGAGAGCGCCAGACTATCCTATCGGCTGTCTTTTTCCTGGCCTGGTTCCATTCTAGTCCTCGGTCCTTCAAAGATTGTCTAATATTGTCCTCCCAGCGGACTCTGTGTTTTATTAGTATTGATTAGTAATACATTGTATCATGATTTAAATGCTTATATCATGTATTTTTTGTGTAATTTTTTAGTGCGGTATATTGTTATATGACACCGCTGGTTACACAACACTTCATTGTTTAATACTATGATAATATATTTGTATTCATATAAGTATACTTTGGCTTGCATTATGATGTTGCCATCACTATGGCGTATGTTGGTGGCACCTCCCTGGAATATATGTGTACACTTAGGGAAATATTTTTCTCTAAGGTTCTGAGATATAATCTCAGCTAGCGCTCCATGCGTCTAGCAAGCCGCATATTAGGCATTATATCCGCGCATAATACGTGCGTTAAAATCCTGTTGTTTCTGGCTCTAGGATTCAAAAAAAAAATGTTTCATTTTTTTTCCCGGGGGGTGCGGTAATGTTACGCACAGATTTTTTCGAAAGACATTGTGTAATTATTTTCGAAAGACATTGTATAAGTTTTGCTAAAGACATTGTATATTAACTTGCTTGGATTGTACATTTATTCTTTCGCACAGTCTAAGCTAGATAACTCTTGTATTAACTGTGAATCATTTTACAAGGATGATTACTTCCTCTTGTGACGGGACTCCAGGTCCTTTTTTTGAACGATGTGTTGGTCATTCTCCTTGTATGGTAGTATCGGGCTACCGTTTCTTCGAATGATTGAAACCAGTGTTGAGGATTCTTTTGCTGTCCATATAAGGCGCGATTTCTTACTAAATCGTTCTGGAATGTTCATCAACCATCGTCTCGTTTCTGATTACTACTCAAGTATATGCGTTCTGCGCATGTCTGACTTTAAGAGAGTTAGAATCGTCTTCCGCCCAGCGGGGATTCGAGATGTTGTACTGAGCAGAGGACAGACGCATTGGCGTCTTGTGATTTTTCATAGGGAAATATATTGTCTTTGTGAGTTAGTTATCTAACTAGACTTTTCCCAGTATTATTCAAGCCGCCTGGAGGCATATGTTTTAGTGGTTGATTCCGAAGAAAGGTAATACCTCTTTATTGAACTTTATGATACCATCTAGTAGTTCGACATTTTGTTGCTCTCTGCTCGCCTGTGTGATTCAAAATGGAGAGGTACCTTGATTAGGATTTCGCCACCGGTATCTTTATACCTGAACAATTTACATATATGGGTCGCTTTAGACCAACAGGACTATTGTCTGTATTCCAGGATTCGCTATGTCAGCGATTACGCCTAAGTCAAAGGGTTAGACTTAGGAATGTGATAAAGGTCAGTTCGACCTGTACTCCTCAATGCTATTTCTCGTGCAAACGATAACGGACTTATTTCTTACACCTGATCTGCCAGCATCAGGAGAGGAGTAATGATTATTATGTATGTGTACTGATGAAATGCAGCTGACACTGTTACACTATTGATAGTAATGAATATTAATGCATCCAGCTCTGTGCCATATTATTTAGACAGATTTATGAATAATAACTTTATGACACTGTGAACCTTGAACTATTGTTTACGCTATGACTAATGAGGATTGGATCATACATGTCTAACAGTTGGCACCGATATCATTTTGAATGCTGAAAACTATTGAACTGTGATGTTTATGATGTATGTGAAGTAACTGTCGTTGTGGCGTGAAATAAATGATGAAAACGTCAAGAGCAGTTACCTCCTTTATGACTTCGCATGTCACTTTGCCTGTGCTGTAACTCTGTGGACTAGCTAACTACTTTACACACAGCAACAACATAAACCAGATAAGACACCCTACACTACAACTATAATTTTACTGGTGTCGATAGGGGTGGTAATTGAAGTCAGCCTAAATCCACCCTTATCAAACGAGCTGACCAACATGCTGATTAATTTATTGTTAAGTTTATTTATCATTGTAAACTTACGTCACAACGTGTAAAATTACATCAAAAAGGCATATACACAAAGTTATAAACAAATCAAGGAATGCTACAAGAACTGGTAGACCCTCAGTTATGATCTTCCCTCGATGGATAGCCCACAGTCCCGTTAGGAGAAAGATGATAGCACAAAGAGTCCCAGATACATATGATTGAGTCTAAGAGTTTTCCCCGTTTAAGGTATGAACAGACCTGATACTATAATCTAGTTTAAGGGAAAATATTGTTAGCAAAAACAAACTTGCATGAAGAAAGTTATGACAGCAAATAGGTGTCAAAATACAATGGTGAAAATAACACTCAGACTTGCGTTCCCTCTTATTCATTCAACCGTGGCCACGGGTGTACATGTATACTTACAGCTTTGATCGCTGCCTCTGGGAACATAATAAATTCTAGGACCTTCACACAGACCCGTAAATGCAGCCTCGACCAAGAAATCTCCAGTTCCAACAAGACGTACTGAATCCCCTGTCTCAGGGAACGATTCCTTGGGTGTTCTTATTTTTCGGATGTCTGTTAAGTCACATAAAATTTGTCCAGGCACGAAAGTTAGCAGAGCACAGTGTCACTAGCTTAGGTTTCGAGAATTAAGGAATGTCAGATCGGTGTCTACTTTCAGGAAGGTACTATATTTGGTCACCACAATACTAGTCAAAACTCTGTCGGACTGTTACTGATCTTTGCTTGCCACAGCGGGCTGATCTGTAATTAAGTGTTATTTCTGAAAGAATTAATTCTGGCGCGATAGACCTTTTACTTCATTTACTGTAACAGTTCATGTAATGAAAGTGCTTAAATTCTTTACAGATAATGTTCACGTACTAGAACGCTGGCAAAGTTTGGGTACCACAGTTTCACTATATAAAATGGAAAGAACACATATCAAATAATTTACATATATGTACTCAATATAACTTACATTTTTAAACTGCAAGCGTACCGCTTGACTTATCATTTAACGCGTCCCGTGAAGTAAGTTATATTTAAAAAATCATCAATCCTCATGAATACGTGCGTATTCCGTCAACACTCATGAGGCTTCTAGCATTATAAGTTAGTTTAGAAAGTAATTTCTTCTTCGTCTGATTATTTAGCAGTAAAATTTAATTCATTATAGCTACATTGTTTTTTAAGCTAGAAATTATAATTTATTCTGCTTTCCACTAAAACACGTCACTAGAAAAATAATACAGACGATATAAATTTTCCTCTCTGCACCAAATCTAACTAGTGAAATAAATTAAGCGATTTAACACTTTAACACTTCACAAAATACTAGAATATAATATATATAATATTTTACCTCACACAGAACTACAGGTAGTCGCTCAACTTAAGAATTATATGCTTATATTTATGGAAGTCTAGAAGTTCGACAAATTGTCGAAACAAACTGAGAAACTTCGCTATACAGCTTATACTGTTCCGAGCAACCTGTCTACTGCGAATTTAGGAGCGAGAATGAAAATCCAGTTCAAACTCTGGTTATATCTATTACCAGACAAAGAGGTAAACGTTAATTTCGCCATCTCTGAAATAATCCCTCTTTCCGTCTATAACACTTACGTAACGGTCATAAACTGCCACTTTCTGACCTAGAGGGCGCGTGTCAGTTGCGAATCTCAGCCAACTTGTCTGCAATGCAGGGGCAGTTTTTGCACCTACGTTTAACAAACTGACCGAGAAGCGTGCGTGTCATGGAAAAACCCAGACTTTATGTCTCATTCCCGAGCGCTGCGTGAGTGTCATATCACACTTCATTCTGAGAGAAGCGTTAGTGTCAGGTGAAAATGCTAGACGTTATGACACCTAGCCTGACGAAACGCCCGCGACATGAGAAAAGTACAGACGCATGTCTGCTATCTCTGTCTGCCCGGACGAGTATTCACACGTTCTATCGTCCATTGACATCTAATGCAATAGAATGCATTTAAACGCTATCTCATCTGGTGAGGGACTGAACGTTACGTCAAAACTGCGCGAATGACATCTACGTAATCAAGTTACTCGTTTCATCAGCAATGAAATGCGTTTCTAAATGAGAAACGAAACTGGCGAAAGTGAGAATGGGAAAAATAGTAATGTATATAGTCGCAAACGAACGAATGCGAAAAACACAGGAAAAAGGTAAAGAGCGACAATAATTAAAGAACACGGGTGGAAGAAAAGAAGAGGAAAATATAGAAATTTATAGATCATAAATGTCTACGTGACAGATGCCTCCAATGTAAGGTGCTTTGCACTTAAAGCCATTATATTGACCGCGATGTTATAGGGTTGACTAGGGATAGTCATGACGTAGTTAGTTGGTAGGCTGGGACATGGTAACGCGATTCCTATACCCTTCTAAAGACTGACGTTGAAGAAGTCAGACGCGTCCTGAATGAATAAGTAATTTACGTATGAATTCCTGAAGTTATTAGATCTTCAAACGTCAATGATCACTACCGAATGTTCGCCAGTCGACATTGCGTGTAAAAACGTTGACACTTTGATGATTGATGAATATATAAGGAGACTGTAGTCAGACTGCACCAATGTATGTATTTTAATAATGAGATGACTTGTCTATGAACTGTTTTTATATTGTCATTAAACATTGAATGTGTGATGGACTCTCACACGGAATGAGTTGTCACCTTTGTGAATTAAGGTTGATCTTTTCTACACTCAGCATTCGCGTAATATATCAGCACAATTGCTCAAGAGGCAGAAATTATAACATTAAGGCACAAGCATGAAGTTCAAAGAATGAATCAGAACCACCAGATCATGAATTATTATTTTAATGAATTGGGCCAGCTAACCAGCGCCCTAATAGACGTTACGCCTCTACAAAACAAAATGTAACACCCCGCGTGATTTAAAATATCAAATTTTAAAATTCCAACGTGTGACCTCTTTCTAATAAGGCAGTAATACTTCCGATTGCATGCAAACTCACAAACAAATCTGTGAACTTATTTCCCGTCTAGATGCTTTCCCACCAATATTGTCTCCCCAGACAGATTATCAGTAATATTGATACAGAGATGGGCCAACGGAAGCTATTACGTATATCACCTGCGTTTGCGTAAATCCACCAGACGGATTTCTCAGACAGACAAAATGGCTTTCTTTTCATCGATCGTGCGCTACCACCTTGCGTCAACACAGACCGACTTCTATCAAAGGTGGCTAGGCGACTAAAGTGATAAAAGTATAAGACGCTGGCCTGTCTAATTAGTCTGGTATTATTACGATTCACATTTCGAAACGTAACCAAGTCTGGGAATAGTAAGAGCAAAAATAATGTAGGTGCAGGAAATATGCCGAATAATAGGACGATGAATGAGGAAAATGAAAAAAATAAAGTGATACCGTACTACCGGAGAGAACGACACTTATGGAAAGTGCACCCAAATAATAGGACGATGAAGGAGAGAAAGAAGGGTGCAAATGTACATGCACAATCCGTATTGTCACACTGAGGAAATTTGCTGACAGCATCACAAGGCATTCCTTGTTCTGGAATGCAAAGTGTATGACTGGTAGAGGGAGACAAAAGAAAAACACATGGAAAAGAGAATTGGAAATAGACATAAAACAGACGAGGAAAATATTGAAAGTGCGATAGATGGCACGGGATAGGAAAATATGGCAGCAGTTTGTTGAAGGGCGATGATGATGATGATAATGGTGACGACGGTGCATGGCAGCATTACTATACATATATCTCATTCTTTAATATATCTGTCTCTGCAAATCTCTCCCTCTAATTTTGTTTCACACTTTATCTGTCGGTCTATGTGTTTGTCTGTCTGTCTGGTCTATGTATTGCTCTCTCTCTCTCTCTCTCTCTCTCTCTCTCTCTCTCTCTCTCTCTCTCTCTCTCTCTCTCTCTCTCACTAGCTCTTCATTGTTTTAACCATGTCAGTTTGTACTTAAGACAGTTCATGCAGGTTAATTATTTGCAAAACGTAAGGAGAAAAAAATGACCAAAACTAGTTTACACCGCAAGTTTTTTTTTTTTGGGGGGGGGGGGGGGGGGGGGGGGGGGGGGGGGGGGGGGGGGGGGGGGGGGGGGGGGGGGGGGGGGGGGGGGGGGGGGGGGGGGGGGGGGGGGGGGGGGGGGGGGGGGGGGGGGGGGGGGGGGTTTTGCTGTCAACGCATGTAGGTCAAGAAGTCCAATTAAAATATGATTCATAGCAAGCTAGAATTTCCGTACAATCATATTTCAAAGGAAACACTTACTGTATATTGCCAATAATTACAACACATTGTTTAGTTTATTATACGCTTCATGTAGGATGACTGACACATGAAATCATTTCATTGTAAAAGCTATTGTGTTGCATATCTGCCCATGTTATAGCTATACAGATTGTATGTGTATTTACATGTATTTTCATTTTCTATTTTCCTATTTTTTTGTGTTTTTTTTTTTTCTTTAATGGTCGTGGCATGGGCAAGTAAAGTGGTGCTTTTTACGCAAATATAAACGAGATCACCATTTTATAAAGACTATTTTTACACATGCTTCAAACACTGAAGGAGGAGGGACGGTATTATTTTAAGTTTAAGATACATGTACATGTGTTTACATTTTCGATTTTCCTTTTTTTTTTGTGGGTTTTTTTTTTTTTTTTAAACGGCTGTGGCACTAATAAAGTGGTGGTTATTTGTGCAAGAATAAAAAGTATCACCACTTTATAATGACTTTTTTTTACACACGCTTGAAACACCGAAGTAAAGGGCGGGAAGCAACGACATTATTATATGTTTAAGGTACATGTACCGTACATGTGTTTACATTTTCTGTTATCCTTTGTGTGTGTGTGTGTGTTTTTTTTAATCGGCCGTGGCGTGGGCGAATAAAGTGGGGCTTTTTGTGCAAATATAAACGGAATCACCATATTATAAAGACTATTTTTACACACGCTTCTAACACTGAAGTATAGGGCGGAGGAGCGACGGTATTATTATATGTTTACGGTAATAGGTTCCTGGCTGTGACAGTTTAGGCCAGCAGTAGGTAACCCAGGATCTGTGGAGATCAACTTTAGAAATACCGATGATCTACTTTGATAAAATTATGTCTATTTTTCAGGTTTCAGAATCCTTGTCATACAATTACTAAATAAATTTATTTCGGGGTGTCTCTGAGGGGACAAAGAAAGGGGGAAAAAAAAAAAACCATTGCTTCCTTAGACATGTCCTAAAACGTGACAAATGTGAGGTTGTGTTTGGACTTGCAAACCTCATCATGTAAAACTGTTTGCTACATAAATCATCCCTGCGCATGCAATGCTTGGTTGCAAGTTGCTACTAGTGAACCAAACTGCAGTGATGGACCTGTGTTTTCTGTAAAATAAAAACAATGGCTCTTGGTGAATTTTCTCAGGACTATTAGCATTCTATGGAAATGCCCCACAAAACTGAGAAATAAAAATATTTATGGATACGAAGTATGACGACTCGACCACGCTGTCTGCCACGTGGGTTTAGTGATATGGCGGTGGCAAGGTCACGCAAATCAGCCGGACGTACACATACAGTACAGTCTTTTTCTGTCCGATGATACACAGTGATTCTAACAATGAAGAAACCGTGTACCAGATTCTGTTAACCTGAAGACAAAATGTGCCCTCATAAATGCTATGTTCGTATAAAAAAAATACTCACTTCCTTTCAATCTATCGTATTAGAATTAGCCTAAAAGAGTCCTTTCGTTCGTTCACCCTTTCACTCTAGCATACTAGACTTAGCCTTAAAGAATCCTTTCGATCGATCGCCCTTTCAATCTAACACACTATAATTACAGAGTTAAAAAGTCCTTTCGACCTATCATATCAGAATTCTAAATAAACAATCCTTTCAATCACACTAGACTTACAAATTCCTAAATATTTATACACTAAAACTTGGCCGTTGTTATGCATTGTCGTGAACAACCACGTGGTCCAAAGTGTGCTTAATTTATGGCATGATGGTAGTGCTTTAATGGCTGTATAAGAATTAAATTTAATGATCGTTTTAAATGTGTTATAGGAAACCCTGTCGTAACACGATACTAATAAAAACCGCTAAAGTATTAACAAAGAAAATGCCTACATTTCAAACCAACCTCGCACTGTCGAATACCCTTGTCAAGTCACGCTACTTTGACTATCCTAGGACAAGGGGAATTCTAACCGCTCTGGATCTAAGACGACTCGTGGTCTGCTGAATTGGGAAAGGCTCGGCTTGTTGTTGTTGTTGTTTTGAAAAGGTGATGGGTGGAGAGCGGGCACTTAACAGCTGACCATTATTGCCTCTTCTCGTTCTATCTTGGTCTACCCTGAAAATTGGTTATAATTGGGGTATTTAGTGTCATTTTATTTACTAATTTTGTAATAAATTTAAATACGGTAACTATTGTTTTTGCAGTTGCTGGTTTTAATTTATATTAGTATTTGTTATTTTATTTTCAGTTTTGTATTGTATATAGATAACTATTGTTCTTTGCACTTGGTTTTAACTTGTATTAGTATTTGTTCTTTTTTGAGTTGGTGTTTTTTTTATATCTCGTTGTCTTTCCTTGTCCTATGAGTAGTTAGTAAGTTTGCCAATTTTTATGTTTTTGTTTATTTGTTTATTTTTATGTTTTATTATTAATGATTTGTTAGTTTTTGTTGCTTAATTTCTATTTGGTTGAATGTCTTTTCTGAAGTGTTATTTTTGTTATTATTACCAATATTGTCACTGTTATTAACCTTATATATTTTCCTTTGTTTTATGTATATATCGTTGAAGTATTGTTTGGGCTTCTCCTGGGGCATCTATACTTAAAACCTTATCACCATTCATGCCTATATTGTGATTTCTAAAGTATGTTTTTAATTCTAACCTCTGTTGATCTTATTTTCTACAGTGGATCAGGTAGTTGTCTATGTCATTTTCTTCCTAACATTCTTGGCAGTGTGGTTCCTATATCATAAAGTATGATGCACCGAGACGGAGACGCCACAGCTGTTTGTTCGACGGTACTTTTAGTTCTTCTCTGACCTGGCATGTCCTTGTTGGTTCTTTCAGCAGTTTAAACGCGTGTCTGCCTTTTCTACTGTTCTTCCATGTTGTCTTCCATTCCTCGTTTATAGTTAGCTTCACTTGGCTATTGATCTCCGATCTTCCCAGTCCTCCTCTTATATTGTTTTTAGTTATTCTTCCATTCTTGGCGTACTGGTCTGCCAACTCGTTACCAGTGTGACAGGGGTATGAAAATCGAACATCTCAATCAGTCGCTTTATTCCCACCGACACCCCTCTTTCTTTGTCAAGCAAATCGTCCAACGTGGGTTTCCCTCGCTTCCTAATTAGCATGTACGTTGGTTACGTGTAAGCCATGCCTCTCTCGCTATCCGCATTACTTATACGAGGCGTGTTCAAATGAAACCCGTCCCAGTGGCTTTATAACAAATATATTTAAGGTACATCAGCAGGAGTAGTATAATTAAATACAGCAATTGTTATGAAGCAAGTACTCACTGTGGTTCTTTAGAAGTAGTCACCATAGGCATTCAGACACGCATCCCACTGCATGGGTAGACGGTGGATGCCGTCCGAGAAAAATGACTTTGGTTGCTTACTGAACCATTTGGTCACCGAGGCCCTGACGTCTGCATCGGAGTCGAATCGTTGTCCCTTTAGAGATTTTTTTAAGGGTCAGAACAAATGAAAGTCACATGGTGACAGATCGGGGCTGTAGGCTGGGTGTGGCAGAACTTCCCACTTTTTCCTTGCTAACGCTTCCTGCACAATGTTCGCAACATGTGGACGAGCATTGTCGTGCAACAGAATCACACCACGCGAAAGCATGCTGGGTCGTTTATTCTTGATGGCTGTATGCAGGTTGTCTAGTGTGTCTTTGTAGCGGATGGCATTGATGTTCAAGCCAGGGTCTTTAAAGTCAACCAATAGAAGCCCTTCATGGTCAAAAAATGCGGTCAGCATAACCTTACCGGCGGAAATCTGTGACTTGAATTTTTTGGGTTTTGGTGATCCGGGATGTTTCCATTGCATGCTCGCTGTTTAACCTGCACGGCTCAAAGTGGTGGCACCACGACTCATCGCCTGCCACTATGCACAACAGAAATGCATCACCCTCCTCTTCGTAACGCAGCAGGTGGTTCAAACTCCACTCCATGCGTTCTTCCTTATGGCAATGGCTTCTTCTGTCGCAACAATATGCACCTGACCTGGCCGCGGAAGATCTTTCGTTAACTGACGTCCTTCTCGAAACATTCGTGCCCAGTCTTTCACTGTAGTCTTAGACACACTTTTGTCACCATACACTGCTTTCATTCGGCGATGAATGTCGGCTGGTCGACATCCTTCGGCTGTTAGGAACTGGATCACCGCTCGCTGATCGACCTTGGACGGATTCCGTATCACACCGGCCATTATTTTAACGGTCTGCAGCACAAACAATGAATACTAGGAGAATGAACACTTACACACTTGTACATTCGTATGTGGTTATTACGTCAGATGTGACGTCATCACGCTCCTCCTACAAATGTCCACTTCGCGCAGCACGGGCGGGTTTCATTTGAACACTCCTCGTAGTTAGCCACTGTGAGGAGTTACTGTGATTTGGGCTTCAACAGGCCCCATTTTTGGTTTCTCTTTTGTAACTATTGAGTTTGCCATTTGTGTCTTCTCTCTAGTAAAGAAGTGGAGTGTATTCTTTCTCTCTATAAATAGTAGGGGTGTTTAGTATTGTTTTGTAGGTAAAGAAATAGCGGGTTTTTTTCTATAGGGATTACAGTAAGTCAGTACAGTATAGCACCAGTCTGTTTTTTCTAGATATCGCAATCTTGTAATATCATTTTTGCGTTGGTTAAATTTATCGCGGTCATTTTATTTTGGTAAGCTGGAGCGTGATTTAATTAACCCCTACCCAGTAAATCGGGGAAAGGGCGATGACCACTACCCAGGTAACGTCCAACTTACGCTAGAGCGAATCGCATTTGATTCTACTCACGAAACGGACTTTGTTAGGTAATATTACGAGGCCGAAAAGACGCGCGGTTTAAAGTAAGCAGGTTACTCATAGATTCTAAATTTAGAAGATGAGCACAGGGAAATTTTTAGATTTAGCACTAATCCCATTGGTTGTAACGGGACGCCAAGCCTCAAGTAGGTCTGGGGTCAGCGTGGCTAAATTAAAGATATATACGGGCGAAGATCGATTCGAAGTCTCTTCGTCTGCAGAAAATTCCCGGCCGTGCATCCAAGTAATATTGTCTGCTTCTGAAGCGGAAGAAAGCAGTATTGGTATGTCTATAATTTTAAAGTAGCGTGGTAATTAAAGCTAAGTCTATAAGAGAGTCTTAGCCCGTTCAAGTGTAATTTATTTAAAACTAAAGTAACTTGTAACGCCATCAATTATTTCTTCGAGGATAGCAGTGTCCATGAGTGATAAAGAGATATTACGTATGTGTGCTCTGTAAGATTTAATAGAAGGTCTGTAGAAATACACGCATCCTTGATTTATGTTAATTTACAGAATATTCGGAAGCGCGTGTATTTTATTTCATTGAGAGTTTAATTCTGATAAGTCACATATAAAAATACGGGAACGGATTTGTTGTTTAATCACGTGGTTACTGGGATTTATTTGAGTAGGAATTCTGGATGGACAGGGGAGATAATTAAATATTTTTCTAACTGTGGAAGTATAATAATTGCAGTGTAACCACGTTGGGTAGAGGTGAAAGGAAATTTATGGTGCCTTAAGTGGTTGTGTAATTAAATATTATGCAGAGTAGTATTTGATTTTTGTGTTATGGATTTAATGAGTCCTAAAAAAATATAGTCTATAGAGATATATATTTCTGTGCATAGAGATGTAATATATAAATGTATTGGTGAATTTTAATCACGGGTGTGCAGTAAACGTTGTGTATTTTATTGTATTTGGGTAACCAAAATAACGGTCTTGGGACCTCTTACAGAGTAAAGTAGGCCTAGTACGGGAGAGTTCCCCTTCGAGGTTGAAAT
>JAMPIV010005841.1:0-136377 GCA_024509875.1 Oreohelix idahoensis
GGGCCAATAGTATTTTCGAGCAATCTTTTGGCAGATGGTACCGACTTTCTCATGGTCACCATCTTTTCCAACATGTAAGCTCCTTATCAAATTTGCCCTATATATCTTGGGAAGAACCAACTGTCCGTGACCAGTGGATCTAGTTCCTGTCTTCCTGTATAATAATTTGTTCTTCATAAAATATTCCCCCTTGCTCGGAGGTGTGTGGCATTTGGGCAATTTTTTAAAACATGGCTTGAGTGTCCTATCCTCAGCCTGCGCCTTCCTCATCTCCTCTGGATGAGCATTTATAGGTTCACCTTCTTCCTCCTTCTTCTGTGACCTGGTCTGCACTGTCGCCATGATCACAGGTCTTTCGGGATTCCCCAAGAAGACGTATCTACACCCCAATATCAGAGGGTAGATTGGTTCATCTATCACTGCTGCTCTGATTTCTCCTTCCACATAGCGAGTTTTCACCGTTATCCTTGCGATGGGAAGTGTCATGAGGGGTATGTCCTTAGTCGCCCCTTGTATTTCCACTGTTTCTGTGGTATACTGACTTGGGTCCACTAGGCTAGACTTCACAACTGAATCATAATCCAAACCTGTATCATAAAGGCACCTTATGGTGACCCCATTACAAATAACATCCTCACAAACTGGGGGGGTGATAAGGTTCCTGCTGTCCATTAGGATTAACCTTTAATCTTTGAGTCCCCGACTTCATTGCAGCAATGTTTGAAGGTTTCCTTCTACAAAATTCGGTGTTATGGTTATCTTTCTTGCACCATTTACACCATCTTTTTCCTTGGTTAAACGGTTTTCTTTCATTGGATTTTTGGTCATTGAACTGTGAGTTTCTGTCTCGATAGTCATTTCTTGGCCGTTCAAAGTTTGTCCTACCTTTATTACCCTGTTCTCTATTTTCAAATTTATTAAATGGCTGTGGAGCTTTAAAAGTTTCTATGTGCTTCTTTTTAGAGCCACTTACCTCTGCCTGGGCTGCCTCATACCTCTCAGCGACATTTAAAACCTCCCCCAACTTCTCTGCACCTTGTTCCATGAGAAATTTTCTCATGTCTGGAGCCATGGACTCTCTCAATTGCTCTATCATGATCATCTCCTTAAGATCTTGGGTCTTCCCCAGAGCCGTCCATTTCTCCAAATAGGTTTCCAGTCTGGCAGAGAATTGGTGGTATGTCTCCCCAGACAACAGTTTGGCATTTCTAAATTTCTTACGATAAAATTCACCATTTTTTTTCGTACCTCAATAACAAAGCCTGCTTTAACATGTCATAATTGTCTTGGTCTTCTCTGTTCATTTTTGCGAAGACTTCATAAGAAGTACCTCTCAGTCCCTGTGATAACTTTAAACTCCACCTCTCTCTCTCTAACCCATATGTAGTAGCTAATAACTCAAAACGTCCGAGGTACCCCTCTATGTCATCGTCTTTCTCAACAAAATGGTCTAAATGAAACCCCATAGCTGATGTTGAGGCTCCCAGACTGGGCGTAGCATCTGAGGCAAAAGGGCTGGCACCATTTTCAGGAGCCTGGCCTTGTAGCTCCAGCTCCCTTAGTCGTAATTCGTGCTCCCTTTGCAACCTTCTATCTTCTGCTTCCCTTTGCTGTCGTTTTTCTTCTGCCTCTAATGCTTTAGCCTCTTTGTCAGCCTCAATCTGCAGCCTCTTAAGTTCTCTATCAGCTTCAATTTGTAGCCTCTTCTCTTCAGCCAACCTTTCAGACTCTAATTTTCTTTCAGCCTCTTTTTCTAATCTTCTTTCTTCCCGTTCAATATACTTATCACATTCAGCCGTTACATATTGAATTAAAACCTGACCATCCATTCCCATATCCTTTGCCGTTAGCACAGCAGCTGATCTGAACTTAGCTAGCTCCGCCATCACACAAAATACAATGATCAAGGTAAAATTTCCAACCACTAAAGTAATCCTAATTACTATAGTCTAAAATAATTCTAATTAGCCAGTTAACTAATTAATTACCACTGGCTGTGAAGATTCACCAACTTTTATTTCACTTTTAATTTTAAGGGACACTTTTAATTTTTATAATTTGTTCCCCTTAATTTTAATTCTCCCACCAGGAGATCCTAATATTATTGATAGGCTAATTATCCCTGGACAAGACCCCAATATATGTAGTGGATTTGATGGTACTGTATGGTTGTGATATTACCTAGTGTGATGCATGAGGTCAGCTGTGAAGGCTCCTGAGATAAATGTAGCTGTGAATTTACAGAAGGCCCTTCTTGCTACCACTTACGACCTCACACATATCTTTTTTACTAATGAATGTGGCTACGTTAAAAATCTAGGGTACTGAAATGTAAAGTGTTGTATTAGTATATACAAACACACACACAGATGTTTAATAAGTCTAATAATATTAATAAAAATTTATAACACACTGAACTAACTCAAGCTGTGTAAAATTTTGATAATTAAATTTTCTTTAAGTTTATTTGTTCTGAACCAAGGTTTTATTTTGGTCAGAACATATGAAAGGTTTTGAAATTATGAATGAAATGCATGAATATATGGCATAATAAATGAAAGGTGTGTACATATGAATTTTACAAGACTAGTTAATATTACTATTGTTTATATTTGTAATTTATCTGGGAGAACGAGTAATGGATGTGCTGTTGGGGTGACTTCATCACTCCCAGTATATGACTACCAAACATTGTCCATTTTCTGATGGGAGGAATACAAGTTTATTTCCCAACATGGTATGTTCTAGTTGATGGGAATATAGTTGGTGTGTTAGTTAGAAAATAAGTTGGTGAATGTCCAGCAGGCCAGACGCTCACGTATCTTGACTGAGTAGTTCTGGTGCTGGAATCTGGTGGCCCCACCTCTCCGTGCTTGGGGGCAATATAGGCTGCTCTGCCAAAATACCAGACTACACGAGTCCACCCTTGTATTTTTCAACACAGCATTTGACACCACTTTGGTGCCAAATAAAAAACTCACAGTTCTGAAATAAAAGTATTGGGTCATGTGTCAGAACTCTACCTCCTGAGCCACTTCTACACACAACACTACACAACAACACCACATAGACGGGGTCAGATCTCTCTGACCATACAGCACATCTTACCAAGTTGGTTTCACATAGTATAAGTTCCCCAAGACTACATATTCTGAAATATGTTCATTAGCTTCCTGCCATTGAATAGGATAGGTGATATGTTCCACTGATCTCAACACTTGATCCGCCCTTCATAATCCTTGCTGGCGTTTATGTATTTTGTTTGTCTCTAGACCCTGAACTGGGGCTGGGGGTCTAGAGCGAATCCTTACTTGTTGTAAGGGATAGATTATGATATGGCAGTATCAATTCACTCGAAACATTAAACAATATTAAAATATACAAAGAAATACTTTCAGTCTTACCAGAATTATGAATAGAGAACACAGTTATATGCTAGCAAAACTCAGCTGAGCTGCTGGCTCTAGTATGGCGTCCCTCTAAATATTTCAATTAGCTTCTGGGAATTACACCACTGAAGAATTACTGTGTCTACTACTGGACAATTTATGATGAATGGCAAAAAATTGCGCGTCTGAGCGCCGATAATATGTTTATCTGTGGCCAATCACCGCCTTTCCCCCTTTTCAAATTTCAAACCTCCTACCAAAAGTCAATTCAGTCATACCTCAGTCAAGTATGTATTATTGTCTGTTGGTCCGTCTGTCTCTACTTGCGTTTTTTACAAAAACACCCTTGTTTATACATGCATTTCCTACACGAATCTGCCTCTAGAGTTATTTTTAGCCACAACTTTCCACTAATTCCCCCTCTCTTTCATTCATCTAGATTTTAGCACTTGAGTCTCAAGGCCGCAATTTTTTGAAAATTAGTGACATTTTTTTTGTTTCAATGCAGTCGCTCGCTGATATGAACAACACAGTCTTTTGTCAATATCTTCATTATTATCTATCCGTCTGTATAAATGAAAGCATATTATTTCTCTGCTCAAGATGGGCCATCAGGCCAGCTAGGTTTTATATTCCTAACATTATTATTAAGAAAAAGTTACTTTTCAAGGTTAGTTGTTTTTTTGAAATATGTTCGAGCATCTTCTGTAATGCGTTTGCCGCTGAATTCAAATAAAAGGACTAAGTATCGTAAAAGCGTCCAAGAAATGACTTGCGTATAATAGCTAAGGTCCCTTTTGTCCATTACTTTACCTTGTGTCAACTTGGGGACGTGAATTTTTTTCCTTTCCCCACCAATTGCGTCTTTTTAGCCTTGCAAGTTTCAAGCACGTGTTCAGTCATATTTTTCTTTTTGATCTCCGTTCTCATCCTGTCTACAAGGGTAAACATTTTGCCTTCACGTCTAACAAGTTAGTTTCCATGGCGGGTGGTGACCCGCGGCATGGGCGATCATGTCTTCTAGTAGCTTACGCATTATTTTTATCCCTACATTTTATCTTTGGAGATATTTTAACGTTGTATCACGGTTAATTTTATTACAATGTAAACCAAGAAATTTCGTTCAAACGCTTGCCTATAGGCTAATTTTGGCCATGGTTAAAAATAAAACTCTAAATAGGCCTACATTGTAAATACAGACGCAAGTACAGTAGGCCTATCTATAAACTGGACTTATTTAAATAGGTTTTATAAATGAGATAAATGAATTTATTACTTACGACGCGTGCTAAAAATAAATATGCGTTTACGTTATTAACGCAAAGCGCCGAAAACGAAACCGCCGAAAACTTCTGGAAATGTATTTAGTGCACAAAGGGAAGTAAAAATTGTATGTTTCAGTTACCATACAATTTTTACTTCCCTTTGCGCACTAAATCCATTTCCAGAAGTTTTCGGCGCTTTGCGTTAATGACGTAAACGCAGATTTATTTTTAGCACACGTCGCGTCTGTTGTTGCGAAAAATACCATCAATAACCTAAAAATTGACGCAAAGTAACGAACTTTCGATTTCTTATTTTTTTTCAAGGTCCGATGCGGAAAATTCAAGGCTTTTAGCCATTTTTCCAGGCTTTTCAAGGCCTGGAATTTTTTTTTCTCGTTTTCCAGGTTTTTCAAGGTTTTTCCGGGTTGCTACGAACCCTGGTATAAGTCTGACCATTAGGTTTATTTAGTCAGTCAGTAATAGAGCATGAAAGTCTAACAAAATAGTGATTTAGGTATCATTCCAAACACCCCAGGCTTTTCCCACCCACCTCCCCCTTATATTAACACCATGAGTGGTATAAGGATACTACCAGTTTAGTACAAATGAAAACACATGCACAATCTGACATTTTATCATTTTTGCCCGCCGCAAACATAAACAGGTTTCACAATTTTTTTTTTTTTAACGGCTATAAGCCAGGGTGTTTTTTTTTTTTAAGGTCCAAAACGGGAATAAATTTTTCAACTTATACTCGAGTATATATGGTATACAATACAAATCTGTATCCTTTCATCTGAAAATTCACGGGGGAACAGCTCTGATTTGGAAACAGGATTCTTCCAGTTTCCAGATATCGCCCATATTACGTTTAAAAAAGTAGCTCAAAATGCGTTCGAAAATCGCCCGTCATAGATAAGTAGGCCTAAGTTGCACAAAGAAACTTTTGGTTTTCGGATAACAAAATACAGACTTATACTGCAAAACAGTATATAACAAGAACAAAATATTACATTGGAATGGGGTATTTAAGATATTTAAAAAAAAAAATTGGTCTAAAAGACAATGAAGGAACACCAATGTGTTAGCTCTTAAAACGGTCAATGAAGTCTTGCATTTTTGCTTAACTGATGCCAGTTCATAACACAATGAATATCACCTGAATAGTTCTAACCGAGTACATATCTATATTCAGGTGATATTCATTCTCTCTCCATGAAGAAGGAACTTAAAATTACATGTATAGTTGTGATTTATAAATATAGACATATTACATCTGAATTCGACATACATAAATACATTAATGATAAAACATGAAACACTACATAATGAAGATTATAATTCAACCACAGGAATTATATATGCAAAAAAAAAAAAACAAGAGAGAGAATTATTACCTTGAGAAACTGTCCTAATCTGCCCTGGCACATTTCCAACATCTGCAAATTGAGCATTCTGTGCATTCAATGCTTCCCTCATTCTCTTTCGTTTCTCTCCAAGTTCTTTCTGGATTTTATAAATCTTCTCTGCCAAGAGATGGTAGTATTCACCCTAAAATCATATCATAACAATAAGTGCATGAAATGTGTAAGCCTTCGTGTAAATATATGAGGATATGTGTACACTTATTTAAAAAAGCATGGTAATAAACCTGCTGCATTTCAAGCTGCCTACTGCTTTGTGACATCATTCTGTGTAGTCAGCTCTTGCACCAATTCCAATTCTGGTTCATACTTTGTGGATTTTCCCACTTATTTGCACATCTTTTTAATGATTATTAGAATTACCTTATGAATTCTTGTAACACTTTATAAAATGACTATGGGAATGCGCCCCTGGCCCCTGAGGTAACAGCTTTCAGCTGTCTATTTTCCTGGTGTTCCTTTGGACATTTTCTCCTCTTCTGCTTGCCGTGAGAGCTTCTTTTCGCCTAAGCCCAAAATGAGGTGGCACTGCAGAGAGCATCGCCACTTGTTGCGGTTGGCAGCGTTATCCTCCCAGGTTGCTGGATTAAGTCCAGTGCCCTCATGTCTCTCTCGCACACATCTTTGAACCTCAGCTGTGGTCGCCCAACTGTTCATGGCCAAGCCAGCGTAATATATATATATATATATTCTTAAGCTGATAACAATCTTGCATTTCACGTCTTCATATTTTTTCTTTATTAAGTGCATTAACTTATGGGGAAATTCTTAGTGCCTTGTAAGTTTGCAAAGTCAATCTCCATCTCAACTCATCTCCTTGTTTAGATTGCTGAGCATAGGAAACTGATCGCAGAAGAAAATCTCCATCTAAACTGTCAAAGGCCTTTTCATAGTCTATTAATCCAGTGTAAAAGCAAATTCAGTTTCAAGCTGTATACCACTATTATGTGCAGCCTGGCTATTTGGTCTATACAGGATCATTTTATTGAAAACCTGCCTGTTCTTCCATTAGTTGTCTGTCTATGCCCTTTTTCAATCTCCTATTATGAGTTATGATCCTATTTTAATTATTTTCCCTGGCACCAAAATTAAAATTATTCCACTGTACCCTCTGCACTTTCGCAAATCTCACTTCGTTGGTAACTTGACCAGATTATCTTCCTTCCAGTCTGCTGATATTTCTTCTCTCTCCCTCAGACTTTACCAGGTAGTTTGTATATAACATCTCTGTACAGGTGTCTAACCCTGCTTCGATAGCCTCTGCTGGAATACCATCTTGACCCGCAGCTTTCCTCATCTACTACTCTTTTCAGCCTTCAATATTTCTTCTGCATTTGTTTGTTTTTCATAGTTAACTTGCTACTCCATTTCTGCTGGCTTGATGTTATGTGGGATTTTGTGGGACAGTCTATTTCCACAAAATGTTCCTTCCATCTCTCTCTCTCTTATGCTGCTAAGCAATTTTCCATTCTTGACTTTAAAGTCGTTAGACTGCTTTAATTCTCCATCAGCTATTTTTTGTACTGTTTATTATGACAGCCAACTCCACTAGTAGTTATCAGCCAACTCCACTAACAGTAATCAGCCAACTCAATCAGCAGATAATATCTTGGCCAAGAAGTATTAATACGTCAAAACAACATATAAGAAATATATGCAACTGAAGAAGAAAAAAAAAAAGGAAAAAGGCCAGTAAGACTAGTTTCCCGCTAAGGACTTAAAAATACTGAGTTAAGCAACAAGAATGAAAATGTTTCATTATTTGTATGCTGCATCTGCTCCAAGCACCCTGACTCAAACCAGGTAAATATTAAACATATCTATAAAATTATATTTGTATGAGCAACAAGTATAAAGAAATTTTGTTATCTACTGCAACACTGGGCACTCGTTGGATGGGAGGCTGTGGGACCCAGAGTGATAGCGGCTATTTTCGAAACGGCTAAAGAGAAAATTCATGTCAATGTCATCCAATGTTGTGCACCAACTGGTGACAGGGAGGAGTCTGTGAGGGAGGCATTTTATACTAAACTACAGGAAATTATGGATAGGGTAAAAAGAAGAGACATCACGGTTTTGATGGGTGACATGGGTGCAGGGATGGGTACGGTCAATACCGGATTTGGGGAGGTCGTGGGAGGGCATGGGCTGGGAGTGGTGAGTGAAAATGGAGAGCTATTCGCAGGCTTCTGTGCTTCGGGTCGGCTGGCTGTGGGAGGAAGCGTGTTTCCACGTGGGAGAATGCACGGGGCAACATGGATGTCACCGGACCGTGGGACAGAGGGTCAGATCGATCATGTGTGCATAGAGAAGAAGTTTGGATCATCGTTGCAGGATGTGAAGGTATGTAGAGGAGCGGGTGTGGCATCGGATCACCATCTTCTGATGGCCGGGGTAGAAATGGGACTCAAGAGATGTGCGGCGGTGCAAAATTGTGGACAACAGTTTAATGTGGGACAGCTGGGAGGTCAAGAGACGGGAGACAAGTTTGCGGTCACGGTGTCCAACGGGTTCCAGGTGCTCCAGCGGTTGGAGGATGTGGAGAGTACAGGGGGCTGTTGGCAGCGGGTCAAGACGGTATGGAAGGGGGCGTGTGGGGAGGTGCTGGGGAAGGGGGAGGGACAACAGGGGGCATGGATGGCAACAGAGGCCATCAATAGGATAGGGGATAGAAAAAACGGGAGGGCAGAGTTGGACACAGGCGGGGCCAGAGGTTCCGGGGCTGGGGCTCAAGAGGTGTGCACAGAAGCGGACAAAGAGGTAGAGGGAAGTGTCAAGGGAGACGGGAGGAAGTGTATTGGGGAGTTGGCGGGGGAGGCAGGGGATGCTGCGGCCAAGGGAAATGTGAGAGAACTGTGTGGCAGCACAAAGAGGCTGGCAGGGAGATACAGGCAGGCAGGTTGCCTCGTGAGAGATGGGAATGGGAGGCTGCTCAGCGATGTACAGGGGCGGATGAAGAGGTGGACAGAATGTTTTGGGGACCTTCTCGGTGGGCCAGCTCCACAGGGCCCGCCGGGCGTCCGGCCAGCGGAGGAGGAGCTGCAGGTTAGCGGTGAGGGACCAGCGGGGGAAGAAATAGGGAAGGCCATGGGGCTTCTAGGGGATGGAGGGGCATCTGGACCTGATGGCATTCCAGCGGAGGCCGTCGGGGCAGGTGTCGACACGGCTGCAGAGATGTTATATGGATTACTTGGTGGGGTCTGGGAGGGGGAGGGGATGCCGGCGGAGTGGAGGGAGGGATGTCTGGTTGGGTTGCCTGGGGGGGGGGGCGGGGGGGGGGGGGGGGGGGGGGGGGGGGGGGGAAATCTACAGGAGTGCACAGGTTATAGAGGAATGGTGTTGCTGTCGGTGCCAGGAGAGGTATTGAACAGGATTGTCCTTGGGAGATTGGAGGAGTCCATGGACAGGAGATTGGGAGATGGGCGAGCAGGTTTTCGACAGGGCGGATCATGTGCAGACCGGATGGCCACTTTGAGAATGGTGGTTGAGCGGGGTCTGGAATGGAGTTCACCACTGTACATCGGATTTGTGGGCTGCGGGAGGGCGTTTGACAGTGTGGGCAGGGAGTCACTTTGGAGATTGATGAGGCATTGTGGAGTTCCCCTGGGGATCATTGATTTAATAAAGAAAACCTGTGAAGACATGGCGTGCAGAGTTCTTCGTGAGGGACAGCTTGCAGAACCGTTTGGGATGGGGGCAGGAGTGCGGCGGGGATGCCTCTTGTCTCCATTTCTTTTCTTGCTGGCGGTGGATTGGGTTGTGGGATCATCGGCGGCACACAACGGAGATGGAGTCCAGTGGACTCTGACTGGGCGGTTGGGTGATCTGGATTTTGCTGATGATTTGGCTCTCCTGTCCCATAACCGTAATCAGATGCAGGACAAATTGAAAACACTCGATGGGGGGTCACAGCAATTGGGTCTGGGGATACACAGGGAGGGGACAAGGATAATGCGAGTGAATGCAGGTGGTGAAAACAGGGTTGGACTTGGGGAGACGCCAGTGCAGGATGTGGAGTCGTACACATATCTTGGCAGTGGTATAGATAAGGTTGGAGGGATGGACAGCGATGTCAAAATGGGAATACAGGGGGCAGGAGGGGCTTTCATTGCGTTGGGAAATGTATGGAGATCGGGAGAGGTGGGATCCAACACGAAAATGGGAATCTTCGGCTCAGGTGTGAGGTCGGCCCTGTTGTGTGGCTCGGGGACATGGAGGGCGGCAGGGACAACAACCAAGGGGCTACAGACTTTCATGGGTGGGTGCTTGCGTAGAATGGAGGGATTGGAATGGTATGACAGGGTTGCCAATGTGGAACTGATGACAAGAACTGGACAAGTGCCAGTGGAACAAGAGATGAGAAGAAGACGATGGCGATGGATAGGACACACACTGAGGAAACCTGTTGATAGCATTACAAGGCAGTCCTTGTTCTGGAACCCCCAGGGCAAGAGAGGCAGAGGAAGACCAAGAAGTACATGGAGAAGAGAGTTGGAAACAGAGGTGAAAATGATGAGGAGAACATGGAAAGAACTTGAGATGATGGCACGTGACAGGAGGACTTGGCATGTGTTTGTTGAAGGCCTATGCTCCTTTGGGAGTGGAGGGTTATGAATGAACTGCAACACTGAGTATATCATGATTATAGACTTCATTCATTCAAACTGGCAATATAAAAAAACAATTTTTTTTCTTTAAACAAACTAAAGTGGGGAAAAATATATGATATTAAATCCAAAAGCTGTCACAAGCAGACAATAGTATCTCTACTATTACCTTCTTCTTCTTCCTCGTTCGCCCTGAAAAGAACGTTGGTTGCGCTGTGTCTGTTTACAGCAAAGTTGCGATATCTGCGCCTTTCGGCCGACACATCCGACTTCAGCTTGGCATTTTTTTGGACCTGGTTTCCCTTCCCTCTTCGGTCCCTACTCTCTCAGCCAGACTGCAGTGATACAGCCTGTTTCCAGGACCACCACTTGCAGGTGGAGTAGGGTCTTGGTCAGCTCTGGTTCGCTGACCCTGACACAAGCAGTCAAGCTATGGGTCGCTGACTGCATTCTCTGTTGCTGCGTCTTTGGGTCCCTCTACTATTACCAACAGAATGGATGATGAAATGTCTCAGTAGGCTAAACTTACCAGCCACTTTAAAAGACATCCTTTTACTCAGTTTACTACGTAATTTATTTGCCCTGCCTGTCCAAATGTACATATTTAGCTAGATTCACAGTAAGGTGTGATGCTGCAGTGTCTTCACTGTGAATGTATGATACAGGGCAAAGAAGAAGTACAGCTCTTACCCGACTGTTTGCTGTGTCATACATGTCACCTTCCACCTTTCGAGCATATGCAACAAGGTTCTTCATTCTGCTGTCTCGCAGCGCAGCTGGATCAGGAGTGGGAAAAAGGGCCTGTACTCTGTGGATGTATGAAATTCCGTCAAAATCTTCAACATTTCAGTCAAATAAGAAACTTCAAAACAAACAGGTAACAAAATATCAAGAGATAACTAGCTCAGATGGCTACAGTATTGAAATGTATTAAACTTAGCTGGAATACAATGTTTGCATAGGTTTGTTCATCCTGATGAAATATCCCTGTAAAAGAAGATCACAAACATGCACATACAACACAAATAAGCATGGAGACACAAAGGTGGTAAGTTATCAATATGGAAGACAAGAGACTGTGAAATAATATGGATAAGATAATCCTATAAACAATATCAAATGTCAACTTAAATGCCACGTCAGTCCTTTTGTATAATTCAGAAACACAAAGATTTTCTTTAAATGTCAATTATAATGCCACATGTCGTTAGTCCTCTTATATAATTCAGAAACAAAAAAATTATTTTTTTTAAAACAATAACAAACAAAATCCAATAATTTAATAATACCTGTAAAGAGGAACTTTCACAAAATGTACATGTTTTTTTTTTTTTTTTTTAACCAGCGGCACTTGGGCTTTCAGCCCTTCGGCCCAATGACATGTCATTGCGAGGCTGGGGAACCTGAGGACTTTCCTTCCAACCCGGTCAGGAGCTTCGCTCCTTCCCATCCACAGAGGGTGTATCACAGGAGCCGTTCAGGCTATTCAGTCAAATTTCCGGCCGTAAACATTTCTTCAAACGCCGACGCCCGGGTTTGAACCATGAACACCTGGTCGCCAGTACAACGCCGAAGCCATTACACCAGCGCGGCTCCCAAATGTACATGTTAAAGTGGTGTGACATGAAAACAGGCATTATGGAATACTCTAGAAAATTTATCAAAATCATTACAGATTTCTATCAAGAGACCTCTAGTTGAAATGTCCACAAGACATAATCATCTTAAAGAACTTTTCATAGTAAACACGGGGTCAAGCATGAATGCCTGCTGCCACTAATGGTCTTCCGGTAGCTATGGACTTGGGCTGATAGATAATGACCTATTAAAAATGCCTATATTTTCAAATACAGTCTTAAAGTAAAAAAAAATACCAAACAACTGATTGATACACAAACCCAACATACTTCTTACGTAATATTAAACACAAAAAGTAATTTCTTGCTCAACAATTGTGAGAAATCTCTCCTAGATTCATACACCACATCAAATCCTATCTCTTATCTGCATTCCTGTTGTTCACACTCCACCTGTAAATCTCTTCAAGAAGCTTATATGACAGCAAATTAGTGCAGCTTGATAGCTACTACTTACAATTTATGAACAAGATCATTTCTCAAATCCTGGGTGACTTGTGCGTGCCAATCCTTTCTGCTATTTGGAGGCATTGATTTGATGATATCTGGAGCACTGCCCATAGCAGCAGCCTGAGCTGTGGATGTTGCCAGCTGAATGCCACTCTGTGGCTGTACTACTTGTGACCCTGGGTTTGCAGGCAGATTCATGAGGAGATTGCTCATTTGGTTATTAGTGATCTGGTTGTGTAAAATGTTCTGGTTTTGGTTCGGGAGATTTGGTTTATTCAACTGTCCTGCAAAATACAAATTAAATAAATATAAATAAACCTCCAACTACTATTGAAAGCATACCAGTATAGACACAAGCCATTTTTCTGAACAATTCTGAACTATACTAAAATGTAAAAACACCATCAAGAGGAATAATATAATACAACACAGAGCATATAATAAATACAATCAAGAAAAATATCGCAATAATATAATGTGTCCTGATATAACCAACAGCACCATGTATATGGTATGGTTGAAAGGAGCATGCTACAAAGAAAAGTAGCAAACGCCTATAAAGAAAAAAATAAGGTTAATACATACTAATTTAATGCAGAATACGTTCCACAGGACATGGCTAAACATCAATGTGCACAACAATGTAAACCAAAAAAAAAAAAGAAATAAGGAAATGACCATGTACATCTGGTGTCGGATGTAATGTGGTCTGACCTTATGTGGCGTGATCCTAGTTAGTACTTCACGTTGCAGTTGTATTTAGCATTTTTCTTATATCTTTTCCAAATTTTATCAGCTTAATTCCTAATTTGAAGAATAGTACATCTCCCGTATGTACGAACAGTCAAGTGTACCAAGAAGTTAATAAAAGTGTTTTTTTTTTAATTCTCTCAAAAAATGTGCTGTAACAGAAACTGGGCGTTCTTCAAAAGTAAAAATGAATGAACTCCGAAATAAATGAGGATGTTAAACAGCAGGGGTTAGTTTTTTTCCTACTCTGTTTATTTTCATCATTTGTTCAGGATGATTTTACAGTACAGCGTTCAAGGATGATGACGTCGTTGATAGTCTGTTCAGTTTCCTGTCTGATAACGGCTGTTCGGATTTATAGTTCGAAATAAAGGTTGTCTTCTGTTCTTTGTATTTCACATGTCATTCAGCAGTCAAGTTTTCTTTTCTGAGCTACGATCTTTTCCCCTGCTTTTGGCGTTATTTATTTATTCAATGTAGTCGTGCAAGGTCAAGTCAGACCATCAACTCCCAGGTTTAACAGATTCTAAGTCATTTATTATTTTTCTTGAGTTAAAACGTTAGACTGTCAGAAACGTTTGCTAATTCTGAGCAATATGAACCTATTTTTTTTAAGTACATCGAATTGTGGACAACCTTGAAAAGTTAGCAATTTCTTATGGCGATCGCAATAGGAAGATCTATGAGAAACGAGTCAATTAACCATGAGTAAGCCATTTTTCTATATTTTCTGTAGAAATTTTGATCTGCTTCATAGCTTGTCATGGTTTACAACTTCTTGTTTTCAGTACCAAAGCGAAGGCTTAGATCATGAGTTGTTATAGACATCTCACATCTTTCTGTCACCATACTGAACAAACGTAGTTCGGCGGTGATGACGTTAACCTGAGATAGATTCAGAAAGGCAGCTGCTTCCTTGGAATCTAGCCTACAAGTGTCGTTTTACTTTTACCGTGTTGCAGGGCAGCCTTAAACGCGAACAAGCTAGGTATTTATTTATTTCCATAACGTCCATTAGCGACCAATCTAATGGCTTATTAGTACCCCCCTTCCGGTAATTTGGCCTCGAGACTATAATATCTTTTATTTTTGCCTGATGACGTAATAAAGAACTCGTCATACTTAGGTGGTAGCCACACGGCTACAGTAAGAAGACCAAACAGAAATGGAGAAGAATGTCTGACAAAGTCACACATTTTAACAAAAGTAGGCTGTATTGACTACCTCCTACATTTGATCTGTCATCAACATTATTAGGCTTGTCTTTTGGTATATTCACTTTTCTCATTGTCAAGTATAAATCAGACCAGTGATCACATACAATTCACCTCTCAGCTCACAAAGCAGATTCCACTGCCTGAAAAGCCATGACTTAAAAAAAAAATCGTGAAACATTTAAATACTGATCGATTCAGAAAACAATTTCAGAAAACAGAAGCTTCTCTCGTAGAGGAAATACTCAGGTCTAACTAAACAGTGTTCCCACTTCAATTTTAGACGGTAGACTTTGCGCACTGGAATTTTTGCCGAATCAAATTGTAAAGGGTTAATAAGTAGACGAGAACCTGTACGGCAGAACAGATCTGAAAACGAGAAAAATCTGTACAGATTATGGGTAATCCGATCTACTTGGCATGTATGGTGTTAGAGACTTCACTATACTAGATCTCAGCTTTATGAGGTGAATGACCAGTTCCGTTTCACACTGCCTTTTCCCTCACTAACTCAGGAACAGAGTCAGGTACCCATTTGAAACTGGGTAGACGGAGCAAACTCCAGGTTTTGAACTCTGTAACTTTGCTTCCAGATGCGAGCGCTCTAGCCATTGTGCTCTCATGGCTTTAGATAAAGCATGTTCAGGAAAAACAAGTCAGATCTGTCCAAGACATCACCTTAAACATGACATATAAGTTGAAATTAGAGATGCTGACAACATGAAATAAATCCTCTACAACTTCTAGGGCCAGAAGACGCAGAGGAGAAAACCATGGTCAGTGGGAAGCTAAAGTGAAGTGTTTGAGTACTCAGTAGCCTAAGTATTTCTGCCTAGTGGTGGTCTCTGTCAGGCTTCCTGTGCTTCTAATGTGGTACTAGCGTGAGCTCACTACTATTATGAACTGATGTATTTAGATTTTTCATGTGTAGGCCTTCTAGTTCCTGCAAACACTTCCATCCTGCTAGGTATCTATAGTCCATTCACCAATTAATGTTAAACTTTAAAATGTCTTTTCTAACAAACTACCTGATGTAATGAATTCATATTTTGCATGTAGTCTTATATTATCCATGACGTTACAAATATGTTGTTGTGAAGTCAATATCAATTCTGCATTCTTCAAAACCATAAATTCCTTTGATCTTTTCCGAATCTTACAAGCACGGCTTAAAAATTAAATTTTACAGTATGCCTATATGTCATAAATGTCAAAAGTAGGATCAGAGACGTATCCATATCTGCTCACCGCATAGGAAACAGCTATAAGTAGTGATACATTTAAATCTGAAACGTGGGGGTAAAAAAAAGTTTGCGGAGAGTGACAAGTTCATTTAACGAAAACATTTTGAAAATCTCACGTCGAATAACTTCTTTTTTTCTTTCCTTCCTTGCCTGACATTTTTAGACTCAACATCATGTATCCATCGACAAAAAAGAAACTGTTAATACCAAGCGCAACCTGTGTTCTTCTATCAGGTCAATTGATGTCGTGATATAAACTCCCCTTTTTAGCCTCCCTGCAGAAGTGTCTGTACAGCATTACAGTAATCTTCTTCATAGTTATAAATGTGCACTTCAAACTCATAATGCATGTAATATTATTCTAGGCCTAGGCCTATATGTTCAGAAAAAAAAAATGTTTCAATACGCCACTGACTTTACAACGATAGGCCTACAGATTTGCACTAATGATGTCGCACTATTTCAGCTTTCAACAGCAGTCAACTGCGGTGCACAAAATGTCATGATTTCGTCTTAAAATATATTTTTTTCTATTAAAAAACCATTTATTGCCCGTGCAAAACAACTGTACTGCTGACATGCTCATTACCGGTAGGGGAGTGTGATTTTAATATAACCTAATGAAAAGGCCTAGATATCTCAATCTAGATAGCTACATTTTCTGGAGGCAAAAAATGTTTTCATAACGTCATGAACAATACAATACTACAAGCAAAATATAAATTCATTACATCAGGTAGGTTGTTTGAAAACAAATTTCAAAGTTGAACATCAACTGGTGAACGGACTATACAAGTAGAACTACACGTGGCTGTTACCTGACAAAAGAAAGCTAGATGTGACGTCTTGTCTAACATCACTTTGGACATGTAATTTAGTCTCAACGCATAACTATCCTCAAAAATAAATATGATGAAAACTGTAATCCATATAATTATACTAGCTTACACAAAACATTAATTGCGCTTGACATTTTGGATTACCTGTAGCCTATTTAAGTATTTGAGTTTCCTTGTCGGCACGTTAACACTAGTTAACAGCCAGCGCGACAAAAATCGGTTGTCACATGACTAAATACGATGCGGTGATTCCGGACACAGATGAAGTTGGTATGCTTAACATTTTACCCGGGATGAAAATCTCCAAAGATGAAACTTGCTCTTTTTTAATCATCATCATCAGCTGCCATCTCCACAACGAAGGTTGGCTGTAATGGATCTCCAACGTCTTCTGTCTCTTGTCTTGGTGGTGCACTCTGATAGACTCTTTCCTGTCCATCTCTTGATGTTATCTTCCCACTTATAACGCTGTCTTCCCTTTGCACGTTTGCCTTCACCTCTCCCTTCTATTATGGTCTTCTGCAAGGTGTTATGCCTTTTTATATGGCCAAAGTATTTTAGCTGCCGAACCTTGATCTCCCTCATTAGTTCTCTTTTCATACCTAGATTTTCTAGGACCTCTTTATTAGTTTTCATCTCTTTCCATGTAGTGGTTACAACACCGCTCCGGCGACCGGGTGATTCAGGATCAAACCCGGGCGACGGCATTTGAGGATTTTTCGTCGACCGGGAATTGGACTGGATTAACTCGAGACCTGGCGAGAACATTTGAAGGAGTGTCGTCGACCAGGGATTGGCGCCTCCTGAGCCGATCCAGCTCTAATGGGTACCTCCGAAATCGGAGAGTATCTGCCTGAATGGCGAGGGACACCTGTCTCTGTACAAGAAAAAGGAATACTCACGTAAAATCAATGTCCTGAGATTTCGCCTCGAGTATTAGCGGGCGTAAGAAAAAAAAAAAATCTCTTTCCATGAGATACGACCCATTCTTCTATATATCCACATTTCAAGAGCCTCAATTCTTTCTTCCAAATGCTTATTCATCGTCCATGTTTCCGCACCATACAGAAATGCAGAATATATATAACACTTTATGATTCTCAGTTTTAATTTGTGAGATAACTGTTTAGATGTCAGTATATGTTTCATGTTGTTGAATGTAGCTTTGGCCATTCATATTCTCTTCTTGATTTCTGTTTCACATCTGCCATCTTCTGTTATTACGAGGGAAGGTCAAAAAGTAATGCCTCGTAATTTTTAATTTCATTCAATAGGCAAGAAAACAGATAAAATTCACATTGAAATGTAGCCCCAAGTCTGAACTTCAAAAATTTATTTCTCAATGTAGTCTCTGTTATTTGTTACAGTTTTTGTCCATCTTCTCACAAGGGCATGTATCCCCGCACGGTAAAAATGTGTGTCCTTTTTACTATACCACTGGCGTACGGCGCGTTTAAGGGTCTCGGTGTCCTCAAAGTGATGTCCGCGAAGATCTTCTTTCAGTGGTCCAAACAGATGGAAGTCAGAAGGTGCAAGATCGGGACTGTAAGGGGGATGTGGTAATAATGTCCAGCCAAATTCTGCAATCGCATCAATGGTGCGTTTAGCAGTGTGTGGCGTGGCATTATCTTGCAACAGTAGTGCTGTTCTCTGATCTTTTAATGGGTAAAGTCGCCAAAGACGACCTCTAAGCTTCTTCAAAGTTTCAATGTAACGGTCTGCACTCACCGTGTTTCCCTGTTCCAAGAAGTCGAGAAGAATCACGCCTTCCCATCCCAAAACACGGAGGCCATAACTTTCTCTACAGATGGTGAACTTTTGAACTTCTTTCTTGTCGGCGATGTTGTGTGATGCCGTGAACTTCTTTCTTGTCGGCGATATTGTGTGATGCCATTCCATTGACTGCCTCTTGGATTCTGGTTCAAAAAAATGAACCCAAGTCTCATCACCTGTCACAATATTCGATAAAAACTCTTCTCCTTCAGTTTCGTAACGGTGCAGGAGGTTGATGGCTATGGTTTTCCTTGTTTCTTTATGTCTGTCTGTCAACATTCTGGGTATCCACTGTGCACAAGCTTTTGAATAACCCAGGTCTTTAATGATGTTCTGGACACTGCCTTTACTAATAGACAACATGGAAGAAAGTTCATCCAGTGTTACCCGACGGTCACCACGAATGATGCCATCAACTTGATGAATGTTGTGTGGATTCACTGCGGTAGATGGACGGCCAGTCCGCTTTGCGTCAGCCATTGAGGATCGACCTACTTCAGCTTCGTCACAACGATGTACCCAACGTCGGACAGTGCTAACATCCACTGTTGAATCTCCATAAACATTCTTCAAACGTTCGTGGATGCGAATTGGGGTCTCGCCTTCAGCATTGAGGAATTCTGTGACATAACGTTGTTTTAACCGAACGTCTTTGGCAGCCATTTTTAAACTGTTACAGTGGTGCCACCTGTTACTGAAACAGGTTGGTAATGCTATACAGTGCAGAAGAGTGTTTGAGGAATCCTGCTAAATTTACAAATTGCACACCGATGCAGTATTTACATACATAAAAAATAGGAGGCATTACTTTTTGACCTTCCCTCGTATATGACCAAGATATATGTAGCTTTTGACTTGTTCCAGGATTTTCCCATTTACGCTTATCTTTAATGTTATGCCTTTTTCAGCATTGCATACTATATCTTAGAATAGTCACTAAGCTTAGTATGCAATGCTGAAAAAGGCATAACACCTTGCAGAAGACCATAATAGAAGGGAGAGGTGAAGGCAAACGTGCAAGGGGAAGACAGCGCTATAGGTGTGTTGCACCCCCCCGTAAAGTCAAATGAGGGAAGTCATCCTCCACTGATACCGGATTGGTTTGGTGGATACGGTAAGGTGTCTATTGATTATCTGCTAACGTTACTGTTGTGGTGTGGATCTGGTAATGTCTACATTTGATACATACATATACGCCACACAGGCAAACACTGTAGAAGTCTACTGGTAAGCGATGAACAGGTTCTCGATACAGATAGGCCACGCCCACTCCGGGGCTATTTCTAAATACGTGTTAAGTTCCCTGTCACCTCTGTAATATTAAGTGCGTGTGTTGGTTTAGTCGTTTACCCCACAGGTACGTACACAAGAGTCATGGATGGTTGTAAACGACTGGTGACATTTAATACTGGTTTATTCACGTCACAACACATTGATATGAAATACATATAGAATACCGTTCACAGCAAAACACGAGATATAAATTAACACCATGAAGACTGCACACTCGGCAGTTACAATGATATCATAATACATGGCCTAGAGTACTCATATTAAACTCAGCACTGTTGTTAAACTCATACTGGCCAGTAGTTGTTAAATCACGTTTTATGTGTTAAATGCCGTGAATGTTCACCAGTTGATAAATGTAGATGTTGGGACTGGTGTAGTAAAGTGTAACGATTGTCAACTCATTAAACCCAGCACAGTTTTGGTCATACAGGTCATCTTGTCCTGGAACGTGATGAGGCTCCGACAAGAATGTGAGTGTAGACAATGAGTGTGTATATGAATGTCAGAACGCGAATGGTAGAATGATTCGATAGAGTTGACAGGTTGGTAGTACATCACTCATACTCACACTGTTCGAATTCAAGAAGTACTGGAACTACGGTGGTCTTTTTATAACATTTAATGAGACGCACACTTGGACAGTACGTGTATGGTTACAGGAACAAATGTCGACATAGACAGCATAATGTTGATCACAGGAATATCATCTTAAGTTAGCATTCATGCTTGGCAAATATCATAATGGAGCATTCGTAAATAAGCATTCAGAGTTCCATCATGTAAATCATCTGGCTTTACTGACTGGGCACGTCAGACCATAACCAATATATAGGAAGGCTCCTAGACTTAACCTCGTCTAGCGAATATCCCTTCACGTAAAGTTCAATATATATTTTTCATAAAGATATAGGAATCCCAGACATGGGTTCTCACATGTAGCAGTGATCTCTTGGTTCATCGAGCGATAGTACAGGCATCCCTTTTTCTCACTCGATAAATACAAAGTATATGGATTTCAACATGGCTGTGCTTCTCTCGTGAGCTTCACTCACTATTGGATACAGACCCAAAATTGGTCATTCGTTAAATGTCCTCATTTCTTCATAGCTTCTATCATAGAGGTAATTGAATAATATCATATAATCTAGTGCTGATACATAGGAATGTCATCTTCCTTTGAATAAATATTCTTTTCAAAAGTACCACTGTGCATCTGCTTATCGACAACGATAGCGAAGCCCAAGTTCATAATAAATTGTGGTTTTACCTTTCTATGCGAAATATAACTTTGCCATTCCTTGGCAAAAGAGAATAAACACTGGGGTAAAGTACATACAACATGTCTAAATGACTATCACTTTTCCCCATCTACTTATAGATCACTTTTTCGGCGATAAGCCGGCTACAACAAAATTCGACATCCCGACAGGATGACAGCCATGAATCACACCCCCCTGCTAGCGATACTTCCGCTGCATAGCCTTTGACCTTTTCTAGCGACAACCAACATAGTTCGACTTAGAAATGTAAAGATATCCATATATAAGACAGACTCGTCCTACTCATACAAACACTACGTATAAATTCAGGCCATAGATATACTGAAGCAAGAACAATCTATTCCTACCCAGCCAAAGAATAAATCGCAGTAGGCCTAGATTCCTCCGCGGAGTCCGATCGAAGATGACGGAACTCCTTTCAAGGGAAGTAACTTCATCAGCTGCTAACTCACATCTGCAGTCTTTGGACAAGGTGCAAAATCAAGCTCTCAGGCTCATTACAGGAGCCATGAAAACTACACCAATAACAGAGAGGCAGAAGGTTGCTGGATTACAGACATTGTCCCATAGAAGAGACACAAAAACCATGATCCAGATGGAAAAGTACAACAGTATGCCAATGCACCCAATGAAGGCAAGACTAGATGATCTGGCATTGGGACGTCTAAAGCGTAGCAGCTTTGTGCATCGGGGGGAAAAGACTTATAAGACAGCATCAAGAAGACCTATCCATGAAGACAACACCACTGAAGCCCACCCTATACCCTGTACCATGGGAGCAGGCCAGCAGTGCCCTCCAAATTAATACAACAGTCAGTGGTCTCACAAGTGGATGTGAGTATAATGATCTGCAAAAAACGAACTGCTACATTGAGTATGATCCAAGAAAGCTATCCCGATCAATCATGGATACATGCCTATACAGATGGATCAGCAACTAATGCTGTTAGGAATGGAGGTGCCGGTATCTTTATCTCATATCCTGACAACCACTATGAGACTAGGCACATTCCCACTGGTAAATTCTGTTCCAACTATACAGCTGAGGTTCAAGCTCTAGAGCAAGCTGCAAATATGATTTATAACACCAACTCTGACTGCCACCAGGTAGTCATCCTCACAGATGCACTGTCTGTCCTGCAAGCTCTCAAGGGTGGTAAACTCCCGCATCTGAGAAATGAACTAAACAAGGTAGCTGCCAAAAAGAGAACCATACTTCAGTGGGTACCATCTCATTGTGGTGTACCCGGAAATGAAAAGGCAGATAAACTTGCAAAAAAGGGAGGAGAATGTGAACAAGAAGATAATGAAGTCACATACTTTGAGAAAAAGAGAGCTATCCAGACTATCAGAAGAGAACAGAACCAACCCAAAGACGACTATCACACTCTCGACCGGCAGGGACAGACAACTATTTTTCGACTCAGGACAGGGCATAACAAACTGAATAAACACATGCACAAGCTACGATTGTCTGCTTCACCACTGTGCACATGTGGATTAAACGAACAAACTGCTGAGCATGTTCTACAGGACTGTCCTCTGTATGACCAGTTAAGAAAGATATACTGGCCCAATGACTCAACACTAAACTCAAAGCTATATGGAGTTAAAGAGGAACTTCCAACAACAGTCGAATTCATCATGAGAACTCGTCTGACGGTGTAATCATCAAAGATGCGATCGCAAGAAGAAGAAGAAGAAGGGAAGTAACTCAAAAATGACTTCTCCTTAAGCACTTAAAAAGGAAATACTTTGTTTACAAAATATTTGCGAACATAATAAGTATATAAATGTATTATATTGCAAGATAGTAAAGATTGCACTTTACAGTCTTACCACACCTCCCGGGAAAAAAAAAAAATTTTTTTTTTTAAAAATACATCTAGGAGCAACGTAGAATAGGCTCACAACGCAAGAATACTGCGCAGATGAAAATATCAGGAATAACTATAATTCCAAATATGACCGGTGAGAATATATCTCAAAATCTGAGAGAAATTGTTTCTCTACGAATAAATGTTTCCAGGAAGGTGTGATGTACGTATAATACAATTCTGGTAATTATACAATGCATACCAAAAATTCACACTATAATCTTAAATTTATGATTTATGAAGAAACAATCATCAAAGAACAGTGGTGAATAAACATCAATAAACCGCTAAGTAGAGATACCATCATTCTATTATTAAATTACAAATGTGTATCTTAATATAGGAACAAAAAATAACTGTTGTAAAGTTATACATATTAGAAAGATCCAATATTTAACAGTTAAGTGGCATCATGTGGGCATCTGGACAGAATGTCCGCCATCACATTTTCTGAACCACGGATAGCTCGTACAGAGAAATGAAAAGGTTGAAGAGCGATTGCGTATCGAGTTGATCTCGAGCTCTTCAAGTTCTTACTTTCGATAGCCGTAAGAGCTTTTTGGTCAGTTTCCACTACGAAATGCGCGCCCAGAAGGAATCTTTGGAGTTTGAGAATTGACCAAACCATTGCCAATAATTCACGGTCTAAAACCGAGTAATTCCTTTCTGCAGCATTAAGTTTTCTGGATATATACATTACAGGATGCAGAGTTCCAGAGTACTCTTGCATTAGTGCCGCTCCAATCCCAGTGGATGAAGCGTCACTACGAAGAACAAATGTCTTATCTGTTGTAGGTAACACTAAAATAGGTGGTGATGAAAACATAGTTTTGATCTGCTCTAGTGAAGATTGGCATTCATGAGACCAGTGAACCATGTTAGGCGACCCTTTCTTTAATAGTGTAGAGAGAGGTGCCATGATAGAGGACAGATTCGGAATGAAACGTCCATAAAATTGTATGAGACCTAAAAGACTTCGCACTTGCTTTTTAGTCCTAGGGATAGAGATGTTAAGTATCTTAGTGATATTATGGTCTTCTGTCTTCAAGAAACCGTGACCTACTCGATGGCCTAAGAAAGCAATTTCGCTAAAGCCAATACAAGCTTTGGATGGTTTTGCTGTCAGGTTATACTCACGCAGAGTTGATAATAATTCAACTAACCCTGAATAGTGATCTTCCCAAGTATCGCTGAAAAGACAGATGTCGTCTAGATAAGCAATGACATCTGACCGATACGATAGGATTCGACGCATCATGCGTACAAATGTAGCTGGTGCGTTCATAAGGCCGAAAGGCATAAAATTCCATTGGAAAAGGCCTCTGGGAGTAGAGAAAGCGGTAAGAGGTTTGGCGCGTTCGGATAATGGAACTTGCCAATATCCTTTAGACAAATCAAGTTTAGTGAAAAAATGCGATTTAGAAAGACGAGTAAGTAGCTCTTCTAGTAAAGGCATAGGTTCAGCATCGAACTTCGTAACTTGATTCAATTTGCGATAGTCAACGCAAAGACGTATGTTATTGTCTTTTTTTCGAACAATAACCATCGGCGAAGAATATGCAGAAGTGGATGGTTCGATTATTTGTAAATCTATCATTTCATCTAACTCCTTTTCAACCTGTGTTTGGAAATGTATAGGGATAGGATAAGGTCTAACCCTAATTGGAGTATGTTCAGTTAGAACAATGTCATGCTCAATGACATGAGTTTGCCCAGGGATGTCAGTGAGGACATCCTGAAATGTTTGTAACATAGACGAAATTTGTCGCCGTTCTCCTAGAGACAAATCAGGAGAAACAGTAACGTCTTTCCATGATTCACTAGAATGAAGTGGGATCATTGGAAGCGGAAGATTAACATCCGAAAAACTTGTTTCCTCATCCTGTATTACAGACAGTGATGAGTAATGACCATGTTTGACATGAGAATCGTCCGTTGCCTGGAAAATAGGCTGTAGATAGTCAGGACGTTCATGGAACTCCGTAAGCATATTGATGTGGAAGGTTTTATGCTTCCCGTTAATATCGACGATGTAGTCAACATCTGAAATTTTCGATATTATATCGTACGGACCTTTCCAACTAATAAGGAGTCTATTTTCACGACAAGGTAGCAAAACAAATGCTTTGTCACCAGGACAAAGTTGTCGTAAAGTTCTCTTCTTATTAGCAAATTGTCTTGCCTTCTGCTTAGCAAATTCAGAAGAGGACGTTGCCAATTTGCATGCTTCGATAATCTTCTGTCTCAGCGCGATGACATACTCGTAAGAAGATTTTGTGTCATCGTCAATATTGTCAGCTGTTATAAGATCATGCAGCAAAGACATTGGGCCGCGCGGTCGCGCGCCAAAGACAAGTTCAAAGGGAGAAAACCCTGTATGTTCATTGGGGACCTCTCTGTACGCGAAGAGGGCCGCGGGTAAAACCCTATCCCAATCTTGAGGATGATCCTCAGTTATCTTCCCTAATAAGTTCTTAAGTGTTCTATTTAGTCGCTCGACCATCCCATTGGACATAGGATGATAGATGCTACTCAAAGATCTCTCTATCTGTAGAGTAGACATTACTTGAGACATGGTATCCGATATCAGTTGGGTGCCATGATCTGATAATATTTCTCCGGGGAATCCCAGCCGAGAAAATATAAGCCAAAGAGCATCTGCAATGTCAGCGGTAGTAATGCTCTTTAGAGGGATAGCCTCTGGCCAACGTGTGCACATGTCTACACACGTTAAGATAAACTGATGTCCTCTAGCAGATTTGATCTTGAATGGACCAATGATGTCTATCGCCATTTTCTGGAATGGACGAATAGGAATATCTGCAGCCTGAATAGGCGCAGCATGACGAGGACCTTTGGATTTGACTTCTTGACATACTTTACAGGATCGACAATAGATCCGTATGTCCTTGTTCACAAAAGGCCAAAAGAAAGCCGCAAGAACTCTTGACTTTGTACGGGAAAAACCCATGTGACCAGCACACTGAGAGTCGTGTGCATGTTGTAAGATCTTAACTCTCAAATTCTTGGGTACAAGAATCTGAGAATGACTTGACTTAGTGGAGTCTTGCACCATACGTACAAGTACGCCATTCTTCATTGTAATCCAAGATTTACAATTTGAATCTTTATTCGGATCACCTTTCGTTACAAGAGTGAAGAATTTCTTAAGAGTCGGATCTTCTTCTTGTTGTTTTATAAACGAGTCACGAGAAATTACCAAGGGATCATCTTGGTTATGCACTTCATTATCTTCAACAGATGAAGTTTCAGGCATATTGAGAGCTTGAGCTCTAGTGACTACCGCATTAGCAGATTGCATATTTTGATTTTCCCAAACGGAAATTTGCTCCGGAGTGCATTCTTTGACTCCGTGAATGCGACCGATGATAAGATCAGCGATCGGATTCGGCAAAAGACATGCGTGTACATCTCCTGTGAAGAAAGGAGTAGCAATCCTAATGATAGCGGTAGAGTATTTCTCTATGGTGCCGCCAAATGTTACGCATTTGACTACTTTGCCTGTAGAATGAGAAGGATCTATGAGTGACTGCCTAACCCCAATAGTTGTGTAAGACAAGAGAACCTCTCCCATCATGCGCGATTGACGCAGGAAGAGCGGGAAGAGGATGCCCACAGCTTAAAGTAGACACTGTGGTTGGCTCAAATAATGTTTTGCATTGGGGGCACTGAGATGCTCTCCCAAAATCAAAAGCGGCACATGCCATATTATTAGAGTCATCATTATCTTTATTTTGTTTATAGGCTTCGTGGGACTCTTGCTGTGCAGAGTTCGCCTGGTAATGAGCTTTATGTTTTTTGAATTGTGCTCTACCTCTGTTATTATTGCCTCTGTACTTATCATTGTTTCCACTATTATTAACCCCTACTCGGGTTTGAATCATAGCTCCTTTGGTTACTATCATCATATTCCAATTATTGAGAGTATCTGGGTATGTCAGTTTTGATCTTGTGGTTGAGCCATGAAGAAAAACTTGGATAAGTTTTCTACCATACCCCCCCTGGACTTTTTGGAAATTGGTAATTATGGGTGGGGTCCATAAGATGGATTGTGGGCCCCCTCCCTTTGGGGGGTGTGTGTTAATATGGGGTGTTTATAGTGGGGGGGATGGTAAATTTGTTTGGGGGTGTGGTGGGGTGGTGGGAAGGGGGGTTTCCATTGGATATGGTAAACCTATTGCATTTGGTTGGGGGGGGGGGAGGGGGGGGGGGGGGGGTTGGGGGGGCCCCTCCCCCTTGGTGAGGATCCTGGTAGGCCCTGTGGTGGGGTGGGGGCTAAATTGCAACCCCACGTGTGGAAATGGGGGTTGCCCCCCAGTTGTTGTGTGATTTCCATGGTTATTGATGGGGGGGGGGTGGTTTGTGTGTGGTGGGATATGGGGGGGTGTGGGTGGGGTATGGGGTGGGGGGTTTAGTGGGGGGTTTTTCGGGACTAATAATTGGTGTGAGGGGTGGGTATCAAGTAGGACTGGGATACTTTGGGGGTTGTGGGGGGGGGGGGGTTGGGGTTAGGTAATGTGGGTGAGGGTAAATGGGTTTGGTGTTCCCTTTGGTATGTAGGATATTGTGGGGGTTATTACTATGCCCCCTGGGATTAGCTTTGCAGGGAATTGGGGTCTAGTGAGGTAGGTGGAAGTGTGGTTGGTAAGATGTGAGAGTGGGTGTTGTGGGTGTTGTTTGCCGGAGAAATGGTGTTTCCCTGCATTTGTGAGTTTCCCAATTGTGGATTTGTGGGGTGAGGGTTGGTATTTGGGGGGCTTGTCAATTTGTGGGGGTGTGAATTTATAGTCTTGTGGGTGGGGGTTTTGTGGGTTTGGTGTGGGGGTACCCCCGGTTTAGGGTGGTGCATTAAAAAATTTGGAGGTGGGGGGGGTTGGGGTGGGAAGGTGTGGTTTGGGGGGATTGTTGCCATGTTGAGGATCCCGGACTCAAATTAGGGGGGGACCTTGGGTTGTTGGGGGTGGGGGGGGGGGGGATGTGGGGGTGGGGTGGGGGTGGATTGGGGGGGGTGATTGGGGGGAGGGGGATTGGGTGGGGGGTGGGGGGGTGGTTGTGTCAGGTGGGGGGGCCTCCTCACTTTGTGAGTAGTTTGGTATTGCTTATGGGGGGGGGGGTTTGGTTGGTAGGGGGGGTGGGGGGTGGGGGGGGGGGTGGGGGGGTTGGGGGTGGGGGGGGGGGGGGGGGGGGGGTGTGGGGGGGGGGGGTTGGGGGGGGGGGGGGGGGGGGGTGGGGGTGTGGGGGGGGGTGGGGGGGGGGGGTGTGGGGGGTTGTGGGTAGGGGTGGGGGGGGGGGGGGGGGGGGGGAGGGGGGGGGGGGGGGGGGTGGGGAAGTGGGGGGGGGGGTGGGGGGGGGGGGTGGGGGTGGGGGGGGGGGGGGGGGGTGGTGGGGGGGGGGGGGGGGGGGGGGGGAGGGGGGGGGGTGGGGGGGGGGGGGGGTGGTTGGGGGGGTGGGGTGGGGTGGGGGGGGGGGGGGGGGGGGGGGGGGGGCGGTGGGGGGGGGGGGGGTGGGGGGGGGGGGGGGGGGGGGGTGGGCGGGAGGGGGGGGGGGGGGGGGGGGGGGGGGGGGGGGGGGAGGGGGGGAGGGGTGGGGGTGGGGGGGGGGGGGTTTTTGGGGGGGGGTGGGGGGTTAGTGTGGTGGGGGGGGTTGGGGGGGTTTGGTTTTGGGGGGGGGGGGGTTTTTTGGGGGGGGGGTGGGGTTTTTGATTTGTTTGGGGGGGGGGGGGGGGGGTGGGTTGTGGGGGTTTTGTTTTTGGTGGGGGTGGGGGTTTTGTGGGGGGGGGGGGGGGGTTGGGGGTGTGGGGGGGTTTTTTGGGGGGGGGGGGTTTTGGGGGGGGGGGGTTTTTTGGTGGGGTTTTGTGGTTTTTGGGTTTTTTGGGTGGATTGGGGGTTTTGGGGGTTTTGGGGGGTTTTTTTGGGTTTGGGGGGGGGGGGTTTGGGTGGGTTTGGGGTTTTTTTTTTTGTTAGGAGGGGGGGGGTTTTGGGGGGGGGGGGGGCGGGGGAAAAAGACAAAAAGGGGGGCGGCGGGGCGGGGGGGGGCGGGGGGGGGGGGGGGGGGGGGGGGGGGGGGGGGGGGGGGGAGTGGGTGGGGGGTGGGGGGGGGGGGTGGGGGTGGGGGGGGGGGGTTGGGGGGGGGGGGGGGGGGGGGGTTATTTGGGGGGTTTGTTTTTTTGGGGTGGGGGGGGGGGGGGGTTTGGGGGGGGGGGGGGGGGGGGGGTTGGTTGTTTTGGGTGGGGGTTTGTGGGGGGGTGGGGGTTGGTGGGGGGGGGGGGTTGGGGGGGTGGGTTTGGGGTTGGGGTGTTTTGGGGGTGGGTGTTTGTTTATGGGTTTTGGGGTTTTTGGGTTTTATTGGGGTGATTGTGAATTAGTATGATTTTTTGGGTTTGTTTGGAATTGGATAGTAATTTGGGTAGGGGGTTTGGGGGGGTTTTTTGGGAAGTATGTTAATTATGGTGGGGGTATGGGGGGGTGGGGGGGGGGTTTTGTGTGTTGGTTTTTGGTGTTTTTTTGGGGGGGGGGTTTTGGGTTGGTTTGTTTGGTTAGTGATTTTTGGGGGAAATTGGGGAATTTTTTTGGTGGGGGTATGTGGGTTTTGGTTGGGGGGGTTGGGGGGGGGTGTTTAGTTGGGGGGGTATGTGTAGGGGTATTTTAGGGGGGTTTTTTTTTTGGGTTTGGGTTTTGGGGGTTTTTGGGTTATATTTTTTGGGGGGGGGGGTTGATATTGGTTTTGGGGGTGGTTTTGGGGGGGGTTTTTTGTGGTTGGATTTTTTTTTTTTTGGTTTATTTGTAGATGGGGGGTGATTAGGGGGTGGGTGTGGATGGGGGGGTTTTTTTTTTAATGGGGGATTTATTTTTGGGGGTTTGTGTAATTTTTTTTTGTTTGTTGGTGTTTGGTTTGGGTTTTTTTTTTGGGGGGGGATTTTTTTTGGGATGTTTGTTTTTTTGTTGTATGGTGTAGTTAACAAAAGTAGGGGGGGGGTTGGGGGGGTTTTTGGTTTTTTTTTGGTTTTGGTTTGTGTTTTTTTGAATTTTGTTTTGTTTGGTATTGGGGGGGGTTGGGGGTTTTGGTTAGTATTTTTTAAGTTTTGGTTTTTGGTTTTGTTGATTTTTGATGGGGGGGGATTTGGGGTGGTAAAGTGGGGTTTTTGGGGGTAATGGTTGATGGGGGTTGGGAGGGTTGGAATTGATTTTTGGGTAAGGGTTGGTGGGGGTTTTTGGGTGGGGGGGGTGGGGTTTGGTTTTTGGGGGTTTTTGGGGAATTGTTGGGTGATGTTGTGTTGGGGTTTATTTTTGGGATTGGATTAGGATTGGTTTTGGGGTTTGAATGGGGGGGGATGGGGGGGGGTTTGGGGGATTGGTTTGTTTTTTGGGGGTAGGGGTTGGGGGGGTTGGTTGGGAATTTTGGTGGGGGTTGTATGGTGGGGGGGGGTTGATGTGAATGTGTTTTGGGGGGGTGTTTATTTTTGTAGGTTTGTGTGGTGGGGGGGTAGTTTGGGGGGGTTTTGGTGGTTTTGATTTTGGGGGGTGGTATGGAAGTGTTGGAATTGGGTGTAAGGTTTGATTTGGGTAATTTGGGTTTGGGGTTTTTTGGGATTAGAAGGGGGGGGTTTGGGTTTTTAGAAATTTTTGATTGGGGGGGGATTTGGGAAAAATTGTTATGGTTTGGGTAGAATTTAGGTTTTAGGGTTTAAGGTTGATGGTTTGGGGATTTTATTTTGGGGGTTTTGAGTTGGGGGGGTTGGGGTTTTTTGTTTATTTTAAAATGGGTTAGTTGGGGTGTTGGGATGGGGTTGGTTTTTTTTTTTTTTTTGGTGTTTTATTGGGAAGGGGGATTTGGGTTTAGGGGTTGGTTTAGGGGGGGGGATTTTAAGTGATTTAAGGGGTAGGGGTGTGATTGTTTGTTGGAAAAGGGAGTTTTATGGATGTTTTTGGAAGGGGGGTTAAGATATAATGGATGGGGGGTTGTTTTTGTTTTATGTTTTTTTTTTGGTGTTTTTTATGGGGTTGGGGGTTGGGGGGTTTGGTTATGGGTGGTTGAGGGGTTGTATGTGGGGTGGGTTATTTGTTTGATTGGGTGGGAGTGGGGTTTGATGGGTTAGGGGGGGGTTTTTTGTTGTGGGGGGAGGTTAATTGTTAGGTGGTGGTGTATTGTGTGGGGGGGGGAGGTGGTGATGGTTGGTGTGTAGGGGTGGGGGGGGAAAATAAGTTTTTGTGGGTTTTGTATTAGGGTAGGGGGGGTGTGTTAAGGTTTGGTTGTAAAGGGGTGGGGTTTAAAGGGGGTTAGGTGTTGGGGGTTAGGTTTTAGTGTGGTGAAGTTTTGGGTGGTAAGGTGGGATGGTGTTTAGTTTGGTTTAGGTATAGTGGGTTGAATTGGGTGAGGGTGATGGTAGGGTTGCCTATGTGGTTTTGGTTTGTAAGGGGATTGGATTTGGGGTATGGTTTGTTTTGTTAGTTTGGGGGAAATTTTTGTAGAATTTTTGGTTGTGGTTTGGTATGGGAGTTTTGTGAATGTGTTATGAAAGGGGGTTGTTTGTGGGGGTTTTGGGGGGGGGGGTTTTGAATTGGTTTTTATTTGGAAAATTTTTGGTTGGTATTTGTGGGATGGGGGTTTTTTAAGTTGTTTAAAATGGGGTGAAAAGGGTTTAAATAGATTTTGGATGTTAGGGAGTTTAAATTGGGATTGTTAGGTATAAGGGGTGGTGAAAGGTATTGGTGGGGGTTTTAGGGGGGGTTTTAAAGTTTTTTTGTTTTTTTTAGGGATTTTTTATTTGTTTTTAAGGGTTAGAGGGGGTTGTTGTTTTTGAATATATTTTGGGTATTTTGGTTGAAGTTATTGAATATTGGGTTGTTTGGTTGGGATTGTTGGTTTGATTTGGGTGGATTGGTTTGGGGTTGTTATTTGGGGGGGTAATTTTATTGGTTATGTTATGAGTTTTTAGTTGTGGGTGGGGTAGTTTGGTATTGGGTATGGATGGGTTTTGGTTTATGGGTATTGTTATTTAGGATGATGGGGTAAATGGAAAGGAATTGGTTTGGGGAATTTCTCTTTGGATTTGGTTATTGGGGGTAGGGTTTGGTATTGTTGAAGTGTTGTTTGGGGGGGGGGAAATTGGTTGTTGTTTTAGTTGGGGGTTTGGAGTTAGTTTATATATGGAGTGTTGGGGTAATGTATTTTTTTAGAGGTTTTATTTGGGGTTGGGTGTATATTGGGTAGGGAGATGGAGTTGAAAGATGAGGGGGGTTGATGGGGTTAAAGGGTTTGTTAGGGATTGGGGGGTTTTGGGTTTTGAGTGGGGTTTTTTGGGTGAGTGTGGTAAAGGGTTTAAATTTGTTTGTTGAGTATGGGAGTTGTGGGTTTAAGGGGTTTAGATGTTGTGGGATGGGGGGGTTGAATGTGTAGAAGGGGTAGTTTGGTGTTGTTGGGGGTGGGTATGGGGGTCAGGTTGGTTTGAATGTGGGGGTTTTTTGTTATTTTGGGTGGTTTGGATGTTTGGGGGGTTGGGGGATTGTGGGGGTTGGATTTTGAGTTATGTGGGATGGTGGTGTGCTTTTATTGGTGGGGAGAGGTGGGGGGTTTGATTATTAGTTTGGATATTATGTATGTTTTATTGTGGGGTATATGAAGGTGAGGGGGGGTTTTGTGTTGGTAATTTGAGGAAAGAGTTTGTGGTATTTAGGGGGGTTTATTTTTGAATTTAATTGGTTTGTTTAGGTAATTGTGGTGTTTTTTTTTTAGTTGTGTTGGGGGGGGGTATTGTTAGGTTTGGTTGGTGTTGGGTTATTTGGGGTTTTTTTTTGGGTGTATTGGTGTTTGGTTGGTGGGTGTTTTTTATTGGGGTAATTTTTGGGGGGGGGTGTTGTTTATTGTTTGTTGGGGGTTGGGGGTTAGGGGGTGTGTTGTGGGGGATTGGGGGAGAGGGGGGGAGAGTGGTTTTTTATGCTGGAGGCGATAGTTGAGGTGTGGTACATTCTTGATATGGATCGTATTGTTCACTTAGTGTAGAAGGACACTTGTCACACAGGCGGGCATCGCGGTTATGGCAGTATGTTTATTTTGAAACTAACACGGCGTGGGGTGACCACCACTTAGAATGGTAAGATATGAGGAGACTCATGCCCCCCATGAAAATAGGTCGTGATGGGCTCCGCTGTGTGGCAGGGACACCCCTGAAATGGCTATTGGGGTGATCTTTTTCAGTTATGTTGAGTCAGTATAAATGGGATAGCACAGGGGTAGTACGCGCAATAGCCCTAATCCTTATGAATAAGGGGGGGTAGTGCAATACCCCCGTTTTGACCGTAAGGGCACGGTAGAAAAGTCGGTTGTACTGTGGGATACATGCCTTGAATGTGGGCACATTAACTTATCATAACTGAAGTGGGACGCCACCCATACTGTTAGTGGAGGTATGGATTGTGTACGTAGATATTTGGGGATAGTGTGTGGGTTGGTCGTGGTGAAACACGTTTAGATGCACATTATGGCAGATTGGTATTTGAAGATCACAGCAGATCGACTTTCATTGTTAACATGTAGATAAGATAGAGCCTTGTTGTGTGTACACTCCCTACCCCTTTATTGTGGACGAATGTCAGTACAGATGTTGTACATGGCGGAATATTGGAGTTTTGGAGGTGAATGGCTGTATCGGCCTAAGTTGTATAGACCTGTTGTGGTCCCAGGATTCGTGATTTTTGTGTCGGAGTTTGGAGGCGCTGTCAGGGGCGTGTTACAGTTTGAAGGACGGTAGAGGATTATATGAGGCTTGGATAGTTGACAATAGATGTACTGTATGGATGGGTCTTAGAAGCGAATATAAGTACAGATCTGATTCGAATAACATGAGGTTATATCGGGTAAGCGAGTGTTAGTTCCGACCGCTGATTGTGGTGTTGTAAAGTATTTTTTGTGAAGGGGTGTGTGCTTTTGACAGTTCAGTTACGAAATGTTGTCAATCTTGTATACTGACATCATTCTGTTCGACCGAGTTGTGTGTGAATGCGATACAAGACGGTGTCACAGTTTATGGATGAAAGATATATAATGACTGGTGATGTGTTTATTTCTGAAGCTTTTATTTTGAGTGAAAGGGACTACGAATATATATGTTCAATTATTGGTAGTTGATAATGCTTAGGCTATTTGATCGTTTTATAGAATAGTGAGCATTATTGTGTGTTGTGTATACTATTTATTGAGTGGTTAGTGACGAAGAAATTAAGTGGTTGGTTTGTTTACTTACATGTGGTGACATAAAATTAGGTTGCGTTCTAGCTTGTACGGGGCCTGGGTTCTCTTGTGAGGTGGTTGGTGGTTTAGTTCTTACGGAGTCTTAAGATATGCTGTCTTTTATGGCCTGGAGGTGGTGATTAACAAAACTTGATAGTTCTGGAAAAGATGTTTGTGGGTTACAGTGATTGAATGAACATGTAAATTTCATGATTGTGTTAGGTTTGTTGTTTTTAGATATTGCGCTTATGTCAGGGCAATTATCGCTGTTAGGATCCTATATCTGTCGATATGATTCGCGATAAATGTACAGTCGTTATAGTATGGGAATTCAGTTGTGAGAAGGCCATAGCTTGTCGCTTACAGATCTTTAATATAAAGTTTCTTTTACTAGGTGGTGTAATGCCTGATGGCTAGATTCGAAAGATTTGCAAGGCGTATGTGTGTGGTCGTTTTTAGACCGAGTATTAGGAAGATTATGCGCAGATATTCCCTGTTACGTATTTGATGAGTGTGTGGGTGTTAGAGAACCTCTCTGACTCAGCGCTTCGTAGAGTACTTAAACTGGATCCTAAAACGGTCCGGGACCCATATGAAGAGTGGTTTGAATTTCCTCTAAGCGAGTCTGGGAGAGAGTCTCTATGAAAGTTGTCTGGTATTAATATTGAGAGGTATAGTAATCGTCTCATTAATTATGATTCTACGGCTCGAAATCTATTTTACCATTGATGAAAAATAGTAAGCCGTCCTCTGGTAGCGTTTTCACCCTTCCCCCGAGTTCATGTCGAATCTGTCTAAAGCTTATAGCGACTTTTAGGAGTGCAGCTATTATTTATTTGCATAGTTGGGTATGTTGGTGTTCTGGGATACACGAGGTCCTTATAAAGCCTTAGATCGCATTTTTCTCACTTTACTCGATCTAATACCGACAGAAGGTGAGAAATGTGTGTAAGAATGAGTTATAAGTATGAAGAGTTTTCAACCCATATGTCTTGAGCGCTTTGCGAGCTTAAGTTTAGTGGTTGGAGTATTGTGGTTCGAATACTACCTGAAGTGTAGATAAGTCGAGTGCACCGTAAATGACCCTTGTGATTGATACCAGGGACTCCCAAATAACGTATGGGATTTGTTCGTTAAAAAGTATCCATCCGCTGCTACCACCCCATACATATAAATAGCGATACCATGGTTATGTGTGATGAGTGACCTTTTCTGAGTGATTAGGATCTTCCTATAGTTGTGTTTTGCAATTAGATCTAATATGTAAGTGTATAATCACTTATAAGTCCTAATGAGGAGTAATCCACCTTGTGTGGTATAGCCCATGGTACTTTGATATACCGAGTTAGGCTCCTTATTCACAAGTAATAGCCAAACTATTAAATTAGTAGTTGACTCTTAAGTAGTTGTGATTTATGCCACTTAGAGTTACAACGGTCATGGTTTGCTTCCAGTCACAGATGATACCCTTTAGTGACAGCATATATACCAGTTAAACCCTGTGTATATTCGTGTCAATGAAGATAGAAGAATTAAGCGCTGCCCCTTTATTCTGTAGCGATAGCTAAAAAAAATGAATACGGTGTTGAACTGTGTGACCGAGTACGGAGCCGCGTTACTGATACATGTGTTTGTACTTGGTCAAACAGGCTGTACAATTGATCAAAATGGTCTGGTAAGCTGATTAAATTAGGCCGAATTTGATTTATACTACGTTTTCGAATAAGACTACCCCCGAGTGAACACTGTGCTGAGTTTGACCTGTAGTTGCGTTTTGGATGCAAACCCACGACATAGGCGAAGAACCCCCCCATTAGTGCGTGACCAGCAAGTAAGCGACTCAGGGCCTACAGTCCAGCTAATTTTTTGTTAGTTGAATAATGCGATCCAAATAAATCCAACGCAATCATTCCGCGCTCATAGATTAACCCGTTAAATAGTATTAAAACGACGCTCCCTGTTCTGTGAATAATTCACACCTGATTGTGAAAAAAACGTAATTTTGGTTATGGTTTATTGACTTGTGAAACAACAAAAATCTGGGGCCAGTTAGATGAAACATTCGGATGGGAATGAGCACAGCCAGTAAAATCACTAACATATACATGCTTGTATTCGTAAACTGTACAGTACAGAATACGGTATCACCTGCTAGTGACCATAGAGTGTTTTAGATTCATAGCGACAAATCCTATATAGTATCGAAGAATCCAGATAAATGTTTAAGCGCCCAACAACACACTCTTCACCATGCGCTATCCCGACAATTACTCTACAACAACACCCCCTATTCCAATACACCTAGTCCAAGGGCCCCCGTGCCGGGTGCCCCTAAATTCTTCAGGGCCATATAGATATGAGCCCGAATGGCAATGACACAACCCCTACGCCCCCCTATCCAGCCAGCTTGCACGCGCTGCCTTACCATATACGTTGCTACTAAATCTCGCAGATTGAAGCCCTAATTCCTATCAGATAAGAGTCCGATCAGACAGATTACGCGTAACACAATGCATCGAAGGGAAGTTACGCGCACTCATCCGACGGAGCCGACCTGTAGTTCTCCTGTAAGCACAATACAAAAATGACCCAAATACTAAGAACCCTACCATATATACGTATAGCTCACACCTAAGTAAAGTTATTTTATATAATATATTCGCAATCTCTTACTAATAGTAAAAACAATTGCCCTTCACAAACTAATAATTGTGCCCACACGCCCTCACTAGATACGTCCCACCACTAAATACAGGGGTCGAATTAATAAGGCCTTAAGAAGTGGGTGATTATATCAACATTAAAGCACATAATAATTCATCCCTAGACAGTCAAAGCTACCCAAACCCACAGCCCCCCTAAAGTAACATGCCATTAATCCACGTCTTAATATAAAATCCAATAGCGTAATCCTAAATTAATCCCATGCACTCATCAAAAACATCATGTAATCAATGGCCTCATAAGTACCTAAACTCCCTATAGCATTAAACTCCAAATACTGACATTAAAATACAACTAGTCCTGCATACTCAGCGCTAGCTAATCCCAAGAATTAACATGGTAAAGATCCTAATTAATGAAAATAGATTCCACATAAAATAACATTTAATCTATATAAATTAAATAATTAGAAGACAATCTATACTATGCACTCCAGCATCATTTTATTATAATTTACAATATACTTTCCCTTACTATCATCATAACAACCTTATATAATAATTAAAATCAACAATCAAATACCTGACAATGAATTCAGCATACATTTAGCATATTTATGATCAATTAAAATATAAATATAAACCAAATTATCATATATATTAGGTCTATAATTATAAAACAGTTACTGCCCAACACAAATTACGGCATTTATTTTTATTTTAAATATTCAATCGGCCAAAAGTAAAGTCTAATTCAACTTTAATAATTAGTCATATTACATAGGTACACCTGCAATGGCCTATTATTTAAGCACAGCTATATAAAGATAAATAAGAACATAAAAAAAGTATATCACATCCCGAAATCCGTACATTCATAACTGGCAATCTAAACAATTCCATACATAGTACAAATCACTAGCGAAAACATCCAATGTCCTTAGACAAGTTATAGTAAATGAAACAAAAAACACTTGTTAACAGTGGGCAAATCATGCTTCCGCGATAACATTTTGAAACAAATAGGGGGGGGGGGGGGGGGGGGGGGGGGGGGTTAGAAAATGTAGAACGCACGCGACGCTTGGGGGGACACTATGCGTGAAGTCTTTCGGTACCATACACAGTCAATCGAACAAAAAAACGCATGTAAAACTTAACAAAGAAATGCATGTGGATCGATGACTAACATACAACGAAGTCAACTCAAGCAACAGTCAGGTGTCAACCGAATCAAAAAAAATACGATAATAATTTGCCGCGACCGTAGCAACCCCCTCAGGGCGGCTCCTTAGGTGCTCAAAACCATACACAGAAGGATTTGATCGTCGTACTACGACGGGCGTTATGAGGATGATTCCGGCGTTTTTCGTAGAGTCTATTTAACGTTGTGAGATGCTAATCAGGGGGATGGGAGGATGTGACTCAGTAAACTACCACGGTAGAAGATTAGAGTGTTGAAGAGACTGGTATCACGTATCCTAACGTAGCAAGACATTTAGGTGGGACTCAGAAGGTATGTTGTGCTACCAATGTTACCCAGGGGGGGGGTTCCCTGTGGGACACCAGTTTTAGTGAGATGATGATCTTTAGTTGTATCCCCAGCAAATTAGATGTGGGTGTGGACTGATCCATTTTTTTGACAAATGGGATCCCCAAATACCAAAAAAGGGTTGGGGTGGGAGACAGTGAACTAGTGATGTGGAATGTGGTGGTAATGGTAATTACTATAGGGAGGTGGAGAGGGTAAGGGATCTGACAGGTATATTAGACTAGTTAGAGTGTAGATGTAACAGGATTGATGTGGTTAGGGATCCAATGTAAGATGGGTTTAATACATTTAAGTGCATACCAAAAAGTTCGATTTGAGTGAGAATACCAAGTAATTTTGTAGACAGAGCACAACTAAATAGGTGATAACAACCACTTAACTGATGCGAATCGAACAAAATAGCGTTATTCGCCTACTCAGTGGTTTACTCCTTCCTCAACGGTCAACCGTATTGAAGTATCATAATAATGAAGGCCCTTCTACAACCAATCGTTGATGTACATGCTAGGGTAAGTTCCTCTACTTAAGCTATAACCATTTCTTCAGGCTAAAGGGCCAGGTGTTTGGGGGGGGGGGGGGTGAGAACGTTATACATAGGTTTTTATGGGCACCGACCTCTAAGGACATTAGCCATAGTACTTATCGTATGAAAGTTTCTGATAGGCTAACAGATAGTAAAAATTACAAGGATTATTAAATGAATCATTATTAAATTCACGTAATGTGTAATCTCAAATTCACGTTGTACATCTTTCACTTGGAAACGACGTCACCGAAAAGAATGAATATCATGAACCGAATAATATAACACGGACATAAGGAAGTTCAAAAATTTTATGATTCATAGAAGAGGTTAGTTGGTAAAATGATATTAATAACTAGTAAGAACATACAATTTTATTATAGATTTGGGTAGAATAGCATAAAATTAATGGAGGGTGATCAAAAGTATATAAACAATGTACGAACAATGTATTGGCTCAGTTTATAATTTATGGTACAATAGCAATAGTATTCTGGGAAGTTATTGTAAGTGGAACCATTAATAATAAAAACAGAATAATAACGAAGGTTATCAAATTAGGGACAGGTATAAATTTGTATTGAGGAGCATGGAGTGTAAAAATAGGTTTGTCCAAATCTAGCTAAGTTTGCCTAAGATTCCTATAGTTCGCATTTGATTACGGGTATGGTCAATTTGGATGCGCATTAATACAATAATTAACGTCCAAATATTGATGCATGATAAACCATTTCAGGTAGGTTTAGCAGTGATAGCAAATTACGTATTACATACTCGAACTCATAGCAGCACCAGGTCCTATTGTTAGCCAAGCCACGGCTGAGTAGTGTAGAGACATGATACTCAAAAGGAACTTGATAAGATAATCTAATTACGCATTCGGTTGTTTCGCTGTTAGTGCAAAATCACGTTATTAGATGAGTGTATTAGGGCAATTACATTTCCTATAACAACGGACGGATCTACATCCGAGAGTGTATGAAACCTGATTAGAGTCTCTTATGTCAGGAATAATGATTAGCGCCGAAGCAATAGCTACCCGGATAGTAGTAATTATAAATATCGTATTAATGGAACATTCACGCAAGAAACGCCTTCAAAAGAAAATCGGGGTTTGGGATGGTTTGGCAAGATAGTTATTTTGAGTATCTGGAGAGGACTGTTCTTCAATCTAATCATTAGTATGTTGTTCCTATTGAAAACCAAATTAAGACTTATAAAAAATCATGAATGGGGGCAACCAAAACTTGGATAACTTTATCCTCTATTAACATACAGCAATATAAACTTATATGATTGAATTAGCATACATTGCCTTGTTTTCAAACCAGGCAATTTCCAGGGTGTTAAATACTGTATGGGTTGTTATTTATTTTATAGATCATCTAGTCTTGACATGTAATTAAAATTTAAACCATTATTTACAAAAACAAATTATTCCAGTCAATCATTTCAACATAAGTGTGTTGAAGTTTCTACGGGCGGGAGTAAGTAGTGTTTGATAGAGGCTAAGTATACTACAAATACGATGTTACATGTAGATTTGAATGGATAACCCAACTCAATCATTGCTTAGTAAAATATATGGCCTAATAATACCAGAACAGTGCAATGATTATCTAATTACCCTGTATGAGAGTATATTAATATTGAGCTGTCAGCGGGGATAGAATGTGTAAATACTGATGGGGGGGGGGGGGGAGGGGGGGGTGAATAAGATATTTCTGATGCAAAACCTAATAAGGTTGTTATAATTCCTATGGACATAATGCTCATTGTGTCTTTCATAAAAGATTACGGTATAAGCAAGGGGGTAGCGGACATGCGACCATTATAACTACATTATGATACAGGCTCAAAATCACAAATCATATAAAAAATAGACCATCTGTTATACATAAATTATGAGTGTAAGGTTAGTAGCTACAACTTCAATGAACAATTGTAATAATTGGATTAATTGTGAAAAATGCATGATGATATATAGTATAAAAATATTTTGATCAGTAAAATATTAAGAAGACTAACGAATCGATGATTGTATAGAAATGGAATCCATATATTAGAGCCGAGTCTATGAGTAATAGCACACATTAACAAATTATGAGTGCACCGTCACTGTAGGATCTATGCAATGCTGTAAGTGCAGGTAGTCTTAGGGTAGGATACAATTAGTAATCGTTATAGTACAATTCAAAAAAAATCAAATATCCAATATGACCTGACTATAGCCATGAACCAAGATAAGCAGAAGCAGCTACTCGAAACAGAGCTAAATGAGTTACAAAAATGTATAATTTGCCATAATCTCAGGTATAAACCCAAAGGCGGGCGCGGACATGGGACTACACCAAAAGAAAATGGTGAGCATTTTGTGTCAATGGTAGTTTGATAGGGGGTGGAGAAAATTGTATTTATGGAAATGCAGACCTATATAAAGTACTATCGTGAAACGTAGAATACCTTTATATTTTGGCGGTCTTGTAATAAACAAAATGGGGTACGGCGTTTAGTAATGTATATAAGCCTAGGTGGAATAGGTGTTTGAGGTTTTATAAGGTGTAAGCGAAAAAATATAAGAGAGTGGGCTGTATGAAGGAAGAGTAAAGAGATTTTGGTGATAAATGAGTGTATGTGGGTGATGTCACGTAAAAAGATTGAAAAAAGTGAGTGAGGGTTGTACCAGGGTTTTTTATAGCACATTAAAAACTGGGGGGACTTAGGGTAATTGATTGTAGATTTTATTTTTCATTCTGGTTGGGTGGCGAACAAAAAACGGAGGGCCATATCTCAATAGTGCGTTTGTACTGATGGGATTATTGAGAGACCATGCATCTGAACTATAAGTGTAGAACTGTAATATGACAAAAAGTAAAACTAGAGAGTAATTAAAATTTTACAAATCAGTACAGTATTATTGCAATTATGAGTAAGATTATTACTGGAATTGTATAAGGGGGGGGTGAGTTGGATAATTTTACGAACCAAACAGTAAACTGAGAATTAAATTGGATCCCAATTTATGTAGATACAATAATGTGTTGTGTTATAGATAGGGATAAAGGGGAGTTTGAGGTCACTTGTAAGTATACGATGTATATATCGTGACACAGATCCTGTATCAGCGTATATGTTTCAGCATGTGATATGAACAAACGTTATATTCTCTGTTCTATATCAAAATTAATAGATTACATAAAAAATCAGATAGATATATATGTTGACAAATATAATATGCTACATGCATGTGCTTAAGTAACAATGCTAAAAAAACAAAAACCGGTGAAAAACATGTATGAGAGCAAAAATTAGCGAGTTAATAAAAACTCTTAAATTCGTTTGAGTAACTGATCAAAAAGCTTATTAAAAATGACCATGGTGTATTCCACACTTTGTTAAAGTGAACCGTTAAAAAAAGTGCTAAAATATCGCTATCCTAAAAAAAAAGGCATGAATGCTTAACTTGAAAAACGTATATCGCTACCCGTTTCAAAAAAAAAGCCGGTAAATGCAAAAAAAAATCTGCCGTGCTACGATTTGAAAACCTCGAGCCACCGAAAGTTATTTCGGAGCTGTACCTCCTTATTTTTCAAAAACTGCAGGAAGATAAATCGATAAAATGTTATAGAGAGACACATACAATAAGATATATATATATTTTATCTATCTGATATATATATATATATATATATAATAGGATATGAATTATCCTATGGTACTATATATAGAGACCTTAGAAATATCTATCCGATATAAAAAACCAACGCTTTTCCACCCTTTGCGCAGTCACTTATGATTACGAAACTATGCACAGAATGATTGATGCAGTATCATCTGTGTCAGATCATATAACGCTCCAATAGCGGATCGTTAAACCCAATGGCGAAAAAAACCTATCGGCTGTCATGCCCCTACTACGCCACTAGCGTAATATCCACTACGGCTTGATCATCATCCTGCTAACTGAACAAGAATCCAAGTTTAACTCGTATATATATATATGTGTCTTATAGCTATAAGATAAATCATATTATACAGGATAAGTATAGTACGGTATACCTATATATAGTATCCGTAAGATCATATTGACCCGCCGCCATAATAATTGTTGCAATATACATAATACGAATAGATATAGATCTCGAGAGTTATATGTTCCCTCCGATATAAGATATTACTAGTATCATATATACGATTTAACCTTTCAATCCGCACAAAGATTGGTCATAAACATGCTCTGGATTTGTGCTATACCTTCCTAAGTCGCGACGTCCAAATTTGAAGACCCCAAAACAACAAAACAAACACCATTAGCATTGTACACACTTTCACACATTGCTTCTAGAACAATCAGACAATCTTAAAAGCTGTTGCGGACATAACACCGAGTTGACCCTAACCACTAACTAGACGTAAGAGGCTCTTGCAATGTAATACAACGGACACAAACGAGACTCCACTACAGCAATACAATACACCTTGGTCTATAATCCCCCAGTCTGGAGACTCGAGGAAGGCCAAATAGAAACCTCTTCCATCACAAAAATTTTTGTCGAAAACTTTACTATCTGCTCCTGATAGAATATCTTCGCTCTCTCTCCCAAAACCTCGACACCCTCACGTAAGCTCGATACACACACGTATCTTAAGTAAAGCTAAGTCTACATCTCAGTGCGAACTAACCAACAGCTCATCGCGCGCGTTTTCTTATCCGTTTCTCTACGCCACTCCTCTGTATCATGGTTTTTCATTCGTACCTATTCCAGATCTCACATTTATCCAATTATATTTTCAAGAAACATACTCATTTGATCTATTAGAATCTCCATATGTAGCGTCTTTCACGAATCGGGTATCTGTGTCGAGGCAAGAACCGCTTTGGCACCATGATAATCCTCTACATTATCATCCAACACCTCATGAAGACAGCCATATTTATTGTATGTCACTACTTACGAACATTGATCTAGCTCTCAATCTTTAAATATGTTCAAACATTTCTTTATATCTGTTGTTAACTTCCTTGATCCTGAGATTACCAAAACTTCGTCTTCTTTGTTCTATATCACCCCGAAATTTTCCATACCTCTCTATTGTTCTATGTTCAATTCTCGTCATCGTAACCTGCCGGTCCTGTACATTAATAAGTAATGCGAATGAAGTGTGGGAGACGCTCTTGTAGGATATCTATTCCGTAGATATTGTGACATATCCGCTAGTACTCATTATTGCACAGTTTAGTGTTCGAACACAGTATTCTCGTTGCGTAAAGTTATTACTCACCTTCATGTAGATGATAACTTATTAAAACAACTTGGTTATCCCTATTCCCGTGTAGTGAGAGCACGTCTGTTGGTACTGCGGTATCGACTTTTATTATGTTATACTTTCACACTTCCGAATTCCTTTTTCAGCTCATCAGAGGAATACCGATGGATTATTTTTGAAAATACTTTGGACTCCATGTCCCGTGAGATTTTATAGAATACTACTGTGGAACTAACGATGATACCCTGCGTCCATGAGCTCTACTATAATGGTTTCAAAAACCACACGAAGTGTGCTGTAAGCAAACCCTTCCACCCAAATCCTTAGTGCCATTAGTCTGAATTACAAACCAACGTTACAGTTTATGAGTTCATGCAAATATAACTTATCTAAGAGATAGCGAGATACATTTTAACCAAAAAATCGTCCACATGAGCCCATATTTCCAAGTCGTTAGAGTACCTCCTCAATCCCTTTTCATCTCTACCTAGTCAACAATGCACCCACCAACATAGCCCTTATATCTTGCATGGAGATATATTATCAAAATCCATGTGTGATTCAATCACATCAGGTCAACTGTATATCTATACTAGAAGATATAATTTATTAATTTGTCGCAATTTATGTTTCAAGAGTTCTGACAATTACCCTTACCTTTCACACAGTTAAGTATCTGTATACTTTTAGAATTGCAATTATTTCATAAACGTTGTATCCGTCATAATCTTTTTCAAAGAAACCTTTTATTAGTAACGTCCATATGAGAAATCCCTAAATATGTCTATATAGAATTAGACAACAAAAACAACCGATTTCAATAGTATAGGAGATGCAAAGCACAGGAAGGCTCGTTGACATAGTTAAGGCGACACAGTTCACACAACAAAAAATAACCAATTATCTTGAATGAAAACTCTCCTGTTCCTTTCCGTTAACACCCTGGATATCACAAAGTTCAATGGTAAAACATTCGACAACAGAAAGGCATTGGAACTTGACACCTTGATTCCGCTCAGGTCCTCGATTCAGCACGCTACGTGCTAACACATCGCACAGGAAAGCAGGAAATGGGTCACCGTCTGTCAATTTCGTTGAAAGGAGGTACACCGCTCGTTCATACTGCCAGACGATTACTTGTATTGGTATGCAGACGCCACTGTATATCATGACATCTCATAATCTTGAGTAATAAATTCCTTGACTTGCGACTGTCACTTGAGTTAACAGTTCCCAGTTTAACTGATACTGAATACGTTTTCCTTGGGCCTGGATACAGCTCTCAAATGTGATGTCTGTCTTTCATATACTAACGCCACTCAGGCTACAAGCTAACACTTGTGAATTAATATCACGCGAATTTCGCGGGTATCTGATCCTATAAAACTAGCACACCACTGTTGCACCCCCCCCCCCCCGTAAAGCCAATGTGGGGAGTCATGACCTCCACTGATAACGTATTGTGAAAGTCATGGATGGTTGTAAACGACTGGTGACATTTAATACTGGTTTATTCACGTCACAACACATTGATATGAAATACATATAGAATACCGTTCACAGCAAAACACGAGATATAAATTAACACCATGAAGACTGCACACTCGGCAGTTACAATGATATCATAATACATGGCCTAGAGTACTCATATTAAACTCAGCACTATAAAGAATCCTGCACTCAGCAGCTATCATGATTCATGGCCTAAAGTACTCTTATTAAACTCAGCACTATAAAGAATCCTGCACTCAGCAGCTATCATGATTCATGGCCTAAAGTACTCTTATTAAACTCAATACTATAAAGAATCCTGCACTCAGCAGCTATCATGATTCATGGCTTAAAGTACTCTTATTAAACTCAGCACTATAAAGAATCCTGCACTCAGCAGCTATCATGATTCATGGCCTAAAGTACTCTTATTAAACTCAGCACTATAAAGAATCCTGCACTCAGCAGCTATCATGATTCATGGCCTAAAGTACTCTTATTAAACTCAGCACTATAAAGAATCCTGCACTCAGCAGCTATCATGATTCATGGCCTAAAGTACTCTTATTAAACTCAATACTCCTCACACAGGAAATAATGGCCTTTAAAGACTGCACACTGCAGTTATAAACATTTCCACAATAATTCAAACTGCAGTTTCATACTACGCTGTACCCACAGCGAAAAATCCGTCGACATTTTAAATTCAGCACTGTACAGGCATTTCACACTTCCCAAAAACACTGTCTTGACCTACCCGGTCAAAACGCCCGGAACACTCTCTCCAGATAACACACTCGTTCCGCTCAAAAGCAGTCACGAGACTTCCTCACGGTCAACACAACTCAGTCAATCAATCATCTGCGGGCTAGCCGCGAGCTATTCTCGCTCCGCTCAAAACATTACAGAATAAATATATCTCACACTTTGAGATGATCAGCGTTTTTCCACGCTATCTGTAATCTGTCTCTCGAAACTACCACGAGATATTTTCAAAACAATTCAATAGCCAACAAGCAAACAAGTGCTCCAACTCAGAATCTATCTTGGCTACCAATATACCCAGATTTACGTCCCTTACGCCAGTTCTGTTCTTATCAAGTGGGAAGATTGCATACTAAGCTTAGAATAGTCACTTGAGCCCCTGATGTAACTCTAGTTTCTACCTATTGGCTGCATAAATAATATAGAAAATATTAAAGACACAGCCAATAAATATATACAACAAATATCAATAGACAGCATTACTGGGTACACAGATGGATCCAAGGGATAGGAATATATATTCCAATATGGAAAATGGCAAAAGAATATAGCATCACGGAAAATACATCCATTTTCACTGCAGAGATGGTGGCAATACTAAAAGCACTAGAAATATTCTCTAATAATTCTCCCAAAAAATTAACAGTTTTAACTGACTCTATTTCAACAATTAAAGCACTTAGAAAGTTACGAGAATGTAGTAGACCTGATATAGCAGAGGAGATATTTCTGGCTACTACATAAAGCTGAGTGAAAAGGCTCTTGAGAACAAGAGTGAGATCCATCTTTGTTTCATAGATCTGGAAAAGGCGTTTGACAGGGTCCCCTGGAGCAAACTTTGGGACTGTTTGGCAAGGAAGAACATTCCAGCACCTCTGATTCATGCTATTCAGAGCTTCTACAAGTCTTGCAGAAATTATGTGAGGACAGCAAACTATAAGTCAGAAGAGTTCAGGACCACCACTGGTGTAAGACAAGGCGATATCCTGTCCCCTTATCTTTTTATACTCCTCATGGACGATGTCATCAAGGAGAGAACAAGAAAGTATTCAGTGGGGTACTGGAAGATGAGACAGGCCTGTATTTCAGAGCTAGCATTTGCTGATGATGTTGTCCTGATTGCTAAATCAGAGACACATCTCCAATCCAACCTGCAAGTCTGGAAGGAAGAGCTGGAGAAGAGAGGGATGGTCATAAGCAGCTCTAAAACAAAATCCATGGTGATATCACGAGAAGAAAGAAAACATCAGATTAAGTTGGGAGAACAGGCCCTGGAGCAGGTCGACCACTTTAAATATCTCGGAGCTATTATAGACCGAAAGGGGGGTGTGGCGGAAGGTTATTTAAAATTATTTATTATGTAAGAGTATGCCAGTAATGAGTTCTGACTTTACAAGTAATACCCCAGTCTTAGAAATAAGCACTGGTGTATTGTTATCATAAAAATAGTCAAGACTGTGAAAACCCTGGCCCAGTTGGTAAGAAGTAGAACCAGAATTTAAGGTGTCTCCTCCCTGTGACTATCTTATGATTACTTATATTCTAGGGGATAAGTAAAATGTACATTCACTGAAACCACAAATGGAAGAAGTGAATAAGTCCTCAGGTACAGTTAAAATAGTTTAATAATTACACTAATATTCTATTTCTACTAGTTGGAAAAGAGCATACACATATATAAAAGTATTCACACAATTACTATTATTGTCTGTTTAGACTTCATTCATTTTAAATATATCACGGTTTTTAGTCCTCTGATAAATGTCATCACTTGACTATTTATTGTGTTTCATATATTGTGGTAGTCAGTGTCCTAAGTGACACTTATCTGTTCAACTTGATACTGCTGACACGGAACTGTCCTTTGCTGATATCAGACTTGGTAGACCCAACAGTAGGGATGCCAATGACCAGTTGAAGTTCACTCTTTGGGGTCCTGCACTTTTGTGGGATTGCCTCTGATGAACTACACCGGCTTCTGATACTGGACAGTCTGGTTTGAGTTATTTCATGGAACCTGCAACATATCAGCCTTGGCTAGTATCTGGCTAGACTTGTAGCTGACTAGCACAGATGTCAGACCAGTCAGTCATCAGATGTCACCGTTATACAATCATAGTAAGTAAGGACATTTCAATTATACAGAATTAATATTAACATATCAGTAATAAACATCTCTGGTTTATTCCGCTCCTATACATCCCTTTCTGATCTATAACTTGATCCTTCCAAATCATATCCAGTACAAATTCAAATACTGATGCTATTCTTAGCATCTGCACAAAATTAATACATAAATAAAGAGAGTGACCAAGCGATCAAGTTGCTTTCTTTGGTAGTACCATTACATAGTTTTGGAATTGAAACCTGGCTGTGGAACACTCCATTTTACCAGCTGTAAATGGGTACAAAGTTGTGCGCTCGAACTAGGGAAGGCAAAGGCAGCGAGGAAGGGGACTAGTCGCCTTAACCTCGTAAACTGGGATCTTCCATGATAAAGTTTCTAACACTTCATTTCCCTACGACAATCTCTGCCATGGGACTGCCTTTATCTTCGTAAGCGATAAAGCAATATGATCAATATCTCTTCATTAGGCTGTGGGGCTATTTGTGATTAATTTTTGTACAAGCAACAATCATCCACAATGCACATGTTTAGATCATATAAAAATACAATACATTATATCAATGACTATTATACAGGCATATTTTGTGAATTCTATATGAACCTGAAATAACAAATATTATACACGGTAGTTATCATAATTTCGCTTACCCTCAGACTTCAGATACTGGACTTAAAAATGTTTCTGGCGATCCGCTCACAATTCATGGATAGTGGCGAAACTCTGCCTCCAGTCTGTCTCAAACCTTTTTCGTTGTCTGTGTCTCTTTTTCTTTTCTTTCTTTGGGTCTAATATTTTGCTGTGATACCCTGTTCAACCAAAACCCATTGAAGGGTTGCAAACGGTTATATTGGGGTATATAGTGTGTTAACATCTTCGCTGGTATCACTTTCCTAGTCCTGGAAATGATTAGCCCTGAAAAGGACTACTAGCTGACTGTCTGGACCCTTCGTCGTTGCTTGTATTTTTATGGTGTCGTGGCGTTCTCATGGAGTTCCTTTCCTGCCTTACAGGTTACAAACGGTTGTATTGCGGTATATAGGGTGTTAGCGTTCGTCTTCGTTGGTATCGCTTTCCGAGTCCTTGAGCTGATTGTTCCTGAAAAGGACCACTAGCTGCCTGTTCTGTAGCTACTTGTTGTCTGTTACCGTTTTGTGTTGTTCAAAGGCTGTCGCTATTATTTTTGGCAGCATCTCCATTATGGTTTTTAAAATTATGTTTATTTCCGCTGCTTCTCTTCTTTCTAGTTTGCTTTGTATTTCCTGCACGATTTCGGTTTTTATTTTGTCTTTAGTTTCTTTGTTTTGTTCTCTACTTTTTGTAAGGGTATCCTCAGCTATCTTTCTCTCTGTTTCAATTCTTTTGAGGATTTCTTCGTTCTCTTCCTTTAGCTCTGTGAGTTGGACGATGTCGACTTCTATCTCGTGTTTGATAGTTTTCATTTCCTGTAATATTGCCTGGGCGCTCTGTACGGCTCCTATTGTTTCGTCTCTTATGGCATCTGAGTCTTTGTTGTGTTGCTTGTTCGTCTCGACTTTGAGTTGTTGTTTTATGTCTCGCATATCTGTGGCTAGTCTTATCAGCTGGGCTCTTGTGTGCTGTTCTTGTTTACCAGTGCCGCCTGAAGCCACTCGGTTTCTTGCTTCTCTGAAGGAGATGTTTTTGGTTACAGATTCCTTCAGTATGGCCTTTGTTTCATAGAAGGTCGGACAGCCACGGTATCTTGCTCCGTGGTTCCCAAGACAGTTTGCGCAGGTTCTGTTGGAGTTGTGCACTTTATAGTTATCATCATTTTTCGCATGAGGACATTCATTGTAAGTGTGACTTCCCGCACAGTATCGACAAACTGCCTCCCTCCTGCAAGTTTTCTTAGTGTGCGAGAATTGTTGGCAGTTTGAGCACTGCATAACAGGAGGGATGTACTCTTCTGTTTTTCGACATCTCTCGTCTAGGTTGAGTTGCCTTGGTCTTGAAGTCCCCTCGATAGTTAGGATAACTAGGTTTGTGTCCTTCTTGTCCCATGTCTTCAGTCTTTCAACCTGTGTTATGTTGATGTTCTTGTTTTCTTCTTGTAGGCGGCTGTGGACCTCTTGTGTAGACCGGCTGTTGTCGATCCCTCTCACAACTATCTTTTTGGTCTTCTTGAATATTTCCACAGTAGCTTTAATCTGGTGGGGCAGCTGGACTTCTTTGTGTCCGGATTCAAGTTCGACCATCAGTTGGTTTGTCTTCTCCGTCTTGTTTAGAGTTATGATAACTCCGTTGTCGTGTCTTGAAACTTTAGATATGCTTCTCCTGCCCGTTATTGACTCAAGTATGCCGATTACTTTGTCGTCGGGTAGGGCCCTGAGCGAGGCCTCACCTCCAGACATCTGGGTGATCTTAATTATTCTCTCCTGTAGTGCCACGTTGGATACTGCGTTTTGATGCTTGCGAAGTTGGCACGTTCCAACTTCTGTCTCAGATTGTGTGTACGGTCTGCGGGACGGATTCGCATTCTGGCTCGTCTGCATCTGGTCAAGTTTCACCGGAGTTGGCTGGTCACTGTATGTTGGAGACTCGACAATGACATCTCGTTTTGCCGGTGGATTGATTTTGTTGGGTTTCAATGCTTTGTTACACTCTGTCTTCGATGTTGCCTTGTTACTGCTCAATGTAGCTACCGCCTCGACACCTTATTTCAGCGGTGATGTTGCTAAGGTCTGGTTTCGGTGCTTGTTTGTCATCTGCCTTCGAATCTTTGGGTCGATCATCGGTCGCAGTATCGGAGGTTACGTTGTTCGTCTTCTGAGAAGGACTGGCCACGACGCTAGTAGTTGTAGTATTCGTGCTCTCTGGTTGCCTCTGTTTGCTCTTTGTAGGTTCTTGCTTGATGCTGCTGACAAGTGTTTGAGGGCTTGTATACACTTTCCTCCTTTTAGCTTGTTGCTTGGTACGAGTCATTTTTGTAAATTCTGACGGCTGTGTTCGCCCTGAAAAGGCCGCTCGTTTTAGTATAGTGCTGTCTTCTCCGCTGCGAGAGATCTGGACGATGAAAAAAAAAAAAAGGTCTGTGTCTCAGTTTACTGGTACGCTTTATATACGATAGCGCGGACGTATCGGAGAGTACCGACGTCACAGCTTAGACCTAGACCTAAAAAATCCTTCCCGAACAGTGATTTCGGCCGATCTGTGCGTCGACGGAATTTTTTGCCTTTCTCATTCTCGGCATATATAATATCCATATTGTTCCATCTTATCTAGTTTTATACAGCTGATAAAACTCTATCTTCCTATCCATGCAAATTCCCAAACTGTTATTTGTTGATTTTAATATTTCGAACAGAAGTGGGTTTACCAGCTGTTAGCGTAACTGTGGGCAGCCGAAATACGCATATATCTCCGAAAATGAGAACTTCCTACCGTTCCTTCTTATATGCAGTTATACACAATCCTTCCCTGTACTGAAATGTAAAATCTTTTTCATACTGATTCCCTTCTGCTTTTATTTATCCTTGGCGATTTCCTCTGTCTGATACACATTTCGCTGATACGCCGCCATTTTGAAAGCGGTCAATCGATCGTAGACGGTTTTATAAATCTACCTGAAAACGTTTGCAATGACTTGCAACCAATTTTGCGACATAGCTCCCCCATATTTTAAGCTGGATGATATCTAGCTTAACTATTGGGTACAAAACAATTGCAAATCGACCATTCCGAGGTTAGTTTTCCTTCCTTCTATCCTCCTCAAGCTCTGTGGGATCTCGACTTAGAAAATCTGCGCCCACATTCTGTTTTCAAAGAATATATTCATCCTTTACTATCTCTCTCCTTCCTGTTCGGTTTTTCATCCAGGCTCTTACTGCTGGTGAAACGGGGTCGGTAGGTTTCCCATGAAGTTTACCGCCCTCTTTTCGTTGATAGTTGGATGTGGTTTTCCCTCGCAAATCCGTAGGGGGTTGATTTTCGCTACGTGATTTGTTCCTTTTTTCCAGCGCATGGGGTTCAGACTGCAATTGAACCTGTGTGGGATGTTTCCTTTCCCCTCCCGTGCAAATCTCGGAAGTACCCCTGATTGCTGGTTTGCTTGTAGATTTTTGATGAAGACTCTTCCGTCGACTTTCTGAATCTACATAGGTGCACTCTGGACAGGAATTTACATACTGATTTATGTCTTCCGTAATACCTGGCCAGTAGAACTGGGTGGCTATTCTTTGTTTTGTGGCACCATTACCCAGGTGTTCACTCAAAGTTGATATATGTCCCCAGCCTATAACCGTATTCCTATAGGTGGATGGTACAACAATTTGACCATGACTTTTCGTCCCTCTGCCAGCTTTCCTGTACAAGAGTCCATGTTCCATATAGAAATGTCCTTTCCTTGGAGCTTTATGTGTTTTTGATAATTTGCCAAAACAAGGCTTCAACGTGCTGTCCGCTTCTTGAGCCCGTTTCATTTCAGTCGAATGAACTGTTAATTTGGTGTCCCTCTCTATGTTCCTGGAGTCAGACCTGGTCTGGGTTTCCGCCATAACCATAGGTTTTACAGGGTCTCCCAAGAAAACATATTTACGCCCCAACATTAGGGGGTAAAAGGGATCATCTATCACAGCTGCATTTATCTCTACTTCCACATAGCGACAACTGACATGAATCTTTGCTATGGGTAAAGTAAGGGGTGATGTTCCTTTTAGTGGCCCTTGAATCTCTACTGTTTCTGTGGTGATTTGTTCAGGGCACACCAGAGATGCACACACGACTGCGTCATAGGACAAACCTGTGTCATACATTCCTGTGACTTGTTTGCCATTCACAGTCACTATCTCCTGTGTAGGTGGGTGATGGAGGCTATTCTGACTCACAGTCAGTTCCTTCCTATCAGAAGTCCTCACCTGTAGACATGCAGCATGATGAAGGGGTTTTTTCCTCCCACATTCATCAGTGTTGTGGTTGCTCATCTTACAAAATTTGCACCATTTATCTCCCTGTCTGTAGGGTTTATTTTCCTGAGTCTGAGGGTTCTTGTCCTTATTATCAAATCTTTGCTTGTATCTGTATGGTTGATCCATCTGGTCAAAATCGGTATTCTGCGGTGGTGGCTTATATCCTTCTACCTGCTTCCTTTTTGTTCCTACCAATTCAGCTTGAGCTGCTTGGTATCTCTCTGCACATTTCAAAATGTCTTCCAGCCTCTCTGCTCCTTGTTCCATCAGGAATTTCCTCATTTCTTGAGACATGGAATCTTTCACTTGCTCTAACATAACCATTTCTTTCAGATCCTCGTAGGTTTTCTGATACTTACCTAAACTACTCCATTTCAACAAATACGTTTCTAGCCTAGCTGAGAACTGGTTATATGTTTCTCCAGGTAGCGGTTTAGAAGTTCTAAATTTCTTCCTATATGCCTCAGAGTTCTTTTCATACCGGATCAGTAAGGCTTGCTTTAATATTTCATAATTTTCCTGATCTTCTTTGGGGAGTTTCAGAAACACATCATATGCAATACCTCTCAATCCCTGGGATAACTTTAGACTCCATTTTTCCTTTTCCAGTCCATATGTAGAGGCTAGCCTTTCATACCTATCCAGGTACGACTCAATTGCGTCCTCCTTTTCCACAAATGGATCTAGGTGGAAGTTCATGGCCCCATTTGCTGTGTTCTGAAAAGAGCTATTCGCAGAATGAGGTGAGCTATTACCATGGGTGATAGTCCCAGCCTGAAGTTCAAGATCAAGCTGTCTCATTTTCAGCTCATGGTCTCTCTCTGCTTGTAACCTCCTTTCTTCTCTCTCGGCTTCTAATTTCTTGGCTTCTCTCTCCGCTTCTAATTTCTTGGCTTCTCTCTCTGCTTCTAATTCTAATTTCTTGGCTTCTCTCTCTGCTTCTAATTTCTTGGCTTCTCTCTCTGCTTCTAATTGCTTTGCTTCTCTCTCGGTGTACTTTTCACATTCCGTCGTGACATACCGGATCAGAGCGTCACCATTCATGCCAAGCTCTTTTCCCACCTGCAGTGTAGCAGACCTAAATTTGACCAAGTCAGCCATGATGTATCTGTAGTCTAGTAGGGCAAGTGATCTTACTCAAACTAATTTACTACAATATAATTAACTTAATTAAAATTAAAGTTAATTAAACTGACTTCACCATATATGAAACAGCTTTCTTTATCTGTACTCAATGGTACTCCTAAAAAAATATGTACTTCCTACTATGTTAACTCTTTCCAAAAATTTTCCAAAAATTTTTTTCCTACACAGCAGAAATAGAAAGTTGGCTCAGGAATATCAAAGATATATCCCGCAGACGAGCCCCCACTGTAGCGGGAGGTTATTTAAAATTATTTATTTATGTAAGAGTATGCCAGTAAAGAGTTCTGACCTTACAAGTAATACCCCAGTCTTAGAAATAAGCATTGGTGTATTGTTATCATAAAAATAGTCAGACTGTGAAAACCCTGGCCCAGTTGGTAAGAAGTAGTACCAGGATTTAAGGTGTCTCCTCCCTGTGACTATCTTATGATTACTTATATTCTATTTCTACTAGTTGGAAAAGAGATATATATATAAATATACATTATATATATAAACCATATAATGGAAGATATATGAATAATATCCTATATATATATATATATATATATATATATATATATATATATATATATATATATATATATATATAGTATATATATATATATATATATATATATATATATAAAATTATTCACACAATTACTATTATTGTCTGTTTAGACTTCAAGATCTTGAATATTAAAGTTACTGCAATCTGCAATCACTGTTTTTAGTCTCTTGACTTTCCAATTAATTGTCATCAGTTGACTGAACTATGGATTGTCACTATTAGCTGTTTCTTATATATTGGTGGTCAGTGTCTTAACTGACACTTATCTGTTCAACTTGATACTGCTGACACTGAACTGTCCTTTGCTGATATCAGACTTGGTAGACCCAACAGTAGGGATGCCAATGACCAGTTGAAGTTCACTCTTTGGGGTCCTGCACTTTTGTGGGATGGCCTCTGATGAACGACACAGGCTTCTGATACTGGACAGTCTGGTTTGAGTTATTTCATGGAACCTGAAACATCATATCAGCCTTGGCTAGTATCTGGCTAGACTTATAGCTGATTAGCACAGATGTCAGACCAGTCAGTCATCAGATGTCACCGTTATACAATCATAGTTAGTAAGGACATTATTTCAGTGATATAGCATTAATATTAACATTTCAATTAAGTGTAACTGACTAGCACATAAGTCAGACTAGTCAGTCATCAGGTGTCAAAGTTATACAGTCATAGTAAGTAACATCATTTCAATGATACAGAATTAATATTAACATATCAGTAATAAACATCATCTGGTTTATTCCGCTCCTATACCTCCCTTTCTATAACTTGATCCTTCCAAATCATATCAAGTACAAATTCAAATACTGATGCTATTCTTAGCGTCTACACAAAATTAATACATAAATAAAGAGAGTGACCAAGCGATCAAGTTGCTTTCTTCGGTAGTACAATTACATAGTTTTCGAATTGAAACCTGGCTGTGGAACACTCCATTTACCAGCTGTAAATGGGCACTCAGTTGTGCGCTCAAACTAGGGAAGGAAAAGGCAGCGAAGAATGGGACTAGTCACCTTAACCTCGTAAACGTGGTATACCATTCATTTCCCTATGGCAATCTCTGGTCATGGGACTGCCTTTATCTTCGTAAACGATAAAGCATTTAATATCGACGAGATACAGCATTTAATATAATAAATATTTTCTATTTGGCTGAGGGGCTAGTTTGAATACTTTTTAGTACAAACAACAATCATCCATAAAGCACATGTTTAAATCATATTCAAAATAACAATACATTATATCAGGCATATTTTGTGAACTCTACATATGAACCTGAAATAAAAGAAAAATTATTATACACGGTGGTTATTTTAATTTCGCTTACCCTCAGACTCCAGATACTGACTGAAACTTATGGCGATTCGCTCACACTTCAGATAGATGTAGCGTAGTGGCGATTATCTGCCGTCCGTCCGTCTGTCTCAAACCTCTTTCAATGTGTATCTCTCCAGTTTTACCGATACGTTTATATACGCATAGCGCGGACGTATCGGAGGGTACTGACGTCACAGCTTAAACCTAGCCCTGAAAAATCTTTCCCGAACAGCAATTTCAGCCGATCTGTGCGTCGACTGAAATTTTGCCTTTCTCATTCTCGGCATATATAATATCCATATTGTTCCATCTTATCTAGTTTTATCCAGCCGATAAATCTCTATCTTCCTATCCCTGTAATTTCCCAAACTGTTATTTGTTGATTTTAATATTTAGAACAGAAGTGGGTTTACCAGCTGTTAGCGTAACTGTGGGCAGCCGTAATACGCATATATTCCCGTAAATAATAATTTCCTACCGTTTCTTCTTTTATACAGTTATACACAATTCTTTCCTGGACCAAAATGTTAAATCCTTTTCCTAATGATTATCTTCTGCTTTTATTTATCGTTGGCGATTTCCTCTGTCTTATACACATTTCGCTGATACACCGCCATCTTGAAACCGGTCAATCGATCGTTGACGGGTTTATAAATCTACATGAACACGTTTGCAATGACTTGAAACCAATTTTGCGACAACGTTGGAGATCCATTACAGCCAACCTTCGTTGTGGAGATGGCAACTGATGATGATGAATGAACTGACATTGTCATCGTGTAAAACTAATTCTTACAGAAACCACCGTTGCAAGAGTCAGTACTTAAATGGAGGCTTCTTTTTAAAGGCCATGTGTTGTGGCGTCTCAATGCTCTATAAAGGGAAATAATGATGATAAAAGCAATGTTCACATTCATTGTCTCCTTATTATGTCTCATTTCTTGGAAACTTTAAAAGATAGGTGGCAGAGTTTCTCCTGACTCTCATACACTTCTAAGTAATACAACACATATCTCTGTGGAGGTGGCAATAGAATACCATTAGCGACTGCATTTCTCTTGCTTTCTTTATTTCTGTATTGCAAAGATTTTTACTATTATATGTAACCTGTCCCTGCTAGATGGATAATATCTGAAGGGATATTGTTTAGCTGATGCTGTTTTTATAAGTTCCTCAGATTAATTCGTAAAATTCTTCCATGGATTATATACTTACCCCTTTAACCTAAATCATAGTCTCGAGTATATACAATTACGATGTCGATTACATTATATCTCACTGTGATAACGCTTACTTTTCAACTGATCTTTTTGTTTGGGGGAAGGGTGGGGGGGGGGGGGTGAGAGAGGAGGAGAAAGATCACCAAATCATAACCAGCAATAACGTAATGCAGTTATTTCCAGCTTGAGATAATTAATTCTTACACCCATTATTTACTTTAAAACAAATATCGAGCTTTGTAATTAGATGTTTATTTATTACAACTAGTCCCACAGCGTTAACCTTATATTCTAAGAGACTGAATTACTTCGCCCTATAATTTCCTTTTCTTTATCTTCTTACAATAGTAAGAAGCAATAAGTTTATACTAAATGAATTAATAAATAGAATACAGATAAAGGTTTCTTTGTGTCAAGTATGGTAAATGTACAAGTTCAGATTATTACATATCAGTGTCATCTCCTACTTCTTTGATCCTTAGCCACAGACCGTCAAATTAGTCAGTGGCCATCACGTCTGGTGGCGTCTTGTAGGGCAACAACCAATTGATTCCACTACGCTCGGTCGGTGGCCATCCTTCGTACAGTGCCCCAACTCTGGTTCATTCTTTGCATCTCAGCCTTCACAGTCCTCCGCCAAGTTGTTTTTGGTCGGCCTCTCTTTCGTTTTCCTTCATATGTCCATCAGTGGCGTATCCTGGTAATGCGAGCTAAGCGTGCTGCTACTTAAAATGTATATGTACGCCTACTATTTTTCTTCTTCCCCTCTTAATTTAAAAACCAACTATATTCAATTACGCAACGATAGTTATTAGGGGTATATGTCAATTATCTCCGAAATACTAATTAACTTACAACTTGAAACTCACTGTCACTGTAATAATCTGCATTCCTGGCAACTAACACAAATTAATCACAAAAAACACTGGACGGACACAGCCGATTTTTACAACTTCGAGAGCTGCAAGACCACCGCACGCATGTTCATATTGTATTGACGTATCTGGCCATGACCCCGATCCACACAAACCAATCTTCAGACGTGAATCCGAAAGGTACCGCACGCATTGTGACGGAATTACCCGAGAAATTTCGGTCGATGTAACCAACCAATAAAAACTGCACTATAAAACGCGTCTGGGAATCTGAAACTAGATATACTCGTAGATTCTACGCGGGAAAATCCGTTGTCCTGATGCGTGCAGTCCGAAAGCAGAACTTTTGAAGAGAAATATTTTATAGAATAATAAATTAAATTTTTATTTTCCTTCGGGCATAGGTGTGCGAAGCACGCACAGCACACATAGAGAATACGCCACTGATGTCCATAGCATAGCAGTTCTTTTGATGGCATCGGGGTCTCTTCTGAGGACATGGCCAACCCAGCTCCAGCGTCTGCCAGCTATGATGGTGTGCATGTCCTCATTCTTGCTCCGAGTAAGCAGATCTTGGTTGGTGATGGTATTCGGCCAAAAGATTCGGATAATTTTTTTTCTGTAACTCTCCAGCATTCCGCACCATAGAAAAGCACAGAAAGCTCACAGCTCTGATATAATCTTAATTTTGTGCTTGTGCTATACTGAGAGGATTTCAAGATGTTGTTTAGACTTAAAAAGGCTGTTCTTGCTTTGTTCATTCTGCTGTTGATGTCTTTGCTTGCTCCGCCATATGGTGTTACTATGCATCCTAGGTATGTGAAGCTGTCTGTCTGTTCCAGTCGCTGATTCCTTACTGATATGGTCTCAGGGTTGCTCACATTGAGCGTTGTGACCTCTGTCTTCTTTAGACTGATGTTCAAGCCCACCTGCTGGCTATACTTGTTAGGTCTATCCGTATTTTCCTGGATGTGTTGATGTGAATGTGCTAGTAGTGCAATGTCGTCTGCATATCCCAGATCTTCCAATGTAGAAAATGTAGTCCATCTTATTCCTCTTAAGATGCTGACCACATCACCCCTAGTGTGCCGATGGTCAAGAAAAAATGGGCTTAACACCATATTCCCAATATACGTCAATGGGCGTGTAACGGAATCCTCTACCATTTTCCTTTATTCCGCTTGAACTGCCCTCTATATCAGTGTCATATAGCACTGTAAATTATGAGCGGTTCTAAAACTGTATTTTCGTTAAAAGAGTAGTTACATTTACAATGCTAAGTAACATTAACCAGTCTTATTCAAGCAATAAAGTAGTATTACTTGTCACTAACGTAGACATCTTTTTGTAACGGCATAGTTTGAAATTTTAGTAGCCGGACAAAAATTGTAGATCAAAATGTCAGATTGAACAGTTATCTCGGATATGCAATTTGCAGTAATTATTTACTGGCACTTTGAAAGTTACACAGCGTCTGACATTAGATCTTGTAACTGTTGTTTTTGTTTCTAGTCTCGTTCATTTAAAGAGGAAAAGTCTTAGCAGATAATAGTCAATATTTATTATTGCCGTTAAAATTACAGTACCTGAATTTAAACAGTCTTATATTGTGCCCTGAATTTAAAGCAAAATTCATTCAATGTATTTCTATACGAAGACAGGCTTGTTAATGAATTCATTTTTCATTTACAGACATTTGATTTCAGAAAACGAGGGGGGGGGGGGGGGGGGGGGGTGTGTGCAGATCTGTTTAAAAGAATATGTCTCTACAGAAGCGTCCGGTAGACAGAGTGGTTATTGCTCTGGTCTCTCGTGCGGTTCGAATCACGCTACTGACACGCTCCAGTCTACCCAGTTATAAATAGGTACCTGACAGTGAATTAGGGAAAGAAAAGGCAGCGAGTAAGAGAACTGGTCACCCCACTTCTCGATACTGGACCTAGTATAATGAAGTCTCTAACACTTCACTACCCTACGGCAGTATCTGCTATGGGATGACCTTCACCTTTTATCTCTACCGAAAGTACACATTAAATTCAAAGAAGTCAAATATCAACGAGTTATTTCACGGATATTTAGAATAGTTTTTCAATCTGGTATATCTTATTTATCTTATAGGCTTCACAATAATCATGGAATATGGTACACATCAGTTAACGAAAGCTTTAAAACTATGTTTTAAAGAAACACTATTAACAGTAAGATCTAAGTGTTAACTATAAAAACTCCAGAGATCTTAGAGAAACCAGGATGACCGAGGGATTAAACCTGTCGGATACAGAAGAGTCTACCAGTGAAGATTTTGGTGTAGATAACCACACCTTACTAATATATACATGGGTTGTTTATAGTACAGTGTCAGATGATTAACATCTTCGGCATCGTTACGAACGTTATCAACATTGTCTGCTTCGTTAATCAAGGTTTCAAAGATTCTGTCAACATCACATTGTTGGGTATGTGTGACTAGGTTAATTGAATCTGACCTGTACGCTTCATTTATTCGACATAATGTTGAAAATGTTGCATGTTGTGTTTTATAAAAGTTAATCATTGAGAGAGTTCATATACATAAATGTTACACACACATAAAGGTATGCTTTCAGGCACTCGTGAATAATAAAGAAGTAGACAACAGAAAAACAACAGACGTGAGTGGTTTACTGGTGAATCGAATCCAAGACCTTCCGTGCGGCGCCCCCGCCTAGCTATGGAATCGAATCACACTATCCTCCCTTCCAACTAAGCACCACAAAAATGATGCTTCGATGACAGGAGTTATTAGTTAAAAGTCTTTTATATTTGGACATGCGCCCCTGGCCAAAACGAGGCAAAACTTTATTTTTTTTTAAATATATACAATGAAATGAGACAAGACTACGCGTGTATGAGAAAAAAATAAAATAAAAAGGTAAAGGGTCCCATTTACACGCCCGTTGAGGCACATTGGGAGTATTGTGTTATTCCATATTCTCTTGACCGTACGACACATTATGGGATGATGTGGTCGGCATCGCGCTGGCGGCCTTTAACCTTTCCAGAGTTACTCTGGTATCAATTTCATGATGCTAGGTCGACCCCGACGCCGTTTTTCGGTATAATAAAATCCCACTTCCAGTGGGGATCAAACCAGATAAAAGCAAATAGCCATGGTGTAAAAAAAAAGGTTGAACACCGTTTGGAATCTAATGGGCGTTAATCTGTGAATTTGTTTAATTGTGAACTTTTAAAAAGGCAGTTGACTATAGAACGGAAACAATCTTTGGAAATTAATTAGACATAATGGCGTCCTCATGAAAATCGTTATCCTAATAAGGAAAGTATTTGAAGACACCAAATGCAAAATGTTGAAACTTAATTGCAGCAGAAGTACTTCTTATTGTCCTTTCTCTTCCTATCGTCATTTTTTTTCCTATCGTCATTTCTCTTCCTATCGTCATTTCTTTTCCTATCGTCATTTCTCTTCCTACTGGCTATAAATTAGGTTACAAAATAAAGTTCAACAAATGTAAATGAAATTCAGAAAACGTAACTAAACATCTAGACCAGGGTTTCTTAACCATTTTTTTTAAATATATAAAACTGAGACAAGAACAAGTATGTGCATATCACACAGTCATATTGCCAGTAATAATTGAACTAATTATGAAAATGTACTCACCTCTTTGATTGAATCGTAGACTATCAAAAGCCATTTGAGAGTAGTAAGAAAAACACATTGAAAACTAATGATAGATTATGGAGGCCTATTGAAAATGATTAACATGATAAGGAAAGTATTTCAAGATATGAATGCAAAATGCTTCATGAAGAATAGTTTACAGTACTGTAATTAACAGGGACTCGAATGTGGCAAAGATGATTCTTGTCACTATTTTTCTTCTTACAGTCTATATTGTCCATAAATTGGATTACGAAAAAGATATCAGTCAACAGTAATGAACTTTAAATGAATCAGTAAAACAGCTAGAACATCTAGTTTTTGCATTCGACCTGGCTTTTGTGTCCCATTACCGTAACCAAATGAAATTAAAAACGAAAATACGCGAGAAAGGTCGCATAAATTGTGTTTGACAATGCGCAGGGAAAAGACAAAGACTTGACGAATGTTTGCATAAATTACAGCACACTTGCCCTTGAGAAACGTGGCTGCAAGTGGACTCATAAATATATTTTAGCAATAATATTAACATATTTGAGGCAACAGGCAGTTCAATTACAACAAGAATAAACAAGGCAGAGTAAATATTCATTGCTCTCTAGCATATTCTTCTTCTTCTTTGATGCTTAGCCGCCGACTGTCAAAGCAGTCGGTGGCCATCACGCCCGGTGTAGTCTTGTAGGGCAACAACAAAATGCTTCCATTTTGTTCGGTCGGCGGCCATCCTTCGTACAGTGCCCCAGCTCTGGTTTATTCTTTGCATCTCGGCCTCCAAAGTTCTCTGCCAAGTTGTTTTTTTGGTCGGCCTCTCTTTTCATTTGCTTTCCTTCGGGGGCCCAAAGCAATGGTCTTCTTGTGATGGAATCAGGGTCTCTTCTGAGGACGTGGTGAACCCAACTCCATCTTCTGCCAGTTATGATGGTGTGCATGTCCTCTTGGCTGCTCCGAATAAGTAGTTCTTGATTAGTGATATAGAACGAATCCTGACATATGGGAGTGAGTCATGGGCAATTAGTAAACAAGTAGTGAAGGCACTAGATGCCAGATAGAGGTGGTTTTACAGAAGAACGTTACAAATACCACGTGCAGTCAAAACGAGTAATGAGGATGTCATGAAAGAGGCCAATGCACAAAGGCAATTATTTCACAAGGTATGAAGAAGCAATAAACGTTTTTGGGCATGTTATGAGAACAGGAAAACTGGACTACATCATAACAACAGGTAAGATTGAAGGAAACAGAGACAGGGGAATATAAAGAAAGAAAATACTGGACAGTTTTTGATATCGTGGCATAGAAAGAAGTCAACAATAGAACTGATAAATAGTACTGGAGACAGAAGTTGTGGAGAGGCATGCTCTCCTACGCCGGTAGGCAAGGTACTTCAATAAGAAACAGAAGAAGAAGAAGAAGAAGAAGTATTTGAAGTGAAAAAAATGCCTTATGTTGAAAACATTAAATATTAAAGACTGTTCATTTCTTTTCGTGCAGATAAAAAGTATCGTTACTCCAGGCCGAGATACAGCGATCATCGTCTGTATGTTTATTAGTTCTGCCCCGGTGTACACCGTCACCAGAATGGACATGAAGTTTTCTCCACTAAGGAACAAAACTATTGTTGGTCTTGTTTACATGGGAGATCGAGAAAACGTGGAAAAGATTTCTTTTGTTATTAACAACTTTTCTATTCCTCTTCCTCTGACAGCTTTTGTGATTATAGTTTTATTTACGATTAATTCTCCCTTAAACTACAAAGTAGAATCAAATTACATAAAGGTCTTTTATATTTGGACATGCGCCATAATATAACCGACTAGGTTGAACGGACGCGTCTCGCAAAAACGAGGCAAAATTTTATTTTTAAAGAAAGAAAAGAAAAAGAATCAAATGGCGAATGAAAGCTACTAGTAATGCACAGGTTCAAAAAGTAACCAGGAGTAACCAGAAAGTAGCGAAAATGGTTGTGATGATTTCCACATTATTCATTATTTACTTTTTTCCCAACTAGTTTAATTTTGCTGTCAGTTGCCTTTGTGCCAGAGATGTCGTATGAAGGAAAATACATTAATATAGGAATATTGATTGCTAGAATTGGCTATGTAATGGAGAGTATAAACTCTTCTATGAATATTGCAATTTACTATCAAATGTAGCTAAGCCATTAATTAATGTTCAAAAGATGTACGCTACCTTGTGAAATGATTTACATTCTATGTGTTGCGTGATAAATTCTCGCAACATCGTTTTATTTCAATATCTGTTTTATAACGCAAGGGCAACAACTGCTTGAAATTTATAGTCACTTTTCTCGGTAAGCATTTGTCTTCTCGCGTTGGTATCGAATGCAGTTAAGTTTGAGCTGTGGTCATTTTTGCGCTGGACTGCGCATGACTTGTCTTGTTGTTTGGTCGAGCGGTTTCCGCCCACGACTAGTGGGAGTGAGCGATTTGGAATGGCGAAAGAGATGCCTCGTTGAAGAGGGGATCTCCGCTTTCTTTTGTTCTGTCAGGGATGTGTAGTCCTCTTATGGATATTTCGTTTAGTCGAGATAATACCTCTAGTGTTTTCCCACATGTCGGGAGGCGTGATATTTCTGTGTATTTCATGAAAGCAAGGTAAATTGACTTTTTCATTAACTCTATCGATTTTGGGTCGTGAGCGATTTCGATTCATAGCCTGTCTCCGAAAGTCGTCGCCACGAGATGTTCTTTCCCAGCTCACATGTCGCTGCATTGTACTGCATCGGTTGATGCATGTACCAAGGACCATTACTTGCTACTTTGTTAAATGAACTAGGTTTAGGAAACCTTTATTATCTAGAGGATATTTTTTGAGGACATTATTTATACTTCGGCAGACGTGTCTGTCTTGCTGAAGTCAAACTAAGGAGAGTGAACTGATCTCATACATCTGGTTATCTCCTGGCTGTTATAGAAAAGGATGGAGTTTTCCACCTGACTACATTTACAGCACTATGAAATATAACATGCATCTGACTCATCATTGTAATGCTGTCTACCGTCTATTGCTGTATTGAATGTTGCTGTGATAATGACTGTTTGATGTGCCTACACATTTGCGTAACCATTTTGTCACTGTGGCGTCCACAATAAATAATGAAGAAAAACGTCAACGGCTGTTTCAAGACTCATTGACTTTATACGTCGTGAGTTTACTGACGTCCTATGTGGATTGCCCTGTTATTGTTGTATGAACATTGTTTTTGACTGAACACATCTACACACTACACAAAACCAGACATGCGGATGCCATCCATCATCATATGGCATCACGCATCATTTGGTGGCCATAAGCTGGTTTGATTCTGGTACTAGCAAACACGGGGTCCCTTACCCACTTCATTTTCAACAAGAATTCATCAGCATCCTTCAAGAAATTAACATTCTTCAATACAGTCAACATCTTCAAAATTTTCAAAGTACTCGGCGTTGCCCGGTAAAAGTCAAAATTTCAACTTTTGACGGAAACAAGAATTTGACAGTACCCGGCGTTGTTACATGTTGCCGGATAACTCGGACTGCTGTTATCTTTTACGCAAGTCAAGCAAGTTGCTGCTGTCAAGGTTCCAGTGCTGTCGTTTTTTGAGAAGGTCAAGTGCCGGTTGAAACGGGTTGTTTTCTGAAGAAGGCCAAGTACCGATTTCCATCAACTTACTTTTGGATTAGAAGGTCAAGTGCCGAAACAACTCAACACACAGTATTTCAGAAGCTCTTGTACCATCGTGTTAGCAGTGGAAGCAGTTCAGATGTGCCATCATCGTTGGAGCTTCGCTCTTTAGGACGTTGATTGACATCCGTTTTTCTGCTGTTCTACGATTGGAAGCCTATAAGTTAAGTGGCCTGTTTGTATGTAAACTGTGCCCTTATACTTCTGCTGAGTCTTCTGTGTATCATCTCATTCTATATGTTATATGTTTATATGTTATTTGTATATTTATATGTTTATATTTCAGCGGGTTCTCGGTTGGGTGGTGTCTCCGTTAGATTATGCCACGTCATAGAGGTCGTCTATTGTGAGCGTTTTCTGTAGGGTTTGCAAATTTCCAATACTGGAATTTGCTAAGCGACTTCTGTTGCTATTTATGTTAGCTGTGATGACATGTTTTAATATTGTTTTCGTTATTATTTCGCATTCTTTAGTTTTGTTTTGATTTGTTGGTATTTGTTAGCCTACTCTTGTCTATAATTTAGTTTCATACAACATTTTTGTTTATACACTGTGGTGTCATGTATTTTGTTTAATTCTATCGCAGATATCGTCACATTTTTTGTGATATTTCATTAATTTCTGCTTTATTTTTAGTTGATTTCTGCGAAAGTTTTTGTATTGTTGCTGATCTTTGTTATTGTTTACATTGTTATTGTTTACATTGTTTGTATTGTTTACATTTTCAATGTTTACATTCTGCATGTGTTTACATAGTCATTGTTTACAGTTATAGTAATTAGTTAATGGGCTATGCTAATGCACTGTTACTACTATACTGATGATAAATGAATGATGAATAGTGTCGTGCACTATTGAATGAGAAGTGCACTTATGATCAAGAATTGAGTGCTGATATTTCATATACAAGTTCTTTGATTGGAGACTTGTTTCCCACAGAGACTGGGATAATATAATGTGATGTGAATATACAAGTGCTTAATTAAGACTTGTTACACTTAGGTTTGAAATAAATTAGTTAATTATTTCAGGTTTTGGACTCATATGTTAGACAACATGTCTACATTTGAGCACTTTATTGAGCAGGGTAAATTGCTTGGGAAGACTGGTGATAAGTTAGAAGAATTTGCAACTGCTCGATATGATAAAGCAATGGAAGCTGAACAAAAGAAACTGCAGATGGAAGCTGAACAAAAGAAACTGCAGATGCAGGTGGATGAAAAGAGATTCCAAATGGAAATGGAAAAACACAAAAGGGAATCAGAAGCTGAGGAAAGAAAACTACAGCTAGAAGCTGAAAGACTTCAAAAAGAAGCTGAAAATAAAAGACTTGATAAAAGAAGCTGAAAATGAAAGACTTCAAATGCAGGCTCAAGCTGAAGAAAGGAAGTTACAAAGAGAGTCTGATGAGAGGAAAGCAAAAATGGAACATGAAGAAAAACTCTTAGCTTTAGAGTTGGAGAAATTGAAATTGACGAGCATGAGTAATGGTAATGATTCAAACAAGGGTTCATCTTCTGGTAAGGCTAATAATGATACTTTTAAGATTAAGTTACCAACATTTAGTCCTTCCAGTGATGACATAATGTTCTATCTGGACAGATTTGAACAAGCATGTACAGCTCATAACATAGACAAAGCAAAATATGTTTATCAGTTATCAGGGATACTGACAGGTAAAGCTCTAAGTATATTAAATATGGTGGATGAACCTGACAAGAACAATTATGAGGTTGTCAGGGCCGCTTTGTTAAAGAAATATCAGCTTAACGAAGACGGCTATCGTCTACAATTTAAAAACATGTTACCTGAAATGGAGTTGAATTCTCCGAGTTTATTGCAAGAATACGCATTACTTTCTCACGATGGGTTGAACTATCTAAGACGGAAAAAACTTATGAAGGACTTATGGACTTAATACTTAGAGACAAAGTCATGTCGTCTGTCAATGAGGCTTTCCTTGCTTTCCTTCATGAACGTAAACCTAAAACAATAAAAGAAATGGAAGATTTCTGTTGCCAATACGTAACTGCGCACCCACACATAACCATGGGTAACTCTAAGGTGAAAGAAGGTTTACCAGTTGCTTCGGCAGCTCCGTATGGTCAAAACTTTGCTCGTAGATCCCAACAAAATTTTGATAGAAAGGGTAGCGGTAATTTCTGTCAAAATCATGGAAATCAATTTCATGGTGATTCTTCTTCGAAGAATTGGAGACAACCTGATAGTGGTCGTTACTATCACCCTAATAATTATAAGCATTTCAAAAGAGGATATGGTAATAGAGGTTATTCCTGCCGAAGACCTCAGAACCAAACAAATAGATGTTCGCATCAATGTGAACATGATAGTAATCGTGGAAACTGGAATTCGAACCAGGATAACAATTACAATAGAGACAATAATAACTGCAGAGATAATAATAACTCTGATAACTTCAGAGGTAATAATAGTCGGGGTAGATCTCAACACAAAAAAAAGAGATATCAGCAGGCTAATGCTCTACAACAGGAAACTGAGGGAGCCTGTAATCATGTTGTTGATAGTAAAAACTTTGACGCTGTCACTGGTTCTGCTTTTGACTTTGAGAGAGCAAACAAATGCCCCCAATGCAGTACTTTATTCGAACCGGGTACCATAACTACTTTGAGTTGTGGTCACCCACTTCCCGCTCTTCCTGCTGCTGTTGCGCATGACGGGAGGGGTTCTTTAATCCTACATAAGGGTCTTGTTAATGATACTCCGGTCTCACTACTTTTCGATTCCGGATGCACCACTAGCTTGTGCTACAGGAAGGGTTATTAAATGTGTCACATTTGGCGGCACTCTAGAAAAAATATCCTACTGCTGTAATTCGCATTGCCACTCCTTTCTTTACTGGAGATGTGCATGCTTGTCTCTTACCTAATCCTATTGCGGACCTTATTATTGGTCGTATTCACGGAGTTAGGGAGTGTACCCCACAGCAGATTGCTGCTTGGGAAGATAATAACATGCAAGCTACAAATGCAGTAGTTTACAAGAGCACAAGCTCTACAAACACCCGAAACTTCACTGAATAGTGATAATGAAGTTGATAGCCAAGATAGTCACTTAGTAATCACTCGTGACTCTTTCATAAAATTGCAAGAAGAAGATCCTTCTTTAAAAAAAATTCTTCGTTCTTGCGAAGAAAGGTGATCCGAATCAGGATACAAATAGAAAATCTTGGATTGCAATGAGAAACGGCGTACTTGTACGTATGGTACAAGATTCGACTACGTCGGCACATTCGCAAATTCTTGTTCCCAAGAGCATGAGAGTCCAAATATTACAACATGCTCATGACTCGCAATGTGCTGGACATATGGGTTTTGCCCGTACGAAGTCGAGAGTCCTTGCGGCTTTCTTTTGGCCTTTTGTCAATAAGGACATTCGTATTTACTGCCGATCATGCAAGGTATGTCAGGAGGTCAAATCTAGAGGACCACGACATGCTGCGCCTATCCAGGCTGCTGACATTCCTATTCGGCCGTTTCAGAAAATGGCCATAGATATTATTGGCCCTTTTAAGGTCAAGTCGGCCAGAGGACATCAGTTTATCCATACATGTGTCGATATGTGCACACGTTGGCCAGAGGCTATTCCTCTTAAGAGCATATCTACTACAGATATCGCAGATGCTCTTTGGTTGATATTTTCTCGCTTGGGGTTCCCCAGAGAAATATTGTCAGACCATGGCACTCAACTCATATCTGACACTATGTCACAGGTAATGTCTACCTTACATTATTGAACGATCTCTCAGTAGTATCTACCATCCTATGTCTAATGGGTTAGTTGAGCGTCTGAATAGAACGCTCAAGACTTTGCTTGGTAAGATAACTGAAGATCATCCTCAAGATTGGGAGGGGGACAGGGTTTTACCCGCGGCTCTCTTTGCCTATAGAGAAGTCCCTAATGAACACACAGGATTTTCTCCCTTCGAACTTGTCTTTGGCGCGCGTCCACGCGGCCCTATGTCTTTATTACACGATCTCATCACTGCCGATGATATTAGCGATGAAACTCAACCCTCATATGAGTATGTCATTGCTCTTAGACAAAAGATCATTGAGGCATGTAAGCTAGCAACTGCTTCATCAGAAATTGCTAAAGAGAAGGCAAGACAGTTTGCTAACAAGAATAGATGTCTACGACAACTTTGTCCAGGTGACAAAGCATTCGTCCTACTCCCCAGTAGGGAAAATAGACTTCTTATTGCATGGAAAGGTCCGTATGCAATAGTCTCTCGGATTTCCGATGTTTACTATGTGGTCGATATTGATGGAAAGCATAAAACTTTCCACATAAACATGCTTTCGGAATTTCACGAACGTCCGGACTATTTGCTGCCTATTTTCCAGGCAACGGATGATGCTCCTGCACCTCACGGTCATTATTCATCCCTGTCTGTCATTCAGGATGAGGAAGCTACTTCTCTGATGTCAACCTTCCCCTTCCAGTGGTTCCATTACATTCCACAGAATCTTGGAAAAAACGTTTCTGTTTCTCCTAATCTTTCTGGTGACGAACATCGACAAGTCTCGTCGATGTTACAAACATTTCAGGATGTTCTCACTGACATTCCTGGACACACAGATGTCATAGAACATGACATAATTCTTACCGACAATAATCCAATTAGGGTTAGGCCGTATCCTATTTCTATACACTTTCAGTCGCAAGTGGAAAAGGAATTGGATGAAATGATTCAATTAAATATAATTGAACCATCGACTTCACCATATTCTTCTTCCATGGTTATTGTCCGGAAGAAGGATAAGAACATACGAATTTGTGTTGATTATCGCAAATTGAATCAGGTCACAAAGTTCGACGCTGAACCGATGCCTTTGTTAGAAGATCTACTGATTAGACTTTCTAATTCTAGATTCTTCACTAAACTTGACTTGTCTAAAGGTTATTGGCAAGTGCCTTTAGCAGAGCATGCCAAACCTCTTACTGCTTTTTCTACACCTAGGGGTCTATTTCAATGGAATGTTATGCCTTTTGGTCTCATGAACGCCCCTGCCACTTTCGTTCGCATGATGCGTCGAATTCTGTCACATCGTTCGGATGTCATCGCATACTTAGATGACATCTGTCTCTTCAGTGATACCTGGAAGATCACTATTTAGGGTTATATGACTTACTGTCCACTCTACGTGAGAATAATTTGACAGCAAAACCTTCTAAAGCTTTTGTTGGTTTTTGTGAAATCTCTTTCCTGGGTCATCGTGTTGGTCATGGTCTCTTGAAGACAGAAGACCACAATACTTCCAAAATACTGAACATCTCTGTTCCTAAAACGAAGAAACAAGTTAGGAGTCTCTTAGGTTTAATTCAATTTTATGGGAGATTTATTCCAAATTTATCTTCGATCATGGCACCTCTATCAACATTGTTGAAGAAAGGTTCGCCTAATCTGGTCCGTTGGTCGGAAGAATGCCAATCTTCACTAGACCAAATCAAGAATATATTTTCTTCTCCTCCCATCTTAAGATTACCTACTCTTGATAGGACTTTTGTTCTTCGGAGTGATGCTTCATCCACTGGGATTGGAGCAGCACTGATGCAAGAATATGCAAATACTCTGCATCCTGTTATGTACATTTCTAGAAAACTAAATGCGGCAGAGAGGAACTACTCGGTTTTAGACCGTGAGTTGTTAGCGATGGTTTGGTCAATTCTAAAGCTACAAAGATTCCTCCTGGGCGCACATTTCATTCTAGAGACTGATCAGAAAGCTCTTACAGCTATTCAGACTAAGAATTTGAAGAGTTCGAGATCCACTCGATATGCTATAGCTCTTCAACCTTTTCACTTCACGGTACGAGCTATCCGTGGTGCGGATAATGTGATGGCTGACATTTTGTCTAGATGCCCACATGACTCCAACTAATACTTCTGTCCTATATTTCTATATATTACAGAGTCATAACACACCTATATTTCTACAATAGATTAGCACATCTGTACTTACTTTATATGTACACACTATCGTGCTTTGTTGTCATCTTCTTCTGTTCGTTTTTTTAAGATGATAGAGGAGGACTGAGTAGTTAATATAAGGGCCGTTAGTTTACTAAACAGCCACAATTATTAATAATGTATTGTACCTTATGAAGCATATTAGTTATTAATTAGCATTATATTGCTTGTACTTTCTCAGAATGTCATTGTTGAGCTGAGGACTTACTTTACGAGTTCTAGATTGTGTACTTACCCTCGGAATACCAGAGCATATATCCTGGATCGTCATGTAGTTTAACTTTGCTATGTACTTATGTCATTACATGTCAAAGAATGTACTATTTAAATTTTCCTATCAGATTTGTACATCCATTTTTAAAGACAATATTAGAGTATGCTGTTTAATGATGATTATAGTAACTTGCATACGTATATTGTGTTTACATGCTAACGTGATGTGTGTTGGTGACACCTCCCCGATGTGCATATTTTTTTGAGACATATTTATTTTTCTGTTGAGGTATATCCTCACCAGACACTCTATAATTAGCCTATTGTTTGGCAATTTAATTAATTATCAGCGCATAATTCGTGCGTTTTGAGCCGCTTATCGCATGCTCTTTGATATTGGAAAAAAAAAATATGTTCCACATTTTTTTTTATCGGGAGGAGGTGGTGATATGTTGCGTGATAAATTCTCGCAACATCGTTTTATTTCAATATCTGTTTTATAACGCAAGGGCAACAACTGCTTGAAATTTATAGTCACTTTTCTCGGTAAGCATTTGTCTTCTCGCGTTGGTATCGAATGCAGTTAAGTTTGAGCTGTGGTCATTTGCGCTGGACTGCGCATGACTTGTCTTGTTGTTCGGTCGATCGGTTTCCGCCCACGACTAGTGGAGTGAGCGATTTGGAATGGCGAAAGAGATGCCTCGTTGAAGAGGGGATCTCCGCTTTCTTTTGTTCTGTCAGGGATGTGTAGTCCTCTTATGGATATTTCGTTTAGTCGAGATAATACCTCTAGTGTTTTCCCACATGTCGGGAGGCGTGATATTTCTGTGTATTTCATGAAAGCAAGGTAAATTGACTTTTTCATTAACTCTATCGATTTTGGGTCGTGAGCGATTTCGATTCATAGCCTGTCTCCGAAAGTCGTCGCCACGAGATGTTCTTTCCCAGCTCACATGTCGCTGCATTGTACTGCATCGGTTGATGCATGTACCAAGGACCATTACATGCTACTTTGTTAAATGAACTAGGTTTAGGAAACCTTTATTATCTAGAGGATATTTTTTGAGGACATTATTTATACTTCGGCAGACGTGTCTGTCTTGCTGAAGTCAAACTAAGGAGAGTGAACTGATCTCATACATCTGGTTATCTCCTGGCTGTTATAGAAAAGGATGGAGTTTTCCACCTGACTACATTTACAGCACTATGAAATATAACATGCATCTGACTCATCATTGTAATGCTGTCTACCGTCTATTGCTGTATTGAATGTTGCTGTGATAATGACTGTTTGATGTGCCTACACATTTGCGTAAACATTTTGTCACTGTGGCGTCCACAATAAATAATGAAGAAAAACGTCAACGGCTGTTTCAAGACTCATTGACTTTATACGTCGTGAGTTTACTGACGTCCTATGTGGATTGCCCTGTTATTGTTGTATGAACATTGTTTTTGACTGAACACATCTACACACTACACAAAACCAGACATGCGGATGCCATCCATCATCATATGGCATCACGCATCACTATGTTAAAAATATTCCGTAGTTTTTGCCCTGTTTGTATAATTTGTCCATAAGTATTTAGAACTTACTTACTTACTTACTTAGTCGTTCCCCTTCTACCGTGAAGTGTAGAGGTTTGGAAGAGAGAGCGCCAGACCATTCTATCAGCTGTCTTCTTCCTGGCCTGGTTCCATTCTAGTCCTCGGTCAGTATTTAGAACTTATTGACTTAAAGGCACTTCATTTATGTAATATTTATTTCTAATACCATAATTCCCGCCGTAAGTACTTCGGTTAGACAATAATTGTATTGTTTCCACTTATTTGTACTCTCTCGAAAATAGAAAAGTATGACGGTGTGCATTAAATCAACAGACAATCAAGATACTCTTCTGTCCAGTTTCAATCGGGAAACGGATTTAACTCATCATTTTTCTTAAAAATAACCTTAAATTGTAAGTTTCTGATTGTTTCTCCAAGACAAAATTTTAATTTAAAGTATTGCAGACGTATTATTATGGATCAAACTGATAAGATGGCTAAAACGAAAAGACAATCGCGTCATTCACAGCGAGCAAACAGTTTGATTATGGAAAGAACCCAACAACTTGAACTGGAGACAGGAAGGTGCGGAGATTCAGATCAAATCAACACACAATCAAGATACCCTTCTGTCCAGTTTCATTCGGGAAACGGATTTAAGTTTTTGAAATGTTTCTATAAGACAATATTTTTATTTAATCTCATCATTTGCAGCGAGCAATCGAGACTATAGAAGATGCAGCAATGTAACAGGTGTAACAGAAACCACACACTATAAATAAAAACCTGCCAGTATAGAATGGAAATTGCATGATTCAACACACGGGTTTGTGTACAGACTACATGAAAACAATGAAAGTTACAAGTGCAACACGATTCCCAACAGCTATGACCCTGAAAATGTGTACGCGTTGTGGCAGTATACTCGGTATAAAAAAGCCGTTAAGACAAAACACCCTGTATATGTGCTTGAAGTGCCACGATTATCTGAAAACGACCGCCAACGAGCCATAGGTATGTTAGAGACCGGAATGAGCTCGCGGGCCATTGCCAGAAGGATGAATTGCCACCACAGCACTATTGTACGTCTCAATGAACGTTACGGAACCACTGACAGTGCCCGGGATAGACTTCAGAGTGGCCAACCACGAGTTACTACCCCTGCGCAAGATCGTCATATTGTGCTGAGTCACCTAAGGAATCGTTCTCTCCCGACAAGTCAAACAGCAAGAGCAATAGTGGGTAGATGTGGGCAAGTCTCTCGAATGACAGTCACACGACGACTCAGAGATACAGGCCTTACTGCAAGACGACCTTATGTTGGGCCAAACTTGACTCACAGACATCGTCAGCAGCGCCTGTAATGGGCAGAGCAACATGTCAGATAGATTTGACTGCAGTGGAATGCTGTCCTATTCACAGACGAGAGCAGATTCAACATATCCTTTGCTGATGGACGTATGCGGATTTGGCGACGGTGTGGAGAGCGCTATGCAGATTGCTGTGTTCGTCAGCACAACCGATTTGGAGGTGGCAGTATTCACATTTGGGGAGGATTCAGTTTTCACCATTGCTTGCCTCTTCACGTCTTCCGTGGAAATATTAATGCTGTGACATATCGAGATGAGGTTCTGGATGCATTGGTTGCTCCTGCGTTCACAAATTATCCAGACTTGCAGCTTCTCCAGCAGGATAACGCACGTGCGCACACCGCATGTATTACGCAGCAATATCTACAGCAGCAGAACATTGTGACGATTGATTGGCCTGCCCTATCATCAGACACGTCCCCTATAGAACCTACCATAGAGGAAGTCCGGAACGCAATCAAACACTTAAAAAGTGGAAAATCTCCTGGTTGTGATGAAATAACAGCTGAAATGATACAGGCAGGAGGAGAAGGCAGCGCTCGTATATACCATGCATTATGCTGCAAGATCTGTGTTGCGCACATATTCTTTTGTGTGGAATTATGTGACGCACAGATTACGGTTGGTAGGCATACAAATGTAAAGTTATGTAAAGTCTGATGAAAAGTATTTAATTGTATTTAATCTATGATTCTGAGAGAGAGGGGTCAGAACCGAGATCGGTCGATGTTAGATTCGATTACATGGGTTGTCTTTCCTTGTGGGTCAATCTGGCGTATATATAATTGTTATGTCATTTTTTGCGTCAGGTAGGGCCAGAAATAGTATGGTCTTGCTTAAAATGTTTATGGCCCGAATTTATATGTATTCTTTGTCTATTTAAGAAGATTCGGTCTTATATCTTTGAATCTTTGTATTTCTATGTCGGCCTATTTTTTGAGCTGAACACTGCGGTCAAAAGGCATTCTCCGGGCATGCGTCGATAGAGTGTCGATGAAGAAGAATGTCATGTCAGAGCTGCTTTGGGCTGGTCGTTTTAGAAACGTTGAAGAATGATTTCTATATATGATTCTAGGAATGAGATGATGTCTCTGCATGATGGTATGATCAGAGATTCTCCTAATGTTCTGTGTTAACGCCAAGGAATGGCGTGCGTTATTCGCTATGGTGTTTATTTCTAAATCAAGGTAAAACCAGACCCTTTTTGATAAACTGTCGTGGCTACGCCTAGATGGCAGATGTATTATCGCACCTTAGAATTGTTGGAAAGCAGATGAAAATGACATGTTATCCAGAAGCACTGGATTACTTATTGGAGCAGCCTTATTGATAACAGAATGTTTGAAAGCCCTATGAGAACATTTATGCTCGAATTATGAATGAATTCTGATTATAATTTATCTTCCTGGGTGAGCGAAGTTCAGCGAAGAAAGCCATTTTGAATTCCCGTCATTATAACGGATCATCGTCAGAGAACAGAAACGTCTTACTATTTGATGATGATACAGAGACCTCCAGATCATGTAAACCCACTACTGTGGTTTAATAGTGATACTATAAAGTTGATAAACTTACGGCTTGTGAAACTTAGCCAAAAAGGAGGTTCTGACTGAACCATTGTTGATGATGATGTATTTACCTTTACTGACGCGATTAGTCAGTGGAAGCATGTGGCGATAGACCACCAGAACATTGAGTGCTTGCTTACTATCGCCCCATGGTATTTATATGCTACATGAATATACAGCTGATGTTGCCACTCATTTGTCAAATATATGATGATATTTTGCCAACCTGTACTGTGATTATAATCGTGATGTCCGAGTGTGCGTCCTTATTAAACCATAGAAACGTCCACAGTCGTCCATGTCATTGACTTCCAGCTGAGTGAGTGTGTGTGCAGTCTAGTTGTCAACTCTGCAGAACATTCCACCATTCGCGTACCTTGCACTCTCACTTCAATGTTTACACTACCCTGCGCCGGTCGAGTTGACCTTTGTCTTCCATTACACGCCCAGTTTTCACCTGCCTACAACACCCATCATTAACAACACTGATTGCTGGGACTGTAACACTGGTTTGTGTACACTATACTGAAAGAGTTGTTACACTGGAGACAGAATACACCTTATACACTTTTACACTAGAGGCCAGCATAACTCTGACCCTTTACAGTAGTGACTTTTACAGTGGTTGGCCAGAATTTTGGGTCTAACCTTCGCAGAGGACTGATTTGGAAGTCGACTACTGATGGTTCCCAGACGCCTGATACGACACACCAGCAGTACAAGTCTACAATATGTCAGCAGAGTTTTTCACGTGACCTATCAAGCGTATACAGCAACTAGGTCAGTGCGTGTTGACATTTTTCATAGTACAGACATCATTACACAGCAGGTTTGCTGGCAAGAATTAACTTTGTTAGCAAGAAGTGTTATTGAACTGAGAAGTCTTAAACGTCAACGGTGGATCTTCTTGTGTGCATCTACATATTGTTGAACTGTGTAATAGTTTAGGGCAAGAATTTGTTATTTATTAAAGTGGCAGTTTATTTTCATTAGAATCTGTAGCAGTATACTGTAAATCTGAATTCTTTGCAGCACACTATATTTATAAGCTAATTGTTATTTGTTTACTTGCAAATGTTTACATATTATTTGTGTGTCTATGTCGTGGGAGGTTAGGTGTGTGACTAATATAAGATATACCACGTGATAGAGGTCTTGTATTAGTGTTCTGTAGGTGCGGTTTTCTTAATTGAAAATCTGCTAGCGACAATTTGTTGCTATTTGTGTTAGTTGTGATGAGGTGTGTTTTTTCTTCGTTGTTTTTGTAACATTTTCTATTCTTTAGTTTTGATTAAATTTGTTTGTATTTGTAGGTCTACTCTTTTCTGTCATTCAGTTCTATACACTTTATGTTTATACACTGTGACGTCAGTTGTTTTGTTTACATTTTCGCAGTTATCATCACATCCTTTGTGAGATTTCCTTCAGTTAGTTTTTTTTTTTAGTTGACTTCTGCGAATGTTATCGTAGTGTTTTGAATATTTGTCTTCGTATTATTGTTATTGTTTTCTCTTCTATTGGCACACATACTTAGACATATACTATGGGCATTTTGATTGAACTTGTGATATAAATGGCTGATGATATTGGTATTATATAACAACCATACAAGTTCGTACAAAAGACTTGTCTTCAAAAGAGATTGATATTAACGGAGCTGATTATACAAGTTTTAGTACAAAAACTTTCTCCTGTTTGGTGAAATAAATTGTATTAATATTTCAGGTAACCAGTCACATAGTGTAATACATTATGTCTACTTTAGATTATTTTATTGAGCAAGGGAAATCCCTAGGCAAGACTGGTGATAAGTTGGAGGAGTATTCTACCAGTCAATATAAAAAAGCACAAAAATTGGAAATTGATAAACTGAAAGCAGAGACTGAGCAAAAGAACTTGCAGATGCAGGTGGAGGAAAGAAGATTCCAGATGGAAGAAAAAAGATTACAGAGAAAATCTGAAAATAAAAGATTTAAAGCTGAACAAAAGATATTAGACAAAGAAGCTGAACAAAAGAGATTAGACAGAGAAGCTGAGGCTGAACAAAAGAGATTAGACAAAGAAGCTGAACAAAAGAGATTAGACAGAGAAGCTGAGGCTGAACAAAAGAGGTTAGATAGAGAAGCTGAAGCCGAGGAGAGAAAGGCAAAAAGGGAACATGAGGAAAATCTGTTAGTTTTTGAGTTAGAAAAATTGAAGTTGACAAACATGGGTAATGTTAGTCAGTCATCTGGTGGTAGTGTTAAACCTTTTATTTATAAGGTCAAGGTACCACCATTCAATCCTTCCAGTGACGATATTACATTCTGGCTGGATCGTTTTGAACGTTCTTGTCGAACTCATAATGTGGATAAATCACAGTATGCTAATCAGTTGGCAGAAAATTTGAAAGGTGATTCTCTTACAAGTTTAAGCTTGGTAGAAGAGGCTGATAAGGATAATTATGATGTTATTAGAGCAGCCTTATTGAAAAAATATCAATTAACAGAGGAAGGTTACCGTATTTTGATTAAGAAAATGGTATCTGAATCAGGGGTAGAATTCTCAGAATTCATTGCAAGGACACGTCTTACATTTAATCGTTGGATTGAGCTGTCAAAAACCCTTATGGACTTATTGCTCAGAGACAGGATTATGTCAAGTGTAAATAAACCATTCCTTGAATTCCTACATGAGCGTAAACCCAAGACACTAAAAGAAATGGAAGAATATTGTACCCAATACGTCACGGCACATCCGGACGTAGCTTTTAGCAATGCTAAGGTTAAGGAAGGCATGCCAGTTTCTTCAGCAACACCATACAACCCTAATTATTCACACAAATTTCAGGGACCACAAAACAGGTTTGATAAAAAAGGTAACCATAATAAGTATCAAAACCAAGGTAACCAATCATTTCAGGGTTCTTCTGCGAAGAACTGGAGACGAGCCGACAGCCCTCGATTCAGGGGTGGTTATAATTATAGGAATTTTCGCAGAGGAAGTCATTATAGGAACTGTCCAAGTTATCCATCATGGAGACAACAAGATCATAATTATAGAGATACTCATCATAATGAATATGATAATGGTAACCATGAGAACTATGACTCAAACCCAAATAGGGGTTACAAAAAAGGTAACAATAATAATTACAGAGGCAATAATGATCGAAGTTGATCACAATACAAAAAACATAAATCTCATTTCCAGGCAAACTCTGCACAGCAAGAGTCCCATGAAGCCTATAAACAGACTAAAGATAATAATGACGCTAATAATTTGGCATGTTCCGCTTTTGATTTTGGGAGAGCATCTCAGTGCCCCCAATGCAAAACATTATTTGAACCAACGACGGTGTCTACTTTAAGTTGCGGACACCCTCCTCCTGGTCAGTCGTGCATGATGGAAGAGGTTCTCTTGTCTTACACAAAGGTTTAGTAACTGACAATCCAGTCTCAGTTCTTTTTTATTCTGGATGCACCACCATTGGTGTTAGGCAGTCGCTTGTAGATCCTTCCCAAGCAACAGGCAAAGTAGTCAAATGTGTAACATTTGGCGGCACTTTAGAGAAATACTCTACTGATATCATTAAGATTGCTACTTCTTTCTTTAAAGGAGATGTTCACGCATGTCTTCTGCCGAATCCGATCGATGATCTTATCATCGGTCGCATTCACGGAGTCAAAGAATGCACTCCGCAACAAATTTCCGTTTGGGAAAAACAAAATATGCAAACTGCGAATGCTGTAGTCACTAGAGCTCAAGCTCTTAATTTGCCTCAAACTTCATCTACTGAAGATAACGAAGTGCATAACCAAGATGATCCCTTGGTTATTTCTCGTGACTCGTTTATAAAACAGCAAGAAGATGATCCCACTCTGAAGAAATTCTTCATTCTTGCAACTAAAGGTGATCCGAATAAGGACACAAGTCGTAAATCTTTGATTACGGTGAAGAATGGCGTACTTGTACGTATGGTACAAGACTCCGCTAAGTCAAGTCATTCTCAGATTCTTGTGCCCAAGAATTTGAGAGTTAAAATTTTGCAGCACGCTCACGACTATCAGTGTGCTGGACATATGGGGTTTTCCCGTACGAAGTCAAGAGTTCTTGCGGCTTTCTTTTGGCCATTTGTAAATAAGGACATACGGATTTATTGTCAATCTTGTAAAGTATGTCAAGAGGTCAATTCCAAAGGTCCACGCCATGCTGCACCTATTCAGGCTGCAGACATTCCTATTCGGCCGTTTCAGAAAATGGCAATAGACATTATTGGTCCATTTAAGATCAAGTCTGCCAGAGGACATCAGTTTATCTTGACGTGTGTTGATATGTGCACACGTTGGCCAGAGGCTATTCCTCTGAAGAGCATTAGTACTGCTGATATTGCAGATGCTCTTTGGCTTATATTTTCTCGTCTGGGGTTCCCCGGAGAGATATTGTCAGACCATGGCACCCAACTAATATCAGATACCATGTCTCAAGTAATGTCTACTCTGCAGATAGAGATATCTTTGAGTAGTATCTATCACCCAATGTCTAATGGGATGGTCGAATGCCTAAATAGAACACTCAAAAACTTATTAGGGAAAATAACTGAGGATCATCCTCAAGATTGGGACAGGGTTTTACCTGCAGCCCTCTTCGCTTACAGAGAGGTCCCCAATGAACATACAGGATTTTCTCCCTTTGAACTTGTCTTTGGCGCGCGACCGCGCGGCCCTATGTCTTTGCTTCATGATCTCATAACCGCTGATAATATCGAGGTCCGTACGATATAATATCGAAAATTTCAGATGTTGACTTTATTGTTAATATCGATGGGAAGCATAAAACCTTCCACATCAGCATGCTTACGGAATTCCATGAACGTCCGGATTATTTACAGCCTATTTTCCAGGCAACGGACGATTCTCCAGTCAACATGGTCATTACTCATCACTGTACGTAATACAGGATGAGGAAACAAGTTTTTCGGATGTTAATCGTCCACTTCCAATGATCCCACTTCATTCTAGTGAATCATGGAAAAACGTTACTGTTTCTCCTGATTTGTCTTTAGGAGAACAACAACAAGATTCGACCATGTTACAAACATTTTAGGATGTCCTCACTGACATCCCTGGACAAACTCATGTCATTGAACATGACATTATTCTAACTGACCATAATCCTATTTGGGTCAGACCTTATCCTATCCCTATACATTTTCAAGCACAGGTTGAGAAGGAGTTGGATGAGATGATAGATTTAAAAATAATTGAACCATCCACTTCTGCATATTCTTCGCCGATGGTTATTGTTCGAAAAAAAGACAATAACATACGTCTTTGCGTTGACTATCGCAAATTGAACCAAGTTACGAAGTTCGATGCTGAACCTATGCCTTTACTAGAGGAGCTACTTACTAGGCTTTCTAAATCTCATTTTTTCACTAAACTTGATTTGTCTAAAGGATATTGTCAAGTTCCATTGTCTGAACGCGCCAAACCTCTTTATGCTTTTTCTACACCTAGGGGTCTTTTCCAATGGAACTTCATGCCTTTCGGGCTTATGAACGCCCATGCTACATTCGTACGCATGATGCGTCGAATCCTATCTTATCGGTCAGATGTCATTGCATACCTAGACGACATCTGTCTTTTCAGCGATACTTGGAAAGATCACTATTCGGGGTTAGATGAATTACTGTCTACTTTACGCGAGCATAACCTGACAGCGAAACCCTCTAAAGCCTGCATTGGTTTTAGCGAAATTTATTTCCTAGGCCACCGAGTCGGTCATGGTTTTCTAAAGACAGAGGACCATAACATCAGTAAAATACTTAACATTTCTATTCCTAAGACTAAAAATCAAGTGCGAAGTCTCTTAGGTCTCATACAATTTTATGGACGATTCATTCAGAATCTATCCTCTATTATGGCACCTCTTTCTACACTACTAAAGAAAGGGTCTCCTAATGTGGTTTACTGGTCTCAGGAATGCCAATCCTTGCTAGATAAGATCAAAACTATGTTTTCAACACCACCTATTTTAGTGTTACCTACGAAAGATAAAACATTTTTTCTTCGTAGTGACGCTTCATCCACTGGGATTGGAGCGCCACTAATGCAAGAGTACTCTGGAACTCTGCATCCTGTAATGTATATCTCCAGAAAACTTAATGCTGCAGAAAGGAATTACTCGGTTGTAGACCGTAAACTGTTGGCAATGGTCTGGTCAATCCTTAAACTACAAAGATTCCTTCTAGGCGCACATTTCATAGTAGAAACCGACCAGAAAGCTCTTACTGCTATACAGAGTAAGAATTTGAAGAGCTCGAGGTCTACTCGATATGCAATTGCTCTTCAACCTTTTCATTTCTCGGTACGAGCTATACGTGGATCAGATAATGTGATGGCAGACATTTTGTCTAGATGCCCACATGATTCCACCTAACTGTTAGGTCTTGGACTTTCTAATACGTATAAGTCTATAATAGTTTTCTTTCTATATCAAGATATTTACACACTTGTAATTTGTAATATGGTGAATGTATCACTATTAACGATTCATTGATGTATATTCACCGCTGTTCTTTGATGATTTTTCTTCTTTGTTAATCATGAACTTAAGATACCTAATATGAAAATATTGGATGAAATTGTACTATGCATTGTGTCATTGCCAGTATTGTAGTATGCGTTAGTGATATACTTCGACTTATCCTTTATTTTGCGCTATAAATTTCTGATATTTCTCATCTGCGCATTATTTGTGCACTGTGAGCCTATTGTATGTTGCTCTCAGATAAAAAAAAAATGATTTTCATTTTTGTTTCCCGGGGGGTGTAGTAGTCTGTTGTGCACATATTCTTTTGTGTGGAATTATGTGACGCACAGATTACGGTTGGTAGGCATACAAATGTAAAGTTATGTAAAGTCTGATGAAAAGTATTTAATTGTATTTAATCTATGATTATGAGAGAGAGGGGTCAGAACCCGGATCGGTCGATGTTAGATTCGATTACATGGGTTGTCTTTCCTTGTGGGTCAATCTGGCGTATAAATATTGTTGTGTCATTTTTTGAGTCAGGTAGGGTCAGAAAAAGTTTGGTTTTGCTTAAAATGTTTATGGCCCGAATTTATATGTATTCCTTGTCTATTTAAGAAGATTCGGTCTTATATCTTTGAATCTTTGTATTTCTATGTCGGCCTATTTTTTGAGCTGAACACTGCGGTCAAAAGGCATTCTCCGGGCATGCGTCGATAGAGTGTCGATGAAGAAGAATGTCATGTCAGGGCTGCTTTGGGCTGGTCGTTTTAGAAACGTTGAAGAATGATCTCTATATATGATTTTAGGAAGGAGATGATGTCTTTGCATGATGGTATGATCAGAGATTCTCCTAATGTTCTGTGTTAACGCCAAGGAATGGCGTGCTTTATTTGCTATGGTGTTTATTTCTAAATCAAGGTAAAACCAGACCCTTTTTGATAAACTGTCGGGGCTACGCCTAGATGGCAGATGTATTATCGCACCTTAGAATTGTTTGAATGCAGATGAAAATGACATGTTATCCAGAAGCACTGGATTACTTATTGGAGCAGCCTTATTGATAACAGAATGTTTGAAAGCCCTATGAGAACATTTATGCTCGAATTATGAATGAATTCTGATTATCATTTATCTTCCTGGGTGAGCGAAGTTCAGCGAAAAAAAACAATTTTGAATTCCCGTCATTATAACGGATCATCGTCAGAGAACAGAAACGTCTTATTATTTGATGATGATACAGAGACCTCCAGATTATGTAAACCCACTACTGTGGTTTATTAGTGATACTATAAAGTTGATAAACTTACGGCTTGTGAAACTTAGCCAAAAAGGAGGTTCTGACTGAACCATTGTTGATGATGATGTATTTACCTTTACTGACGCGATTAGTCAGTGGAAGCATGTGGCGATAGACCACCAGAATATTGAGTGCTTGCTTACTATCGCCCCATGGTATTTATATGCTACATGAATATACAGCTGATGTTGCCACTCATTTGTCAAATATATGATGATATTTTGCCAACCTGTACTGTGATTATAATCGTGATGTCCGAGTGTGCGTCCTTATTAAACCATAGAAACGTCCACAGTCGTCCATGTCATTGACTTCCAGCTGAGTGAGTGTGTGTGCAGTCTAGTTGTCAACTCTGCAGAACATTCCACCATTCGCGTACCTTGCACTCTCACTTCAATGTTTACACTACCCTGCGTCGGTCGAGTTGACCTTTGTCTTCCTTTCCACGCCCAGTTTTCACCTGCCTACAACACCCATCATTAGCAACACTGATTGCTGGGACTGTAACACTGGTTTGTGAACACTATACTGAAAGGGTTGTTACACTGGAGACAGAATAAACCTTATACACTTTTACACTAGAGGCCAGCATAACTCTGACCCTTTACAGTGGTGACTTTTACAATCTGGCAAAGCGGAATTTGTCTCAAGGAATGGAAAAGATCAATTTACATACCCTTGCCAAAAAAGGGCAACCTGAAACTGTGCACAAACTACAGAACTATAGCTCTTATAAGCCATGCCAGCAAAATACTATTACAAATCATAATAAAAAGGATGCAACAAAAGCTAGAAACAGAAATAAACGAAGTACAGGCGGGTTTTCGACCAGGTAGAGGCACTAGAGATCATATATTCAACATGAGGATAATTATAGAAAAGTGTAGAGAATTCAACGTTGACCTACATACTTGTTTCATTGATTACACCAAAGCTTTCGAAATTGTACAACATCAGCAGTTATGGGCTATTATGAAAAATATGGGATTTCCAAACCACCTTATACAACTCATCGCACTGCTGTACCAAGAACAACAGGAAGCCGTAAGAGTAGAGGGGGAAACATCAGAATGGTTTGAAGTACAGAAAGGAGTAAGACAAGGCTGTACCCTTTCCCCTTACCTGTTTAACATTCATGCCGAGAATATCATGAGAAACGTAAGAGATGACCAAGAACACACAGAGTTTGACTCACTTAACATCGGCGGGTACCAGATCCCGGAAATCAGATATGCTGACGACACAGTCCTCCTATCGACCAACCCAGAAGGACTTGAACAATTAATTCTGTCCACCAAAAAACACAGCGAGGCCCAGAATCTATACCTAAACACCAAGAAGACCAAAGTATTAACAACAGACAAAGTAAAGACCAAACCAGAAATTGAAATTGATAACGAAGAACTGGAAAGTGTTAATAAATTCGAATACTTAGAATCAATCATCAACAGCTCTGGCGACTGTGCAGTAGAAATTAAAAGAAGACTGGCAATTGCTTCACATAAACTAATACAGATGAAAAATCTATGGCAAGGCACAAGAAAAGAAACAAAGTTACAACTGATCAGAGCATGTATATTCCCAGTAGCAGCATACGGCTGCGAGACTTGGACACTCAATAAAACAGTTGCAAAAAAGATTACATCATTCGAAATGAAATGCTACAGAAAGATGTTGAGAATACCCTGGACAGAAAAAAAGAATAACAGAGAAATACTGCACTCATTAAACGTACAGGAACATTGGCTCCTAAATACCATCGCAATAAGGAAGCTGAAATTTTTCGGTCATATAAAAAGACATAATAGTCTGGAAAAAAACAGTGATGGAATTATTTTCAATGGACAGAGAGTGTATGGTTATATCTGTTGTGTTAATAAAACTGTACATCCCATTTACTTTGCTACGAATTACTTAAGAGATGCTGGTTTGCTGTTTGTCCTCTAGAGACGTGTATAAATTGTACTCATTGAATGACTTATACAAAACATTTGTATAACGGGATATTTGAGAGTTGTAGGATAAGTTTTTGTTTGAGACCATGCTTGTAAATATTCATTTATTGTTGTGTGTAACCCAATGTGGGTGCTTGAAGGAAAATCGCCTCATGGGCAGAACATTATTTTTTCCCTGGCCTGCACACATCCCAGCGATACGGAGCAACGAGTTGTTTATATCCATTCCTTAGATCGTTACGCCACTTGTGTGCGAGCGTGGGGCTGACCTCACACCAGTGAGTGTGTGGCCCTCAGCTACTGATACCACGGCAATGAGAGACAAGCGAACATGCGTAATCAGCCAGCAAAAACCGGTCTGATGTTCCCGATAACTTGGGATAATGGGGCAAGAAGGGGTGATTGTTTGTAAATAGTCCTTGTCTCGATGTGTATGTATAAAAGCTATTATTACTGCTCCTGGAGCTGCTTATCCTCTGACACCATTAATATTCAAGGCGCATCGCTTGCGCAAACCAGAGTTAGGACTCATTTTAACCCACAGGATATAAGGTTTCATAATCAGTGAGTCACACTGAAAGGATATTTCCCTCTGACCTTGTCAATCGCGGATTTAATTAAATTCTCACCTTGTCGGAAAGGCATAGCATTAACAAGTAATTGGGTCAATCGTGCAGGATACTACCAGACCGACAGACAGTGGATGTTATCTTAAAGACTTTAATTAATTATTTAAGTACTGGTTGGGCTAGAAGAGAGTGTTGTCTTCTCTACATTATTGTTGGGAATTTTTGGGTGGTGGTTTTTGCTGTGGGGTGTTTACTGTTATTTTTGTATGTGTGTAGCTTAGTCGCAGTCGCCTCTATTTGAGACTGGGAACTGTAAGACGTGAACACAGATTTGGATTTGGTGGTTATTATTTCTAGTACCCATTGTGGGTTCTTGTCTTTAGTTTTAATTCTTGGAGTTTTTGTGAGTGTACAACTTGGTTGCTAGTTTGGGTTATTAACAAAATTCGGGTTGGGGTTGTAGGGTGTTATTATTGTGGTTATTGTTAGTGAAATTACACTTTGTTTTGGATTGATTTTCTAATTCTTGCCATAGCGCAGATATAGTATTGTTTTTAGAATATAAATTTATATCTTAATAAACAAAGATAACTAATTTTCTGCTGATCAGAATCGTCTTCTATCTGTACATCAGTGATTGATGAATGAAAACCACTTGGTGTATTAGTCCCTTATTTTATATATCTATTCATTTGTCGATAGGTGAGAAAGAGCGGGTGAGTGTAGTTGATATCTAAATAATTCCGAGTGGCAGGGTAAAAGAGAGTTTATCCTCTTTGTACGCCTGACTGTCATAATCCCACTCAACATTCACATTTACTATTTCAGACTTCCTCTGTTTTCTACTCCTCACTCGACTTTTGTCTTGTCACTGACACTTTCTACCACCACTCGTGACAATGACTGAAGAAATAAGTTTGTTTATTATTTTTGATATAAATTTTAGTTCGATGTTTTAAATTACACAGTCCTCTAATAATTTATGATTATAACAACAAAATTCCATAGAATCGCTTCTTCTCCCAAACGGCTTAACTTTGTGTGATTCTGCAAGTATGGTTGCAAAACAGGTGTGATTATTTCTGTCCCTATGCCTAGATCCAATCTTCACGTTAAGGTTAGTGCTGCAGCAGAGAACGCTGGAGCTCAGATCTTTCTGGAATGCCTTTTCTGTGGTGTTATCATCAACACTAGTAGTCTTACTATTATAATAATAGCTATCTACTAGACTTTTGTTATATAAAATTAGAAACCCTTCTTTCTACAGAAATAATTATAGAATGTGTGATTCCTGTATTGTCACGGAATTTCCACCCCTGCTTTGGAGTGGCCCAACAGTGGTCAAAACTCAAGAGTACCTAGTCTGGGTCTTCAAAGGTATCTGCCTTCGCACAGATTACTTTTGGCAGAGCTGCAGATAGAAGAATAATGATGCTTCTATCTCACGGGAATTTTCATAAGATATGTCAGAAGTCAAGAACAATGTTGCGTTAAGGAGGACAATTGTTAACATATATCTGATCCGCAGCCTTTTACAAAGAATTAAGCAAGTATTAATTTCAGCTCGGTCAAGCCCCCACCCTGATTAACTCAGTGAAATTCTTTTTATTATGGTGTAGCTGTGATTATAGTGTATTAAGTAAATTAACTGAGACAAACATGAAGTACATCCAGAATAAAACAAAATCGACGTTAAATTTATATATTTACAAATAACAAATTTAATAATCAATTAATTTTAACAGTTTACAAAAACGGAATGATCTTTAACAGAAAATACTCATCATTGTGTGATGGTAAAGTATTTTATGTATGAAGTCACTTGGCAGCTTTTAGATTTGACTTAGCTGCAAATGGTAGTTTCTGCTCCTGCTGGGTCTTTTGGGTTCTGTGGAGACATAGCACTGGAGTTCTCTTCTTTCTGGTCAAAATTAAAGGCGCAGCACGTTCCAATTTAGATGAGGGAGTAACTAGAAAGTGTTATAGGTAGTTATTCTTTTATATATTGTAGAAGTGTTCAACTTCGGAGAGGTCCCTCCTATAATAATACATTTACTTGTATGGACTCAACCCGGCATACTATCATGCCGGTAACACTTTTAAAGTCAGCCATTTTAGTCTCCAACAGTAAAGAAGTCCTCAAGGCCAGTTTTAACGTGAAGACATTATATATATTTATTTACTTGAACAGGCTCTAATAAACATGCATCCAAGATAATGTAAGACAATGGCATAACCTAGCCAGTCTTGAAACGTCGCTATTCAGTCGACTATGGACAAGATGTCTTTGACATGTTGCTGCATACTTTATGTCATATTTTCACTCACGTACCTTGACATACAGCATTCTCTTGTCCCAATATATCAATCCAGCATAGACTCCATGAAGCAGATAGATGATCTAGCTGTAGTAAATCTTTATAACTCTATAGTAAGAGCACACATATAGGAGCTGGACAACTATGCGTCCGTTCACACTCAGGAACACATAAGAAAGGCCTCGAAGTATCGCTCCCTTCTGCTAAGTGAAGCTGGCAAAAACGTCTGCAATATTTATCCAAAAGACAATGACGTACTTTCGGCAGTAACCCAGGAAACGTATATTAACAAGCTGGTATATAAACAAGCCTTGTCGATGTCGATAGATATGTTATGATTTTACTCATAACACAAAGCTGGTCCCGCGTCTCTAAGACCCTCTGATTATGGTGTCTAACCCGACGTCAGTCCACTTCTAACCACACTTTGTTCTAAAGATTAGCCAGGGACTGGTAGAACAAACTAGAATGGTTAAAAAAAGAGAAACGAATACCCTCTGAGTATTGAGTTTCCCGACACATAATTATGTGTTCCCATCTTCCTATTTCACCCTCCCATCTACGGCAGACCATACTCTTGATGAGAATTAAGCTTAATCCCTCGAGAGAAAACTTTCTTTACATTTAAATTGAATAGCTTAGATTTACTTTACATTCACATGAAAAGGTTAATAGTATATATATAATTTGTTTACATTTACGTCTACACTGATTGAAAAATGTTCACAATATATGTTGAATATGTTTTCATTTACATCTACACTGGTTTGAAAGCTCGATTATAAAGTGAATATGTTTACATAGACTTTCACACTGGTTTTTTTTTTTTCGTACGCCCGCTAATACTCGAGGCGAAATCTCAGGTTATTATTTATGTCTAACCTGACCTTGATTTTACGTGAGTATCCCTTTATTTCTTGTACAGAGACAGGTGTCCCTCGCCATTCAGGCAAATACTCGCCGATTTCGGAGGTACCCATTGCAGCTTGGTCGGCTCAGGAGCCGCCAGTCCCTGGTCGACGTCACTCCTTCAAATGTCATCGCCAGGTCTCGAGTTAATCCAGTCCAAATCCCGGTCGACGAAAAATCCTCAAATGCCGTAGCCCAAATGTGATCCTGTATCACCCGGTCGCCAGAGCGGTGTTGTAACCACTACGCTAGTGCGGCTCCGCACTGGTTTGAAACAGTAAATATTATAATTAGAATGTACATAATTTCTTTCGTCATTCCCTCCTGCTCCATATGGAACTTGGGACTACCTATGCTTTTAGTTCACATGTTAGTAATGAAAAATTTAGGAAGTAAAATGTACAACTTATGCCAATCTTGGCTCACAGATTAATTACTCAGTGATATAAAGGCACCTGAATGGGGATTACGCGTATTCTTAGGGGTCGTTACTTTAACCCTGAATTCCCACATTGACTCCGTGCGTAAGATTCCTCAGATTCCGGTTGTCTTGTTAAATGGTAGAGTTTATTCTGGGCTCTGAAGTCCTCAAAATTGTTCAACCAATGGTCCAGTCCGATATAAGAATCCTGATTCTAGTCTTTACTCTGGCAAGGTTGGTTGTCGTCTTGGCAAGCGATTCTCACAGTGTACTAGACTTGAAAAAAGTGTGAGGTTATATTGCAAGTTTTCGTCCCCCACCTTCTTTGGCTGTTGGGACAAATGACCTCAAAGTATCAGCCAAACTTATTTGAACGTTTCAATTTATGGCACTTTATGATGAAATACCTCGTATTTTGGATGAGTCATCTAGTTTAAAATTTCAAACGTTTCTTTTCTAAAATTGATTGGGCTGTAAACATCCGATTATTACTTGGTCAAGTTACATCTCTCACACTTAACATGTCCTTCCACATTGGGGGACTATTTGTCTTGCATATGCCTCGTAATTCAACAGTCGTTATTAGACTATGACTCGGCGCAATTCGGCCGTCTTGTCTGGACTTATCGTGGTTTATCCGCACCTCCAATATGCAAGTCTATTATTCTGTAGAAGTGTAAAGGATTAGTCTCATCTTGTGCAAACACCGTCATTAGCCTTTCACCTGGGATCTAATGTGGGATCGTCACGTTTTCGTGACCCAATTAGACCCTAATGGATGGACCAGCGAATTGAAGTGAATTGAAGTGTGAAAGTTATGTAAACTTTGATCTTCGTTGACAAATAAGGACACGGGAGAAAGAAATAAAAAAAAAATATCACTCGCACAGTAACGTGATGCAATCCTGCCGGAGTGGACATGAGAGCGCAAAAACAGTTTTTTGACATGTATACACACAATGGCATCCTCGTCGGTGCTACGGCGTACGTGCACTTTGCTGAGATCATCCGACTGACCTAAGGTGTGAACATTTGTAAAGTGATCTGTGTGCAATGAAGACGGTTCATAAAATACAAACCAAACCAGATATTTCCCATCAACATTTCTATAATTCTTACTGATCTCGTTATCCATCATCTCGTCAAATGTACTTGCAGCATTGTGTATCTCTCGCTGAGTAAAGCCTCACTTCTAACTTTAAAAGATAGGTGGCAGAGTTTCTTCTGACTCTCATACACTTCTAAGTAATACAACACATATCACTGTGGAGGTGGCAATAGAATACCATTAGCGACTGCATTTCTCTTCTTTCTTTATTTCTGTATTGCAAGGATTTTTTACTATTATATGTAACCTGTCCCTGCTAGATGGATAATATCTGAAGAGATGTTGTTTAGCTGATGCTGTTTTTATAAGTTCCGCAGATTAATTCGTAAAATTCTTCCATGAATTATATACTTACACCTTTAACCTAAATCATATGGGGGGAAAAAGGGGGGGGGGGGGGGAGGAGGAGAAAGATCACCAAATCATAACCAGCAATAACGTAATGCAGTTATTTCCAGCTTGAGATAATTAATTCTTACACCCATTATTTACTTTAAAACAAATATCGAGCTTTGTAATTAGATGTTTATTTATTACAACTAGTCCCACAGCGTTAACCTTATATTCTAAGAGAATGAATTACTTCGCCCTATAATTTCCTTTTCTTTATCTTCTTACAAGAAGCAATAAGTTTATATTAAATGAATTAATAAATAGAATACAGATAAAGGTTTCTTTGTGTCAAGTATGGTAAATGTACAAGTTCAGATTAATACATATCAGTGTCATCTCCTACTTCTTTGATCTTTAGCGGCCGAACGTCAAAGCAGTCAGTGGCCATCACGCCTGGTGGCGTCTTGTAGGGCAACAACCAATTGATTCCACTTCGCTCGGTCGGTGGCCATCCTTCGTACAGTGCCCCACATCTGGTTCATTCTCTGTATCTCAGCCTTCACAGTCCTCCGCCAAGTGGTTTTTGATCGGCCTCTCTTTCGTTTTCCTTCATGTGTCCATAGCATAGCAGTTCTTGTGATGGCATCGGGGTCTCTTCTCAGGACATGGCCAACCCAGCTCCAGCGTCTGCCAGCTATGATGGTGTGCATGTCCTCTTGCTTGCTCCGAGTAAGCAGATCTTGGTTGGTGATGGTATTCGGCCAAAAGATTCGGATAATTTTTCTTAGGCATGTTGTGTGAAACGGGGACATTTTCGACATCTCCTTCTCTGTAACTCTCCAGCATTCCGCACCATAGAAAAGCACAGAAAGCACACAGCTCTGATATAATCTTAATTTTGTGCTGTACTGAGAAGATTTCCAGATATGGTTTAGACTAAAAAAGGCTGTTCTTGCTTTGTTCATTCTGTTGTTGATGTCTTTGCTTGCTCCGCCATATGGTGTTACTATGCATCCTAGGTATGTGAAGGTGTCTGTCTGCTCCAGTCGCTGATTCCTTACTGATATGGGCTCAAAGTCGCTCACATTGAGCGTCGTGACCTCTGTCTTCTTTAGATTAATGTTCAAGCCCACCTGCTGGCTATACTTATTAAATCTATCCGTATTTTCCTGGATGTGTTGATGTGAATGTGCTAGTAGTGCAATATCGTTTGCATATCCCAGATCTTCCAATGTAGAAATTGTAGTCCATCTTATTCCTCTTAAGATGCTGACCACATCACCCCTAGTGTGCCGATGGTCAAGAAAATATGGGCCTAACACCATATTCCCAATCTACCTCAATGGGCGTGTAACGGAATCCTTTACCAGTTTCCTTTATTCCTCTTGAACTGCCCGCTATATCAGTGTCATACAGCACTGTAAATTATGAGCGGTTCTAAAACTGTATTTTCGTTAATAGGCTTGTTACATTTACAATGCTAAGTAACATTAACCAGTCTTATTCAAGCAATAAAGTAGTATTACTTGTCACTAACATGGAAATCTATTTGTAACTGCTTAGTGTGAAAATTTAGTAGCCAGACAAAAATTGTAGATCAAAATGTCAGATTGAACAGTTATCTCGGATATGCAATTTGCAGTAATTATTTACTGACACTTTGAAAGTTACACAGCGTCTGACATTAAATCTTGTAACTGTTGTTTTTGTTTCTAGTCTCGTTCATTTAAAGAGGAAAAGTCTTAGCAGATAATAGTCAATATTTATTATTGCCGTTAAAATTACAGTACCTGAATTTAAACAGTCTTATATTGTGCCCTGCATTTAAAGCAAAATTCATTCAATGTAATTCTATACGAAGACAGGCTTGTTAATGAATTCATTTTTCATTTACAGACATTTGATTTCAGAAAACGAGGGAGGGGTGTGCAGATCTGTTTAAAAGAATATGTCTCTACAGAAGCGTCCGGTAGACAGAATGGTTATTGCGCTGGTCTCTCGTGGGGTTCGAATCACGCTACTGACACGCTCCAGTCTACCCAGTTATAAATGGGTACCTGACTTTGAGTTAGGGAAAGAAAAGGCAGCGAGTAAGGGAACTGGTCACCCCACTTCTCGATGCTGGACCTAGTATAATGAAGTCTCTAACACGTCACTCCCATACGGCAGTATCTGCTATGGGACGACCTTCACCTTTTATCTCTACCGAAAGTGCAAATTAAATTCAAAGAAGTCAAAACAAGACTACGCGTGTATGAGAAAAAAATAAAATAAAAAGGTAAAGGGTCCCATTTACACGGCCGTTGAGGCACATTGGGAATATTGTGTTATCCCATATTCTCTTGACCGTACGACACACTATGGGATGATGTGGTCGGCATCGCGCTGGCGGCCTTTAACCTTTCCAGAGTTACTCTGGTACCCATTTCATGAGGCTAGGTCGACCCCGACGCCGTTTTTCGGTATAATAAAATCCCACTTCAAGTGGGGATCAAACCAGATAAAAGCAAATAGCCATGGTGTAAAAAAAAAGGTTGAACACCGTTTGGAATCTAATGGGCGTTAATTTGTGAATTTGTTTAATTGTGAACTTTTAAAAAAGCAGTTGACGATAGAACGGAAACAATCTTTGGAAATTAATTAGACATAATGGCGTCCTCATGAAAATCGTTATCATAATAAGGAAAGTATTTGAAGACACCAAATGCAAAATGTTGAAACTTAATTGCAGCAGAAGTACTTCTTATTATCCTTTCTTTTCCTATCGTCATTTCTTTTCCTATCGTCATTTCTCTTCCTATCGTCATTTCTCTTCCTATCGTCATTTCTCTTCATATCGTAATTTCTCTTCCTATCGTAATGTCTCTTTCTACTGGCTATAGATTAGGTTACAAAATAAAGATCAACAAATGTAAATGAAATTAAGAAACCTTAACTAAACATCTAGACCAGGGTTTCTTAAGCATTTAAAAAAAAATATATATAAAACTGAGACAAGAGCAAGTGTTGTGCTTATCACACATTCATATTGCAAGTAATAATTGAACTAATTTTGAAAATGTACTCACCTCTTTGATTGAATCGTAGACTATGAAAAGGCATTTGAGAGTAGTAAGAGAAACACATTGGAAACTAATGAAAGATTATGGAGGCCTATTGAAAATGATTAACATAATAAGGAAAGTATTTCAAGATATGAATGCAAATGCTTCACCAAGAATAGTTTACAGTATTGTATTTAACAGGGACTCGATTGTGGCAAGGATGATTCTTGTCACTATATTTCTTCTTACTATCTATATTGTCCATAAATTGGATTACGAAAAAGATATCATTCAACAGCAATGAACTTTAAATGAATAAGTAAAACAGCTAGAACATCTAGATTTTGCATTCGACCTGGCTTTTGTGTCCCATTACCGTGACCCCAGGAAATTAAAAACGAAAATATGCGAGAAAGGTCACATAAATTATGTTTGACAATGCGCAGGGAAAAGACAAAGACTTGACGAATGTTTGCAGAAATTACAGCACACTTGCCCTTGAGAAACACTCCAGCTTCTGCCAGTTATGATTGTGTGCATGTCCTCTTGGTTGCTCAGAATAAGTAGTTCTTGATTAGTGATAGTATTCGGCCAAAAAGTAGGAGAATTTCCCTTAGGCAGAGTGTGTGGAATTAGGACAGTTTCGACAGTTCTTTCGCTGTTGCTCTCCAGCATTCTGCACCATATAGAAGCACAGATAGTACACAGTTCTCATGTAATCCTAATTTGGTGTTTTTGCTGTACTGGGAAGTCTTCCAGATGTTGCTGTGACTAGCAAAGGTTGTTCTCGCTTTATTCATTCTGTTATTAACGTCTTTGCTTGTTCCTAGGTATGTAAATGCGTGCGTCTGTTCCAGCTTCTAGTTCTTTACTGTTATGGGCTCAAGACTGCCCACATCGAGTGTCAAGATCTCTGTCTTCTTTAGATCGATGTTCAGACCCACCTGCTGGCTATACTTATTCTGTCTATCTGTTTTTTTCTTGGATGTTATTATGAGTAAAATTCACAACATATCTGTCGATATCAAATACGGCTCGACTAGTTACCATATTTGGTGATGACCGGTATCCTGGGTTACAGGAAGTACGTCACTGCCTTTTGGGCCAAGCCGCAAAAGTCTACGGTTGCTGTCTGCTGAGTTCAGCGATCCTTCTCTGGGGATTCGCTGTGTGTTTTTCAAGGCGGGCGGATGCATGTGTTCTAGGCTCCTGAGTATTACAATATTTCATGGTCATATTCCTATGTATTCCATCCCTGGATCATCCATACACCTCAGTGCGATGATGCCAGTTGTTTTGTAAAAGGAATTATGCTTTATCTGCAGAACGTGAGTGTTTGAACTATATTAAAATGAATGAAAATGTCCTCGACATTGTTCCAGTAGCAGACAGTACAGCGACACTAAGAACTGTCTAGTTGACACCTTAATCTATTATGCATATCAAGAATATCTAGATGGAGCTACGTTGTGTCCAATAAATATTATTGAGGTTCGTCCTGTATACCACACAGTCACACACACACACACAGCACGTGATGCGATAACGCCATAGTAATTTGAATAGTGGTTTATTTACATATGAAAGGATCATTGCTGTCTGCTCTGACCTCCACATTTGGTCCATCATAGAATATATAATATGTAAGTTCATTCTTTCCTCACTCTCTCTCGCTCAGTATCGAATCTACACCTTCTGACCTTTTAACCATCAGTGATCAGGCAGGTGCTATAGTCTCTAGTTCTGTTGTTTCTTCTTTATAGTTTCTTATGTCTATTGTTATCTATCATCTCAGTGTTCAGGTTATCTATTGGTAGACCGGGCCTCTCCGGGGATGTTGTTTTCCCTTTTATCACTGAGGAACATGACTACTGTCTATATGAAATAAAGTTCACTCTACGTACCTTTTCCTATCTGAATAATATCTAACTCACACCGTTTCTCCTTCTAGACAAGAATTTCTCCTATTCAATATTTCGAGTTAATCATTACCCAACTACTTCTTGTCCATGAAATATTCATCCTTTAAACTATCTGAATAATGCCATTATCATGGCTGCTAGCGTACGTGCCATCCGCACACTCACTCACGCCTTCTGGACTGCCCGCTGAGAAAAGCGTGTTTCACCAAACTACCGTTCACCTCTGTCCTGCGCAACATTGTTCGCGCATCCCCTTTTGTACTCTATCTGAACCGTCCCATTGCTAACTCTCCTTATTCCTTCCCTTTGACTGTAAATCGTTCTCTAACTGCCACATTATCTCCCTTTCTCCCTTAAAAATAAATTATTTATCCGTAGGAGAAAAAATTTATTTTCATGACTGTACCAACACTATTATTGTACTTGTCCTATATACAAAAAAATCTTTAGCAATGTGCTGTTACAACCCTAGATCAGCACATTACCAATTCTTATCGTTGCCAAAGGACAATTTCCCTTTACACACAACTCAATTAAATTGTACTGGGAACGTACATTCATCAACATCTAGTTCCCATTTACGACCACTCATCTTTGCTTGTTCTCCTACCTGCTCATATCACATGATTTCACAAAACATACTTTTTTGACATGTTATACATTCCACTTCCTTGGTGGTCATTATTATTATTTTTTTCTCATAACATGTCATTATTTTCTTATGTTACAACATATTATCATAACAAAACTGAGGAATAACTCTTTTCCCGTCACTTTTCTTAAGTGACCTTTCCTCTTCACATTTATGACTGTTCTTAACCCTTGTCTTTCTCACTCACATTCTGCCAACTGTGTACTTATCCATACAAAGTTTATTTCCTTTTACACATCCAGTCACTCCTGTTGTCATACACGTAAACTCCTCATATAGTATTATCTTCTGTCACCACACACCTGGTGTGAATTGTCTGGCCTTCCTCTTCTCTCGTATAAAGCCAAACATGTCTTCTGTCATGTCTCCCTATATACATAGTTCATGATGGCGTGAGCCATTTACTATCATGGCAACACTGAATTGCCATACTTCCGTCCACCCTTTGCTAACTAGACTTCTGTCTTTGGTCTACTACGCGGAAATATTTGCAACTTCTTAGGTCTACGCATCTTAAACCGCGTTGTCGCTATGACCTACTTGCGTGTTTTTCTGCTGCTGACCTGTCACTTGAACTCCTTTTTTCACAAAACTGTCTCCCAGTGTCTGAATTTCTGTTGTATATGTTCGGTGAGGGTTATCCTCAATAGACTCACATTTGTAGTCTGATAAACACCGCACTTAACGTTTTTATATGTTTTTCGTTCCCTCCCTGGAACTTCTCTTTGTGCTATCTCCTTTTTCCTTCTCCACAACACTGTCTCCCCATGTCTAAATTTCTACTGTATATGTTCGGTGAGGGTTACCCTCCATAGACTCACATTTGTAGTCTGGCAAACGCCGCACTTAACGTTTTTCTTATATGTTTTTCGTTCCCTCCCTGGAACGTTCTCAACACAATTCTCTTCTCTTCATGTATTACGGAGAAAAAAAAAATATGATTTTTCCCCAAAATCTTCATAAGACTCGGCCACTGCCGCAAAAATCTCTTTCTTTGCCATATGCTCCATGGCTTCTTACTTCTACATAAGTTCCTTCTAGAACTATCTCTTCTATATGTCTGTGCCATCCTTCCTGTGGCTTCTCAATACTCCGTCACTTCTCCGTGACTCTCAATTTTCCCATACTTATTTATCCAAGCGATTCTCTTGTTTTCGCCATCTCCCATGGCCCTTAATACTCCCCGTCCAATATCTCAATTACTCACTCTTAATTTCGCCATCTCTTATGGCTCTTCTTCTTCCCACATAATATCCTCGTCATTTTTCATGACCTTTATCTCTCATCTCCCCCTCTACTTCACTTACTCATAAACTCCGCTATGTTAGCTATAGTGACTTCCTTGTCGCTATGCCTTTCCAACGAAATGTGTTTAGCAATATCTATATTTTCTTCTTCCTTTATTTCTCCTCCGACCTTGATGACGATTTGCCTGCTCTGCCTTTTCTATCAACCTTTTCCTGTTTGCGTCATTTAACATTTTCGTCAGAACCATATTTACCTCAGTTTTAGTTTGTGGAAAGTATGTCTGATACTTCTGCTCCAGCACGCTCCATAGCATGGCTCCCGAGAAGTTAAAATCAGGCCGCTTTATGGTAGCTTCTATTACCTTCTTCACCTCGTCGATATTTGGTTCATCCGCTTTAATCGGATTCTTTCTCAATTTTTCCAAGAATTTAGACCTCTCCGAGCGCCATAGAACCACATTTGGCTCAACCTTTTTGGTAATGTTCTCCGTCTTTATCTGATTTATACGTCCAAGATCACTATTCTCATTTTTCGGCCAATAAATTCTACGACCTTCGTCGTCCGTTATATGCTCGAGCTCATCCGACCTGTATCCAATTTCGTCGGGGCCCATAACTCTATCCTCCCCACTTGACGAATCGAATTCTGATTCTATGTCAAGCTGGTACTTTTCTTGTACTGTACTTACACCCTCCTGTTTCGTCTTTCTTTTCTCCGAGTCTTCAATTTGTCGATTATATGCCTCCCTCCATCAGTCTGCGTGATTGTCGCTGCATGTCGCATCCACATTTCTGCATTGTCCGCTATTATTTTCTCCAGATTGTATACTGACAACTCCCTTTCTCTACTACTATCTCCACATTTGCTCCCTTCTTCCTTACTTCTTCTACTATTCTCTCCTCTTCTATAAGTACTTTTGTGTCTGTGACTACCGTCACTCTCGTCAGATCCTACACTGTCTGAGTCAGTCGACACCAATTCTGACGACCATCTCCGTCTACTGCTATATTCTGCTTCATTAACTGTCTGTCGACTTTTTTTTCTGGTCGACTGCATCGGTTCATCCTTCTTATTGTTTACCTCGATGCTATCCCTATGCTGTGGTATCACTACTTTAGCCGTTTGTTGGTTCATCCTTTTTACACTGAGTGGAATCTTAGACTTTCTCGTATTGTCTAACCCATGTGACCATGTTTCATTTTCTCTCATGACGTCTTTCTCATTGTGTGCTGGCCCCAAGTGTGACGCTACAGTATCAATCTCAGTTTGTGTTCCGGCACTAATCATCTGTGTTTCATGTGTTTCTGGTTCTTGTGTACCAACGCTGACCCTGTCTCTCTGTATGTTTTCCTGTTTCTGGACTGTTGTCCTAACCTGACTTGTCCATGGTCTATTCCTATTACCTTCTTCCTTTATTGTAATATTTTGCTGATCAGATCCTATTATGTTTCTCCACACTCCTAGCGGTTCTACCTTCATTTCCCAACCGTTCTGTGTTCTTATCTGGCACTTCTGTTGGTTTGCTATGTTGATGTTATTTATTTCTATGGACTTCCCTTTTCTAACTTCTGCCACAAAATTCCTGACCGCCATTCTTATTCTTCTTTTATTAAGTGTGTTCCAGTGTGGTCGTACATCCGCTGTTTCTGGGATTTTGTTTGTGTCCTTGTTTTCTCTATCACAAGTGTGACAATGTCCTTTCCCTATCGTATCGTACGATTTAGACTCTGCTTGAAGATCTCTTTCATTAAGTAATGTGTCTAATTGCCTTCTGATAGAGTCTGTGATCAGATCAACAGATGAAAAAATCGCAATTTTAACTTTCTCCAATTCATCTGCTATTATTGACATTGCATATTTGTCAATGTCTGTAAGCCCCTTACGGCATGCATGTGGGTCACCTGAAAATAAGTCTATATTACCTTTTATATTTGCGTCTTTCGCACTGTCTACCTTGGCTAATGTGTCGGTAATCGTCTTTATGAAGGCCAAAGTCGGACTGTCTTGCATGTTATGCTGTGTCTGTTCGGCCTGTGCCATCATCACAATCTGTAAAATAGTTACTTATTTCTACCGTTAACTTAAACTAACTTGCACCTGAAAATGAATGGAAATTTTTCTATTAATCTTGGATTTCCTGAAAAAAAAAATATGTTACAGTTACAAAAAAAAATAATTTATGCATACACTGTTATAATTCAATATTAGTGAGACACAATATTAATAATAATGATAAGAATAGTAATTAAACAACAGTAATAATATTAATAACAATAATATTACTATAATGTCTAATTAATAAGACAAGAATAATAATACAACAATGTCTAATTAAACTAATTAATTAAGACGTCTACGTTGGAGTACTCGTTTGTCGCGAATTTGCCTGCGCGACCGACTTTTCATTTTTTTAACAAACACTATTGTTAAATTGTTATACCATCCGGACTACACACTGTATTGTCCTTTTGCTACACACAAAGGCTTCTATCCGTGAATCGGTTACTGTACTGCACTCTATGACCTGACTTAAGACTACTTGCTGAGCGAACCCGTCGACCTGTCGTCTGCTGTGATAAGTGTCCCCGTGCTGAAAGATTTGAATGAAAACAATTTTTTTTTTCTGACTTGACGTTACAGGACTTGTGAATATTGTACCCGCTTTGTCTTTGCGACCCCTCTCGTGCAGAAGGCGTGAAGAAAAAAAATCTTGACCTGATTTCTGAGCTGGCGTCTTCGGTTGACCAGTTCGCAACCTGTCAGCTTCTGTTTACACTTTGACTGTCCTGTTTTTCTTCGTATGTTGTAAAACTGCAATTCTGCGTTGTTCTGCCGTCTGTGGTTCTTGAAGTCTGTCATCAACCAGTGCGTGTGTTGTACTTTGTCTTGGTGAATGACTGATTTCAATGCTGGCTGAGGTTGGTCTCTGCTCTTGAATTGTATAATGTGTGGCGTACTTTGCCTTGTTGTGGCAACTTATTCTCGTGTAGGTCTATTTGAAAGAAGAAAATTCCGACTTGGTTTTCTGAGGTGACGTTTCTGCTTGGCTGGTTCCGATACTGTTCACTTTGTTCTGTGTTTTTTAACTTACACTGTTGTCACTCTGTTTTTTTTTTTTCATGTTATATAAAAACGTAAATATGAAACTTTTTTTCTTCGTTTTACTCTGCCGTCTGTAGTTGTTTGAGGTCTGCCACAGATACGAAAATGTATTATGGTGTCTTCTGTCTGTGTTATTCTGTATTATCATGGCTATCTGTAGTTCGTGGTTGTTGAAATCTGTTCACAGCGTCAAACGTATCTATGTCTTCTGCCTGAAGCGAGGAGAGATGACAGCATAAAGCATAGTTCTGAACTACTGTTTATAAACAATGTGTGTGTGTGTGCTGCTGCTAGAGGTTGTTACGGCACCAAAATCATAATATGATGTCTGCCCCATGCGTCGACATCAGGTTTCCACAGCACATCACGACATAGTCAAGTTGAAATAGTTTTTATTTACACATGAAAGGATCATTGCTGTCTGCTCTGACCTCCACATTTGGTCCATCATAGAATGTATAATATGTAAGTTCTTTCTTTCCTCACTCTCTCTCGCTCAGTATCGAATCTACACCTTATGACCTTTTAACCATCAGTGATCACTCAGGTGTTATAGTCTCTAGTTCTGTTGTTTCTTCCTTATAGTTTCTTATGTCTATTGTTATTTATATTTTCTCAGTGTTCAGGTTATCTATTGGTAGACCGGGCCTCTCCGGGGATGTTGTTTTCCCTTGCAACACTGAAGAACATGACTACTGTCTATATGAAATAAAGTTCACCCTACGTACCTTTTTCTTTCTGAATAATAACTAACTCACACCGTTTCTCCTTCTAGACAAGAATTTCTCGTATTCAATAATTCGGGTTAATCATTACCCAAAGTATTTCTTGTCCATGAAATATTTATCATTTAAACTACTTGAATATGCCATTAACATGGCTGCTAGCGTACGTGCCATCGGCACACCAACTCACGCCTTCTGGACTGCCCGCTGAGAAAAGCGTGTTTCACCAAACTACTGTTCACCTCTGTGCTCCTTACGAGCTATGCTCTTTGGACCTGTAAATCGTTCCTAGTCAAAATCAACAAAGTTAATGTATAGTAGTCCTCTGTCCTGAGCACTGAGAGTGTAATTCCTCTCCGGTTGTTGTATTCTGCAAGGTCACCTTTCTTGGGCAATTAGACAGTTATTTCTTTACGCTACTCTGTTAGTGTTGTCTCTGTTTTCCAGACTTGTGCAAATTGTGGTTCTAAAAGTTCTGCTGCTAGTTCTGGATCTGCCTTGAATAACTCAGTAGCAGTATGTCATGTCCAAACCGAAGCGGATTGAGGCGGCGCGCAGGCGGCGGTTGACTTTTTATATAAGGAAAATCAGGCGGCGCGCAGGCAGCGCGTGCCTTTTTATATAAGGAAAATCAGACGGCGCTGCAGGCGGCGCGTGACTTTTTATATAGAGATATATATTAGCCGGGGTATCTGACGAGAAGCTGGCGTCCTGGTAGGTTGTGTGTTGTTTATTTTACTTATAGACAATATTTAGGTATACATATAGACGATATTTATACAACACTTATACATATATTACAACATTTATACATATATCACAACAGGGAGACGATATTTAGACAACAGTTAGACATATATTACAACAGATATATAGACACATATAACAAAGATGTTTGTTAATATATTTTATTTTATATCAAATAGTGTTTTGTAGTAACATAACATAGAGGGGCAAATAGCAGTAACAAACAGGCGCATATATGTACAGTATATTTTAAGATTATAAGATTTTAAGATTTTAAGATTAAGTTCCAAAGGTTATTATTGCCGGGAGTTGTAGTGAGGATAAGCTCTCACTGCAGATAAAATACTTCTATGGCACGCGCCTCAAACAGCCTCTGACAACCAAGTCCAGCTCCCGGCCTTCACGTGTGGCTCAATTTGAGCCTGGCGGAACTGTTTCCACTGACGGGAGAAGGGGGCAAACGGCGAGCGACTGGCGCCTTAAAACCAGCAGCTTCGGGCAGATAGGGCTTGTGATCCTTGGTTGGTAGCTTATCTAAGAGAAGGAACTCTGAATTCAAACCACCGCTGCCTTGCGGGAATATCCATTTATGGAATTGGCTTCGGGAGTAAACCCTGAGGATAAATCCGGAGTCGGAGTCCCTAAGGCAGTCTAATGTCGATTCGACATTATTCTGGCAACTCCTGCGACATGGCTGGTACCAAACTGTATCGGCTACTGCCGTTCCTTTGGATCTACCGGCTGTGTGGAGAGGGGGAACATGCTGCATGGGCAACAGCTTGATCTCCATATAACTGTGCCCAAGCTCGCGCCCTGGAGAGGACACTCCAGCTTCACCCTATAGGTGTCGGCAAAACACGGGAAGTAGCAGTTACCGGTTATAAGCATTTTGCCCAATTGGCGTAGGGCATGGCGCCAGGGGCTACTTCCGACAGTGGGAGAGGTTCTAGGATCTCACTGGACAGCTACCGCCCGCTTCAAGCTGGGCAGCCCCCAGTCAATAAGGTGTTGTCCCGCCACTGTCTGCTTTCCCCATTGGGTGCATGGGGATTAGGGTCAAACCCGAACTGTGGACAGAAAATTTTGCACCAAGCAATTATCGAAAAAATAGAAATAAGCAAACTCTCAGATTGGGATGCTGGAACGTCCGGACTATGTTGACTGGACTATCCGAAAACCTACAGGATGTAAATGATGTAAGGAAGACAGCCATAATTAATGATGAGCTTAAACGACTTCAGGTGGATATAGCTGCACTTCAGGAAACGCGCCTAGCGGGCTCTGGAATGGTGAGCGAGAAGGACTACACATTTTATTGGCAAGGGGAAGATCTTAATAAAGCTAGAGAACACGGAGTAGGTTTTTGCGGTCAAAAAATCGCTAACTAAAATGGTTGAACCAGGCGAGAATGGATCAGAACGCCTGTTAACGCTCCGCCTGCAAACTAGCACAGGTCCCATCACCCTTGTCAGTGTGTATGCTCCTACTCTGTACTCTGCCTCAGAAGCTAAAGATGAGTTCTACGAGAATCTAACAGCAATTATCAAAAGCATACCTAGGCAAGAACAGCTTGTTCTCCTTGGTGACTTTAACGCTAGAGTGGGTGCCGATAATGTTTCATGGCCTTCATGTCTGGGCAGGTTTGGTATTGGCAAGATGAATGAAAATGGACAACGGCTCTTAGAGTTGTGCGTCCACCATGACCTCTGCGTGACCAACACCTACTTTCAGACAAAACCCCAGCATAAGGTGTCATGGAGAGACCCACGATCCAAGCACTGGCACCAACTTGACCTGATTCTCGTCAGAAGGCCACTCCTCAGGTCTGTGCTCTCCACGCGCTCGTACCATAGTGCAGACTGTGATACAGATCACTCCTTGGTTTGCTGCAAAATCAGAGCACAACCAAGAAAACTCTATCGTGTCAGACATGAAGGGAAACCACGCATTGATACCAGCAAGATGTCAGACCCTTTCATGATCGCTCAATTCACTGCGACCTTCGAGAAAGTGCTCAGTAGCCCTCAGCATGGTGATACTATTACAGAGAACTGGGAGCATCTACGGAACACCATTCAAAGTACTGCACTTGCCACCTTTGGTAAGAAAACAGCAAATTCAAATGACTGGTTTGATGCTTCATCAGATGTGATGGCACCTGTCATTGAAGCTAAGCGCAGTGCTATGAATGAATACAAACGTTCACCGAGTGCCAGAACCCTACAGATCCTGAGGGCTACGAGAAGCAAAGTTCAACAAACTGCTCGACGCTGTGCAAATGACTACTGGCTCCAGCTCAGTGAGAGCATCCAGATCGCAGCGCAAACAGGCAACATTAGACAAATGTATGACGGTATAAAGAAAGCACTTGGCCCCCATAAAAGTAAGACGGCACCGCTAAAAACCATCAGCGGAGAGAAGCTAACCGATAAGGGTAAGCAGATGGAGAGGTGGGTCGAGCACTACTCTGAGCTTTACGCTAGAGACAATACCGTTACGCCTGCAGCCCTTGATGGTGTCAACAGTCTGCCAACTATGGAGGAGCTGGATGCCGAACCAACATTAGAGGAACTCAGCAAGGCCATTGATAGCTTGGCCTCTGGCAAAGCACCAGGCAGTGATGGGATTCCCCCTGATTTAATCAAATGCTGTAAGAGCACGCTATTACATCCCCTGCATAGGATGCTGTGCCAGTGCTGGGAAGAGACAACTATTCCTCAAGACATGCGAGATGCCAAGATTGTAACACTGTATAAAAATAAAGGAGACAGAAGAGATTGCAATAACTACAGAGGCATCTCTCTTCTTAGTATTGTTGGTAAGGTTTTTGCCAAAGTCATCTTAATGCGACTACACAAGTTAGCTGAGCGCATATATCCAGAGTCACAGTGTGGATTCCGAGCTGGCAGATCAACAACAGACATGATCTTCTCTCTCCGCCAGCTTCAGGAAAAATCAAGAGAGCAGAAAAGACCATTATATATCGCCTTTATAGACCTCACAAAAGCATTCGACCTGGTTAGTAGGGATGGACTCTTTAAAATCCTCCTGAAAATAGGCTGCCCTTCTAAAATTCTGGAAATGATAAAGTCATTCCATGACGGCATGAAGGGAACAGTCCAATATGCTGGAAGCACGTCACAGCCCTTTGATATACGAAGTGGCGTTAAACAAGGCTGTGTTCTGGCTCCGACCCTCTTCGGAATCTTCTTTGCCTTACTCTTGAAACATGCATTCAGAGATGCAACTGAAGGAATATGTCTTCACACTAGGTCAGATGGCCGTCTGTTTAATCTTTCAAGGCTGAAGGCAAAAACAAAAATCAGAAGGGTCACTATAAGAGACTTGTTGTTCGCTGATGATGCTGCAGTCGTCACTCAAAGCCAACAGGAGCTTCAGAGCTTGATGAATCGCTTCACTAAAGCATGCAAGGATTTTGGCCTCACAATAAGTCTAAAGAAAACGAATGTGCTGAGTCAGGATGTGGGTGCTGCACCAGTTATCACTATCGATAACTATGAATTAGCAGTGGTGCACCACTTCACATACCTAAGGTCTACCATCAATGACAAACTCTCACTGGATACAGAAATCGACAGCCGCATTGGCAAAGCTGCAGCTACCTTTGCCTGCCTCACATCGCGTGTTTGGGGAAACTCTAAACTCACAATGAAGACCAAAGCTGCGGTATATAATGCCTGCGTCACCAGCACACTCCTATATGGCAGCGAGACCTGGACGACCTATGCTAAGCAAGAAAGAAGGCTCAATACCTTCCATTTACGGTGTCTACGCCGCATCCTCGGCATCTCGTGGAAAGATAAAGTGACAAATGTCGAGGTGTTGTCACGTGCTGGCCTTCAAAGTATGTATACGCTTCTTAGACAGCGCAGACTTCGCTGGCTTGGCCATGTTCGCCGCATGGAAGATGGTCGCATCCCAAAAGATATCTTCTACGGACAATTAGCAGATGGCAAGAGAACAGTTGGGCGACCACAGCTGAGGTTCAAAGATGTGTGCAAGAGAGATATGAGGGCACTGGACATGGATCCAGCAACATGGGAAGATGAAGCTGCCGATCGCACTAAGTAGCGATGCTATTTACGGCGCCACCTCAGATTGGGCGAAGAGAGGCTCACACAAGAAGCAGAGGTGATGAGAAAACGTCGAAAGGAGCACCAGGAAAATAAGCAGCTGAGGGCTGTCATCTCAGGGGCGCATTCCCATAGTCAGTTATGACTGAAGGGGCTATTATTATTATTATTATTATTATTGTGCAGTATTTATATGTATGGAACTGGTAGACGGTGCGAGAATCTTTGTCCAAACCATCTACCCTAATGTGTCTATGACCCAACGACATCTCACGGCCGTTAAACTGGGTTTTTAAGGTCACATTACTCGTGTGCGACACCCAGCTCAACCAGTCGCGGCACTGAACGGTATATTTATGGAGCTTGTGGTACCAGTTCCATGGGTGCCTGTTCCACGGCCATCCTAACTGTCCACTAACCACTGGTCGTGACGTTAACCCAGTCAATAAAAATCGTTGGCTGAGTTGTACGAAAAGACACGGGAGATTTCTACCTATTTGAAGAACAAGTACAACGATACCTTGGTCGAAATGCGGGAATGCGAGTGGCAAACGTTGAAGGAAGACGATCCATCAATCGGTCGCTTTCTGCGCGCCACCTTTCCAACCCTGAAACCATCTTACACCAAATGTCGGTACCCACTAACAGAAGAAAATATTCTCGCCTCTGTGGTAGACGAAACCTTGTTTGGCCTAGTCGAGTGTGACATTCATGTCCCCGACTCCCTAAAGGAACATTTCTCGGAGATGACGCCCATTTTTAAGAACGTCGACGTCACGAGAGATGATATTGGGCCTTTCATGCGGGAATACGCCGAAAAGCACAAACTCCTGACTACCCCCAGAAGGACGTTGATCGGGAGTTATGTGGGGAAAAAAGATTCTGTTGGCGACGCTTTTGCACCGCTGGTACCTGACCAAAGGCTTATAAGTCACCTGTATTTACCAGGTGATTGAGTATATGCCCGCGACGTGTTTCAAGCAGTTTGGGGACACTGTTTCAGACGCGCGCCGCCAGGGTGATACTGATCCTGCCTACGCAATTACCAGCGAAATCATGAAATTGCTAGGTAACGCCGCCTATGGTAAAAGATTGACCAATAAGGCGAAGCATGTAGAGGTTTCGTACACGACGGGAGAGGGTACCTATAAATTAATAAACTGCCCCCGCTTTAGGAAAATGAGTTTAGTGACGGACGACATTTTTGAAATAGAGATGGCAAATAAGAAAATTAGTTGAAACCTGCCCGCGCAGATAGGTTTTTTCGTTTATCAATATGATAAATTGGGAATGTTAGAATTTTATTATGACTGCTTAGATAAATTTGTAGATAGGGCAGACTTTCAGTTGTGTGAGACAGACACCGACAGCCTTTACTTGAGCCTTAGTTCAGACAACTTAGCGGACGTTGTTAAGCCCGCTATGCGACAGGAGTTTTATAGTACCTACCACCAATGGTTCCCTGCTGAAGTGTGCCCCGATCATAGAGCCGACTTTGTAGCTAGTGAGGGTAAGACGCGGGTAGTTTGTCAGAAATGCCGCGATCAGAAATTATACGACAAACGGACACCGGGCCTTTTTAAATTAGAATACGAGGGCAGAGGGATGGTTTCCCTCTGGGATGGTTTCCCTCTGCAGCAAGACGTATCACTGTTTTGGGGACTATGACAAGACAACAACAAAAGGCTTGAGCAAACACCACAACAAAGTAGACAAAAACACATTCTTAGAAGTACTCAACACCACACAAGCACAGAGCGGGAAAAATATCGAGTTCCGAACACACAACTCTGCCATATACACATACGAGCAACACCGCAACTCTTTGTCTTACTTTTACATCAAACGACAGGTGCATCCCGACAACGTCACCACATCACCCCTCAACATCTAAACTCTCTGTACCCAACACAGATACAACACAAATCCAATACATCTCCCTACCCAAATACTATCTCTCTACCACCCCAAAAACCATATCACACACACAATACATCGCACCTCTCTATTTTTACGATGACAATGACGACAATGTAACGACACTTATCCCTCAAGGTCTGGTGTACAGCTGTAACCCCCCCCCACCCCCTTCCAGTGATATATTTATTATAACCCCTTTGTTATGTAAATATTGTATAAAGAACACACCAAATCTGTGATCATATTTGAATACACACTGTCTTTTCAATATAAATGCATATATATATATATATATATATATTTATATATATATATATATATATTATATATATATATATATATATATATATATATATAATATATATATATATTTATATATAATATTAAAAAATATTGCACAATGTATACTCATATAATCTTAAAATATACTGTACATATATGCACCTGTTTATTTTTGCTATTTGCCCCTATATGTTTTGTTACTACAAAACACTATTGAATATAAAATAAAAAATATTAACTAACATCTTTGTTATATATGTCTATATACCTGTTGTAATATATGTCTAACTTTTGTCTAAATATCGTCTTCCTGTTGTGATATATGTATAAATGTTGTAATATATGTATAAGTGTTGTATAAATATCGTCTATATGTATAACTAAATATTGTCTATATGTAAAATAAACAACACACAACCTACCAGGACGCGAGCTGCTCGTCAGATACCCCGGCTAATATACATTTCTATATAAAAAGGCACGCGCCGCCTGGGCGACGCCTGATTTTCCTTATATAAAAAGTCACGCGCCGCCTGCGCGCCGCTTGCGTGCCGCCTGCGCGCCTCCTGAATCCGCTTTGGTTTGGACATGACATACTACTTTCAGTATTTGAGTTGTCGTGACCAGTAGCTTTCCGTTCTTTAACCCTTTGAAAGCTATAATGATTTCTTCCCTTTTCGCAATGTCTGTATTTACGTCTAGATCATTTTCAGCCTCAGGAACATTCAGTTGCGTCTCTGGTAGTTCTTTATTCAGTGTATTTCTGAAGTGCTCTGTTCATCTTGTTTCCTGCCACTCTGCTGTGATGATGCGATTTCCTTGCTTGTCTCTTACTAACGTAATAATGTTTGCACTCCGTTTTTCGCAAATAATTTTAGTTATTATATGTACTGTGCTTTGTTCATTTCTCAGTGCTGTCTTGCAAGATCGTCCAAAAATATCCTTTGTGTGCTCGGGCTTGACGTTTTCCTTCCTTGTCCAGCTGACTGTACTGTTCGCTATATATTTCCATTAACCTTGGAGACTTTGCTTCTATTTTCTTTCTTTTCTTTTCTCTTCGCTTTGATGTTTAACGTTTCTTGTGTTATCCAATCGTATCTATTTCATTCCTGGAATCCCAAGCATGATTCGCTTCTTTCCTTATATATACTTGAAATGGTTTTGAATTTGCCAACATCCCTTGTCACTGTTATTTCCTCGCTATTGGCAATTAGATATCGTCTCTTTACATCAACCACAAAAAAGCTTTTCTGGTGATGGGTCCTTGAGTTTGATGATGTTATACCTTTTCTGTTTAGTTGCAATTGGTCAAGCAGCTCTGAGTTTCCCCTTCAGTCTTGCTACTACTGGTGGTGATCTCTTCCTACATCTTCACCTCTTCTTACTTTCACGTCTTGTAGTGAATGCCTCCATCTACCATTGATCAAAGTGTGGTCTATCTAGTTTCAGTCCCGGCCGTTAGGTGATTCCCATGATAACGTCTGGATTTCTTTGAGTGGAAAAAATGTTCCTTCACTGACCAAGTTGTTAATGCTGCAGAAGCTAATTAGTTTATCTCCATTCTAATTTACTGTTCCGCTACCCCATTTCCCCTTTACTCTTTCATTATATGTTTTGTGTGTTCCAGCTTTCGCATTGAGGACTCCCATTGCTATGATAAGATCGTGTCTAGGTGCGGTTTCTATTTCCTTTTGAAATGGCCCATGTCTTTTTCTCCTTGCATTTTGTTCACTATATTTTAGGAGGGATTACAGGTAATCCTTCTCCATGTTTCTTCTCCTTCTATTATTTACGTTTTTTTCAAGATGAGATCACGAGGGAGTTTGATCTCATCTGCTTTATGGTTCTTCTTTATGTGTTTAGAATGGGGGTGTAGGGAATTAGAAAGTATTATTCTAGATTAAGATTATAGATGCTAGATCAGGATTGGCACCAGATTGTCTTTTTTTTAAAGATATGCGTGGCCATATACGCATTTTTCGGGAGTTAAATTATTTGCGGCCATTTTTGCTTCATTTCCGCAGTATAGGGCTAGGCTTAATCTCGTTTCTTTGTCTAAAACCCATGCACGTTACATCAGAACGATCTAGGTTCTGATTGGCTGAGAGATAACTGCAGTTGAAATGCAGAGCTCTCATTGGCTTTACAACCACGCCGCGCATATGACGTCACGAAGTCGGCGCGTGGGGGTCTTGATTATAAAAGGCCTATATTTCATAGTTTCTTTCTCTTTTAATGAAAAAAAAATTGCCAAAGCCGGGTTGCCAGTCAAGTCGATTGCCTTCAGTTGGACATTCGAGATTTGGTAAGCATGAATTTTTGCGTGAGGACTTTATTTAATTTTTCTAGTCCTAGCCGATCATTTAAGTTTCTTTGGGCAGTTTAGTTTAATTTAATTCTTAACTCCAGAGCCATCAATTCGATCTGAGTGATAGACATGAGAAACTAGGTCCATTTAATTCCTTGTTGAAAGAATAGCGGCATGGTTTAAAAGTTGAGATATCACCGCTTTGTATTATTGCAAAGTCGGTCGGGAGAGAAACTCGCATCTGCGAATTTTATTTATTTACAGAATAGTCGGGGGCGCGTAATGTGTATTTTTATTTGTGATTTTAGTGAGAGTATTGATGCTCGCTATTTATATAGTTACGCATATATCTGTGGACGGGAGTGAAAGAGGCATAATTTGGAAGCGCGTGGGCGCGTTGGTTACGGAATTGTTATTGATACGACGTTCAGAGGGACGAGGGGGAGATAAGCACGTGGTCATAAAATTACAAACACGTGGTTGAACTACGGGGTTTTCAATTTGATAACCAGGGGTTATGTATAACTTTTGACGGCATGTAGATGCTAGCGTAAACAGGGTTATAGGTTATTGATTGTGCTTTGTTATTCTGTGTATTCAGAAGATGGAGATGACATTTATTTATGTTAAGGGAATTATTTTGTATTTCATTTTGAATGTGATTACTATTATTGACGGGAATTTTAGGAATTCCTTGAGAAGGCTAGTTTTAGTTGTGTTAAACATTACGGCATTAGTGTCAGCGTAAGAAGTAGGCCACAGTACGTCTGCCCAGACGGGCCATTGAAAATATGGTTGTTGCTCGGAGTTAGTCAGGCAGAACAGGCGATCTGGGTTAGCCAATGTTTACCTTGTGGGCTCAGGTAGAGAAGGGAGCTCAGTGGGGGGAGCGGACTTTGTTTGCATGATTTTGTATGGTGGTGCATAACGGGAGAGAGTAGGGGAGCTGTATTGATTATAGACGGGGGAGACTTAAGTGTTAAAGACTTAAGGGTTTGTCAGGAAGTTAATTGTTATTTGTAATAGAGTATTAACGTTTTGTTTAGCTGTTGTTTTTGCTTTTGTCTAAACAGCAGGTGCCGGCTTTTTTGTGGGAATGAGAGCGGAATTTTGAGACCACAAAATTTCTCCCACGGCAAAGTTGGGCATTCGCAGAACCGCAAGGGTTTTACGTTAGTTGCCAGTAGTGGACGGAGAGGAAGAAAATACGTTTTCCCAACCAGGGGAAGACATTTTCCAGCGAATAGGATTTTTTTGTGGATAAATCCTGAGCTCTGACGCTCGTTACACACGCAGATTTGGCAGGCTGCCAGCGGTGTGGTAATTTTGTGTTCGTTTCTTCACGGCCATAATAAAGCCGACAGCCCAGTTATAGGTACTCGGGCAGGTAATTTCCGAGTGGTAGAAGTCCGCTACAGTTCCAGTCCAGAATCCAGTGGGGTTCTGTTAACCCTCAGTCATCAAGTCCAGAGTTAGTGGAGAGAGATAGGGTAAACATTCTCTCTACTGAAGTCAGCACAGATAGGCAGAACTGTTAGTTTTGGTGAATCATAGCAGAGGACAGCTGCTGAAGTTTAGAGGTGCAGTTAGTTGTGTTCAGGAGATTCCAGGATAGGCTGTGTAGAACCGAAGTCTGTGCAGAGATTGTGTAGTCACTTCGCCGTCGTTCCAGCTATCAGTGGACTTAGAGTTAGAGTTAGAATTTAGAACAGCTAGTTTGGAGTGTAGGCGACATCAAGTGCAGTGTAGTTCATTTCAGTTAACCTTACCTTCTTTCTCCATACAGGTTGCAATTGTGGGAGAAGGGTTGGGGTTGATGCATTTTTAACTGTGCTTGCTTTTGTTTCAGGAGTGCATCCTCGCACTTGATGTAAGGGACATGCATATGTTTGTTGTTTATAGGTGTATAATAAACTTGTATAAATTGTAGCTGGCATCAGTCATTTCCTTTAGTACAGTAGCTATATGTTGTCTGTACCTTGGTGTTTGTGAATCTTAATTGAACCTTATCCCCATAGGGTAGTTAGAGGTGGTTCGAGGCCATAGCAATTTAAACGTCCGAAGTGGCGAGGAAAGAATCAACCTCGGTTCTCAACCTCGGAGCCAATGGTCTCAACTTTCACAGTTTGCACTATATTTCTATCTGAATCTATCATTTCAGTCTTTCTTCTTACTATTGTCTTGTCACTATATGTAGACAGTCTCTAGTCCTAAATCCATCCATTTCGTGACAAAGTGGGTGCTATCGTCCGGTGAATCATCTTTGTTACGTTCAATTCTGTGATCTTGACAAAGTGGTGGCGTCGTCCTTGGGATCATCTTTGTTGGGATCAATTCTAGATTCATAGATTGTCTCTGTAGAAAGTTCTGGAAATAGATTTCAAAAAAAAAATCCCCTAGACTTGAGCTATATTAAGACTGATCCAGCTATAAGTTTTTTTCCACAGGTTCCAGTTAGTATAGAGGATAGTGGTTGTAAGGTTGTTTATGACTTAGAAGTAATTGATGGCTAATGGAATTTTTTTCTTGACAGGAAAGTAAATTCGGGTTTTGGGTAGCTGGATAACTTGAATTTTTTTCAGGTAGTTATTAGTCAGACTTGGTGCTAGTCTGAGTGCGGGTTTTTGCGACAGCATATTCCTAGTAGGTAACAGTAAATTTTTCTTGTTCCTTTTTTGTCATTTCCCCTCGTTGTGAGTACTGCTGATTTGTCAGGTAAGATGGCTGAATTGGTCAAGCTACTTACTGCATGGAAGGACGCAGCTAAAAGCATGGGGATGAATGAGGCCGAGACTAGGGCTTACATTATGAGGGAACAGGACCGGCACGGAGAGAGAGAAAAGAAGAGAAGACCCGTAAATTGGAACAGAGAGAAGAGAGAGAAAAGCAGAGAGGGAAGCCCAGAGAAGAGCAGAGAGGGAAGCCCAGGAGAAGATAGCACAGAGGGAAGCCCAGGAGAAGATAGCACAGAGGGAAGCCCAGGAGAAGATAGCACAGAGGGAAGCCCAGGAGAAGTTAGCACAGAGGGAAGCCCAAGAGAGGGAGAAGGCAGCAGAGAGACAGCATGAACTTGCCCTGCGTTCACTGGAACTGCAGTACCGATCTTCGGAAGGCAGTTCGGCTAACGGAGATTCTCCCGGAGCAGGGGCAACAGACACCTCAGGAAACGGAGGGCCCCGGATGGCAGCCATGAATTTTCCGATGGACTCTTTTCCTAACGGGAATGAGAAAATTGAGGTATTTTTAGAAAAATTTGAACGGATGGCAAAGGCATACGGGCTGGATGATAGTCTTTGGTGTCTCAAATTATCTCAATCTCTAAGAGGACATGCGTATGAGGTCTATAGCAAGATGCTGGTAGATGACCAAGGTAACTTTGAGGCTCTGCGGAACGCCCTGTTACAGCGATTCCAATGGACTCCCCGGAAGTGCCAAACGATGTTTAGGGAAAGTCGACTGGAGAAGGGAGAAAGTTTTCCCCAATTCGCGGAGAGGCTGAGGAATTACCTCACTCGCTGGAGAGAGTTGTCGGGTTTGGCTAAATCGTTTGAAGGACTCGAAGAGCTCATCATGTGCGAACAGATAAAGGCCAACATGTCTCCGGACTTAAGGAAGTACCTGGCGGAGCAGGGCGCACAGCAACTGGACCAGATAATTCTATTTGCAGAAAGGTTCCAGACGGCCCAGGCCGAAGTACTGGGCCAGAAAAGAAAACACCCTGACCTGCCAGCCCCGGACAAAGGAGCATCTTCATCGCATTCGCCTTCCTCTTCAGCTCACCAACCGCAAGGGCCGTCTCGCAAGGAGCCCCCTCCCAGTCATAACATGCGCTCCCAGCCGCCTAACAGAACACAGGGGCCGACTTCTCATGAACCCGTCAGGAACCGGGGAGATAATGAGAGATATTGTAGGTTCTGTCGGACTACTTCTCATTGGACAACACGGTGCCCAAACAAACAACCCGCTCATCAGATGGCTTGTTTAAGGCCTGTGAGGGTGAAACAAGGGAAGAAGTGGAAACCCTTCCAGTCAGAGAAGTTGTTTTCCAACAGCGGGCCAGCAGAAGTGAACGGGACTGAGACAACATGCTTATTTGACAGCGGGCTTACATACCCCAGCATAGTCGCCCGACATCTGGTGAAGCCCTGGCAGATGACGAAGGAAAGTGAATATTGGTGGAGTTTTAAGGAAAGGGACTTCACAGTGCTTTCCGGTAGCCAATATTGAGGTGAAATGTAGGTTCGTGTCTGGCACCATCAAGGCAGCTGTAACGGCTCAGCCGGCCTACGACTTCATTCTCGGTAACCCATATTTAGTTTTGGGGAACCCGCCCACACCGATCCTTGCTGATGCAAGGGGGCCTACTGCAGGCCAGATAAGTGAAAAAGGAGAACCCCTAATTCACGGAGCCCCGAGCGAGCTCAAACATAGCTGTCGTGCCAAGGAGGGGTGCAACGCCTCTGACGACAGTGGTATGTTATTTGCAGAGGCAAATTCGCCCGCCAGCCCTGTTCAGCCAACCGGCCAAACAGTGGTGACGACGCCTCTGATTCCGGAAGTACACTCTTTGTTGTCGGGAATTAGGCCCCCGATGGTATTAGCTCCTTCAAGTGAGGGACATACTGACAAGAGCAGTATTACATATGTCAACGACCAGCGCCATCTTCATAGGGCACAAGATAGCGGTCTGAGCGAGCATATAGTTCCAACCAGCCCTGGAGCCCCATCCGACCAGCACTTTACTCAAACGGAGGAGGACAGTGATCTGAGTATCCGTTTGCCTATAGACGGAGATGGGCCCCACAACTCTCGTATCTCGTTTACAGGAAACAACTCTTGTAACGAGCAGCCTGAAAAATTGGCTATCTTTTCCAATTCGTTTCACGGAACATTGGAACCAGTTACTGAGAGCTTTAACTCAGATTCTCCGCGATCTAACGGGATCTTAAACCGTCAAGTGTCACTGCAGGACACATTCCAACTGACGCCAGTAACTCTCACAGGGGAGGGCAAGGTTGAAGGTAGAACCAGGGTGTTAGACGGAGAGCTCCCGTGGTCTACATTTTCATCTCACCAACTTTTCAGGCCAGAAAAGAGTGAGAAAAGCGACCTTACGCATTTGCAAGGAGCTATTTTGGAGAGCTCTGTCCCGCTTCAGGGTAGGGGAAGAGCGAGTCCAGAACCACTGCCAGGGGCAGATCTTACCTACCTTTCTTCAAAGGTAGAAGCTATTGAGGTCGATCGTGATCCAATAGACACCCAGCAAGAAATCGGAGGCTCTACACCAGAGGAACCTGAGACGGTGCATCGTTTCGCACGGTACCAGCAGTCACAACCTGCTGACGCGCAGCGAGGAAGTCGCCATCGCCAGGTCGCCACAGCGCCCGTCGGTCACATCAGCTGACCAGGACAGCCTTTTGACGGTCATAGCAAGGGAAAGTTCAGACCCGCCATTAGACGGCACAGGTCTGAAGAGAGATCAACTCTCCCAACGGAGCATAGGAGCTCATTCTAGGAGAGGAGGAAGGAGGAAACGCAAAAGAGGAAGGTCGAAGAACACTGAATAGGAGGGGTAAGGACAGACAGCCTTGTAGACAGAGTTAAGGGCCAGTGTGAAACACAGAGATTTCAGTAATGAGATCGATGCTCAATCTTCGAAGGTGGGAGTGATGTGACGAAAGTACTGAGATTCTGTCTTTCAAATGGCCCATGTCTTTTTCTCCTTGCATTTTGTTCACTATTTTTAGGAGGGATTACAGGTAATCCTTCTCCATGTTTCTTCTCCTTCTATTATTTACGTTTTTTTTTCAAGATGAGATCACGAGGGAGTTTGATCTCATCTGCTTTATGGTTCTTCTTTATGTGTTTAGAATGGGGGTGTAGGGAATTAGAAAGTATTATTCTAGATTAAGATTATAGATGCTAGATCAGGATTGGCACCAGATTGTCTTTTTTTAAAGATATTGCGTGGCCATATACGCATTTTTCGGGAGTTAAATTATTTGCGGCCATTTTTGCTTCATTTCCGCAGTATAGGGCTAGGCTTAATCTCGTTTCTTTGTCTAAAACCCATGCACGTTACATCAGAACGATCTAAGGTTCTGATTGGCTGAGAGCTAACTGTAGTTGAAATGCAGAGCTCTCATTGGCTTTAGAACCGCGCCGCGCATATGACGTCATGAAGTCGGCGCGTGGGGGTCTTGATTATAAAAGGCCTATATTTCATAGTTTCTTTCTCTTTTAATGAAAAAAATTTACCAAAGCCGGGTTGCCAGAAGCAATTGTCGATTGCCTTCAGTTGGACATTCGAGATTTGGTAAGCATGAATTTTTGCGTGAGGACTTTATTTAATTTTTCTAGTCCTAGCCGATCATTTAAGTTTCTTTGGGCAGTTTAGTTTAATTTAATTCTTAACTCCAGAGCCATCAATTCGATCTGAGTGATAGACATGAGAAACTAGGTCCATTTAATTCCTTGTTGAAAGAATAGCGGCATGGTTTAAAAGTTGAGATATCACCGCTTTGTATTATTGCAAAGTCGGTCGGAGAGAGAAACTCGCATCTGCGAATTTTATTTATTTACAGAATAGTCGGGAGCGCGTAATGTGTATTTTTATTTGTGATTTTAGTGAGAGTATTGATGCTCGCTATTTATATTGTTACGCATATATCTGTGGACGGGAGTGAAAGAGGCATAATTTGGAAGCGCGTGGGCGCGTTGGTTACGGAATTGTTATTGATACGACGTTCAGAGGGACGAGGGGGAGATAAGCACGTGGTCATAAAATTACAAACACGTGGTTGAACTACGGGGTTTTCAATTTGATAACCAGGGGTTATGTATAACTTTTGACGGCATGTAGATGCTAGCGTAAACAGGGTTATAGGTTATTGATTGTGCTTTGTTATTCTGTGTATTCAGAAGATGGAGATGACATTTATTTATGTTAAGGGAATTATTTTGTATTTCATTTTGAATGTGATTACTATTATTGACGGGAATTTTAGGAATTCCTTGAGAAGGCTAGTTTTAGTTGTGTTAAACATTACGGCATTAGTGTCAGCGTAAGAAGTAGGCCACAGTACGTCTGCCCAGACGGGCCATTGAAAATATGGTTGTTGCTCGGAGTTAGTCAGGCAGAACAGGCGATCTGGTTAGCCAATGTTTACCTTGTGGGCTCAGGTAGAGAAGGGAGCTCAGTGGGGGGAGCGGACTTTGTTTGCATGATTTTGTATGGTGGTGCATAACGGGAGAGAGTAGGGGAGCTGTATTGATTATAGACGGGGGAGACTTAAGTGTTAAAGACTTAAGGGTTTGTCAGGAAGTTAATTGTTATTTGTAATAGAGTATTAACGTTTTGTTTAGCTGTTGTTTTTGCTTTTGTCTAAACAGCAGGTGCCGGTTTTTTTTGTGGGAATGAGAGCGGAATTTTGAGACCACAAAATTTCTCCCACGGCAAAGTTGGGGCATTCGCAGAACCGCAAGGGTTTTACGTTAGTTGCCAGTAGTGGACGGAGAGGAAGAAAATACGTTTTCCCAACCAGGGGAAGACATTTTCCAGCGAATAGGATTTTTGTGGATAAATCCTGAGCTCTGACGCTCGTTACACACGCAGATTTGGCAGGCTGCCAGCGGTGTGGTAATTTTGTGTTCGTTTCTTCACGGCCATAATAAAGCCGACAGCCCAGTTATAGGTACTCGGGCAGGTAATTTCCGAGTGGTAGAAGTCCGCTACAGTTCCAGTCCAGAATCCAGTGGGGTTCTGTTAACCCTCAGTCATCAAGTCCAGAGTTAGTGGAGAGAGATAGGGTAAACATTCTCTCTACTGAAGTCAGCACAGATAGGCAGAACTGTTAGTTTTGGTGAATCATAGCAGAGGACAGCTGCTGAAGTTTAGAGGTGCAGTTAGTTGTGTTCAGGAGATTCCAGGATAGGCTGTGTAGAACCGAAGTCTGTGCAGAGATTGTGTAGTCACTTCGCCGTCGTTCCAGCTATCAGTGGACTTAGAGTTAGAGTTAGAATTTAGAACAGCTAGTTTGGAGTGTAGGCGACATCAAGTGCAGTGTAGTTCATTTCAGTTAACCTTACCTTCTTTCTCCATACAGGTTGCAATTGTGGGAGAAGGGTTGGGGTTGATGCATTTTTAACTGTGCTTGCTTTTTTTTTTCAGGAGTGCATCCTCGCACTTGATGTAAGGGACATGCATATGTTTGTTGTTTATAGGTGTATAATAAACTTGTATAAATTGTAGCTGGCATCAGTCATTTCCTTTAGTACAGTAGCTATATGTTGTCTGTACCTTGGTGTTTGTGAATCTTAATTGAACCTTATCCCCATAGGGTAGTTAGAGGTGGTTCGAGGCCATAGCAATTTAAACGTCCGAAGTGGCGAGGAAAGAATCAACCTCGGTTCTCAACCTCGGAGCCAATGGTCTCAACTTTCACAGTTTGCACTATATTTCTATCTGAATCTATCATTTCAGTCTTTCTTCTTACTATTGTCTTGTCACTATATGTAGACAGTCTCTAGTCCTAAATCCATTTCGTGACAAAGTGGGTGCTATCGTCCGGTGAATCATCTTTGTTACGTTCAATTCTGTGATCTTGACAAAGTGGTGGCGTCGTCCTTGGGATCATCTTTGTTGGGATCAATTCAAGATTCATAGATTGTCTCTGTAGAAAGTTCTGGAAATAGATTTCAAAAAAAAATCCCCTAGACTTGAGCTATATTAAGACTGATCCAGCTATAAGTTTTTTTTCCACAGGTTCCAGTTAGTATAGATGATAGTGGTTGTAAGGTTGTTTATGACTTAGAAGTAATTGATGGCTAATGGAATTTTTTTCTTGACAGGAAAGTAAATTCGGGTTTTGGGTAGCTGGATAACTTGAATTTTTTTCAGGTAGTTATTAGTCAGACTTGGTGCTAGTCTGAGTGCGGGTTTTTGCGACAGCATATTCCTAGTAGGTAACAGTAAATTTTTCTTGTTCCTTTTTTGTCATTTCCCCTCGTTGTGAGTACTGCTGATTTGTCAGGTAAGATGGCTGAATTGGTCAAGCTACTTACTGCATGGAAGGACGCAGCTAAAAGCATGGGGATGAATGAGGCCGAGACTAGGGCTTACATTATGAGGGAACAGGACCGGCAGACGGAGAAAGAGAAAAGGGAAGCGGAGAAAGACCTGCGCAGAAGAGAGAAAAGCAGAGAGGGAAGCCCAGGAGAAGATAGCAGAGAGGGAAGCCCAGGAGAAGATAGCAGAGAGGGAAGCCCAGGAAGATAGCACAGAGGGAAGCCCAGGAGAAGATAGCACAGAGGGAAGCCCAGGAGAAGTTAGCACAGAGGGAAGCCCAAGAGGCAGAGGAGAGAAAAGCAGAGAGACAGCATGAACTTGCCCTGCGTTCACTGGAACTGCAGTACCGATCTTCGGAAGGCAGTTCGGCTAACGGAGATTCTCCCGGAGCAGGGGCAACAGACACCTCAGGAAACGGAGGGCCCCGGATGGCAGCCATGAATTTTCCGATGGACTCTTTTCCTAACGGGAATGAGAAAATTGAGGTATTTTTAGAAAAATTTGAACGGATGGCAAAGGCATACGGGCTGGATGATAGTCTTTGGTGTCTCAAATTATCTCAATCTCTAAGAGGACATGCGTATGAGGTCTATAGCAAGATGCTGGTAGATGACCAAGGTAACTTTGAGGCTCTGCGGAACGCCCTGTTACAGCGATTCCAATGGACTCCCCGGAAGTGCCAAACGATGTTTAGGGAAAGTCGACTGGAGAAGGGAGAAAGTTTTCCCCAATTCGCGGAGAGGCTGAGGAATTACCTCACTCGCTGGAGAGAGTTGTCGGGTTTGGCTAAATCGTTTGAAGGACTCGAAGAGCTCATCATGTGCGAACAGATAAAGGCCAACATGTCTCCGGACTTAAGGAAGTACCTGGCGGAGCAGGGCGCACAGCAACTGGACCAGATAATTCTATTTGCAGAAAGGTTCCAGACGGCCCAGGCCGAAGTACTGGGCCAGAAAAGAAAACACCCTGACCTGCCAGCCCCGGACAAAGGAGCATCTTCATCGCATTCGCCTTCCTCTTCAGCTCACCAACCGCAAGGGCCGTCTCGCAAGGAGCCCCCTCCCAGTCATAACATGCGCTCCCAGCCGCCTAACAGAACACAGGGGCCGACTTCTCATGAACCCGTCAGGAACCGGGGAGATAATGAGAGATATTGTAGGTTCTGTCGGACTACTTCTCATTGGACAACACGGTGCCCAAACAAACAACCCGCTCATCAGGTGGCTTGTTTAAGGCCTGTGAGGGTGAAACAAGGGAAGAAGTGGAAACCCTTCCAGTCAGAGAAGTTGTTTTCCAACAGCGGGCCAGCAGAAGTGAACGGGACTGAGACAACATGCTTATTTGACAGCGGGCTTACATACCCCAGCATAGTCGCCCGACATCTGGTGAAGCCCTGGCAGATGACGAAGGAAAAAGTGAATATTGGTGGAGTTTTAAGGAAAGGGACTTCACAGTGCTTTCCGGTAGCCAATATTGAGGTGAAATGTAGGTTCGTGTCTGGCACCATCAAGGCAGCTGTAACGGCTCAGCCGGCCTACGACTTCATTCTCGGTAACCCATATTTAGTTTTGGGGAACCCGCCCACACCGATCCTTGCTGATGCAAGGGGGCCTACTGCAGGCCAGATAAGTGAAAAAGGAGAACCCCTAATTCACGGAGCCCCGAGCGAGCTCAAACATAGCTGTCGTGCCAAGGAGAGGTGCAACGCCTCTGACGACAGTGGTATGTTATTTGCAGAGGCAAATTCGCCCGCCAGCCCTGTTCAGCCAACCGGCCAAACAGTGGTGACGACGCCTCTGATTCCGGAAGTACACTCTTTGTTGTCGGGAATTAGGCCCCCGATGGTATTAGCTCCTTCAAGTGAGGGACATACTGACAAGAGCGGTATTACATATGTCAACGACCAGCGCCATCTTCATAGGGCACAAGATAGCGGTCTGAGCGAGCATATAGTTCCAACCAGCCCTGGAGCCCCATCCGACCAGCACTTTACTCAAACGGAGGAGGACAGTGATCTGAGTATCCGTTTGCCTATAGACGGAGATGGGCCCCACAACTCTCGTATCTCGTTTACAGGAAACAACTCTTGTAACGAGCAGCCTGCAGCCTGAAAAATTGGCTATCTTTTCCAATTCGTTTCACGGAACATTGGAACCAGTTACTGAGAGCTTTAACTCAGATTCTCCGCGATCTAACGGGATCTTAAACCGTCAAGTGTCACTGCAGGACACATTCCAACTGACGCCAGTAACTCACACAGGGGAGGGCAAGGTTGAAGGTAGAACCAGGGTGTTAGACGGAGAGCTCCCGTGGTCTACATTTTCATCTCACCAACTTTTCAGGCCAGAAAAGAGTGAGAAAAGCGACCTTACGCATTTGCAAGGAGCTATTTTGGAGAGCTCTGTCCCGCTTCAGATTGGTAGGGGAAGAGCGAGTCCAGAACCGCTGCCAGGGGCAGATCTTACCTACCTTTCTTCAAAGGTAGAAGCTATTGAGGTCGATCGTGATCCAATAGACACCCAGCAAGAAATCGGAGGCTCTACACCAGAGGAACCCGAGACGTTGCATCAGTTTCGCACGGTACCAGCAGTCACAACCCTGCTGACGCGCAGCGAGGAAGTCGCCATCGCCAGGTCGCCACAGCGCCCGTCGGTCACATCAGCTGACCAGGACAGCCTTTTGACGGTCATAGCAAGGGAAAGTTCAGACCCGCCATTAGACGGCACAGGTCTGAAGAGAGATCAACTCTCCCAACGGAGCATAGGAGCTCATTCTAGGAGAGGAGGAAGGAGGAAACGCAAAAGAGGAAGGTCGAAGAACACTGAATAGGAGGGGTAAGGACAGACAGCCTTGTAGACAGAGTTAAGGGCCAGTGTGAAACACAGAGATTTCAGTAATGAGATCGATGCTCAATCTTCGAAGGTGGGAGTGATGTGACGAAAGTACTGAGATTCTGTCTTTCAAATGGCCCATGTCTTTTTCTCCTTGCATTTTGTTCACTATATTTTAGGAGGGATTACAGGTAATCCTTCTCCATGTTTCTTCTCCTTCTATTATTTACGTTTTTTTTCAAGATGAGATCACGAGGGAGTTTGATCTCATCTGCTTTATGGTTCTTCTTTATGTGTTTAGAATGGGGGTGTAGGGAATTAGAAAGTATTATTCTAGATTAAGATTATAGATGCTAGATCAGGATTGGCACCAGATTGTCTTTTTTTAAAGATATTGCGTGGCCATATACGCATTTTTCGGGAGTTAAATTATTTGCGGCCATTTTTGCTTCATTTCCGCAGTATAGGGCTAGGCTTAATCTCGTTTCTTTGTCTAAAACCCATGCACGTTACATCAGAACGATCTAAGGTTCTGATTGGCTGAGAGATAACTGCAGTTGAAATGCAGAGCTCTCATTGGCTTTACAACCACGCCGCGCATATGACGTCACGAAGTCGGCGCGTGGGGGTCTTGATTATAAAAGGCCTATATTTCATAGTTTCTTTCTCTTTTAATGAAAAAAAAATTGCCAAAGCCGGGTTGCCAGAAGTCAAGTCGATTGCCTTCAGTGGACATTCGAGATTTGGTAAGCATGAATTTTTGCGTGAGGACTTTATTTAATTTTTCTAGTCCTAGCCGATCATTTAAGTTTCTTTGGGCAGTTTAGTTTAATTTAATTCTTAACTCCAGAGCCATCAATTCGATCTGAGTGATAGACATGAGAAACTAGGTCCATTTAATTCCTTGTTGAAAGAATAGCGGCATGGTTTAAAAGTTGAGATATCACCGCTTTGTATTATTGCAAAGTCGGTCGGGAGAGAAACTCGCATCTGCGAATTTTATTTATTTACAGAATAGTCGGGAGCGCGTAATGTGTATTTTTATTTGTGATTTTAGTGAGAGTATTGATGCTCGCTATTTATATAGTTACGCATATATCTGTGGACGGGAGTGAAAGAGGCATAATTTGGAAGCGCGTGGGCGCGTTGGTTACGGAATTGTTATTGATACGACGTTCAGAGGGACGAGGGGGAGATAAGCACGTGGTCATAAAATTACAAACACGTGGTGAACTACGGGGTTTTCAATTTGATAACCAGGGGTTATGTATAACTTTTGACGGCATGTAGATGCTAGCGTAAACAGGGTTATAGGTTATTGATTGTGCTTTGTTATTCTGTGTATTCAGAAGATGGAGATGACATTTTATTTATGTTAAGGGAATTATTTTGTATTTCATTTTGAATGTGATTACTATTATTGACGGGAATTTTAGGAATTCCTAGAGAAGGCTAGTTTTAGTTGTGTTAAACATTACGGCATTAGTGTCAGCGTAAGAAGTAGGCCACAGTACGTCTGCCCAGACGGGCCATTGAAAATATGGTTGTTGCTCGGAGTTAGTCAGGCAGAACAGGCGATCTGGGTTAGCCAATGTTTACCTTGTGGGCTCAGGTAGAGAAGGGAGCTCAGTGGGGGGAGCGGACTTTGTTTGCATGATTTTGTATGGTGGTGCATAACGGGAGAGAGTAGGGGAGCTGTATTGATTATAGACGGGGGAGACTTAAGTGTTAAAGACTTAAGGGTTTGTCAGGAAGTTAATTGTTATTTGTAATAGAGTATTAACGTTTTGTTTAGCTGTTGTTTTTGCTTTTGTCTAAACAGCAGGTGCCGGCTTTTTTGTGGGAATGAGAGCGGAATTTTGAGACCACAAAATTTCTCCCACGGCAAAGTTGGGGCATTCGCAGAACCGCAAGGGTTTTACGTTAGTTGCCAGTAGTGGACGGAGAGGAAGAAAATACGTTTTCCCAACCAGGGGAAGACATTTTCCAGCGAATAGGATTTTTGTGGATAAATCCTGAGCTCTGACGCTCGTTACACACGCAGATTTGGCAGGCTGCCAGCGGTGTGGTAATTTTGTGTTCGTTTCTTCACGGCCATAATAAAGCCGACAGCCCAGTTATAGGTACTCGGGCAGGTAATTTCCGAGTGGTAGAAGTCCGCTACAGTTCCAGTCCAGAATCCAGTGGGGTTCTGTTAACCCTCAGTCATCAAGTCCAGAGTTTAGTGGAGAGAGATAGGGTAAACATTCTCTCTACTGAAGTCAGCACAGATAGGCAGAACTGTTAGTTTTGGTGAATCATAGCAGAGGACAGCTGCTGAAGTTTAGAGGTGCAGTTAGTTGTGTTCAGGAGATTCCAGGATAGGCTGTGTAGAACCGAAGTCTGTGCAGAGATTGTGTAGTCACTTCGCCGTCGTTCCAGCTATCAGTGGACTTAGAGTTAGAGTTAGAATTTAGAACAGCTAGTTTGGAGTGTAGGCGACATCAAGTGCAGTGTAGTTCATTTCAGTTAACCTTACCTTCTTTCTCCATACAGGTTGCAATTGTGGGAGAAGGGTTGGGGTTGATGCATTTTTAACTGTGCTTGCTTTTGTTTCAGGAGTGCATCCTCGCACTTGATGTAAGGGACATGCATATGTTTGTTGTTTATAGGTGTATAATAAACTTGTATAAATTGTAGCTGGCATCAGTCATTTCCTTTAGTACAGTAGCTATATGTTGTCTGTACCTTGGTGTTTGTGAATCTTAATTGAACCTTATCCCCATAGGGTAGTTAGAGGTGGTTCGAGGCCATAGCAATTTAAACGTCCGAAGTGGCGAGGAAAGAATCAACCTCGGTTCTCAACCTCGGAGCCAATGGTCTCAACTTTCACAGTTTGCACTATATTTCTATCTGAATCTATCATTTCAGTCTTTCTTCTTACTATTGTCTTGTCACTATATGTAGACAGTCTCTAGTCCTAAATCCATTTCGTGACAAAGTGGGTGCTATCGTCCGGTGAATCATCTTTGTTACGTTCAATTCTTTGATCTTGACAAAGTGGTGGCGTCGTCCTTGGGATCATCTTTGTTGGGATCAATTCTAGATTCATAGATTGTCTCTGTAGAAAGTTCTGGAAATAGATTTCAAAAAAAAAATCCCCTAGACTTGAGCTATATTAAGACTGATCCAGCTATAAGTTTTTTTCCACAGGTTCCAGTTAGTATAGATGATAGTGGTTGTAAGGTTGTTTATGACTTAGATAGAAGTAATTGATGGCTAATGGAATTTTTTTCTTGACAGGAAAGTAAATTCGGGTTTTGGGTAGCTGGATAACTTGAATTTTTTTCAGGTAGTTATTAGTCAGACTTGGTGCTAGTCTGAGTGCGGGTTTTTGCGACAGCATATTCCTAGTAGGTAACAGTAAATTTTTCTTGTTCCTTTTTTGTCATTTCCCCTCGTTGTGAGTACTGCTGATTTGTCAGGTAAGATGGCTGAATTGGTCAAGCTACTTACTGCATGGAAGGACGCAGCTAAAAGCATGGGGATGAATGAGGCCGAGACTAGGGCTTACATTATGAGGGAACAGGACCGGCAGACGGAGAGAGAGAAAAGGGAAGAAGAGAAAGACCTGCGTAAATTGGAAGAGAGAAAGAAGAGAAAAGCAGAGAGGGAAGCCCAGGAGAAGAGAGCAGAGAGGGAAGCCCAGGAGAAGATAGCAGAGAGGGAAGCCCAGGAGAAGATAGCACAGAGGGAAGCCCAGGAGAAGATAGCACAGAGGGAAGCCCAGGAGAAGTTAGCACAGAGGGAAGCCCAAGAGAGGGAGAAGGCAGCAGAGAGACAGCATGAACTTGCCCTGCGTTCACTGGAACTGCAGTACCGATCTTCGGAAGGCAGTTCGGCTAACGGAGATTCTCCCGGAGCAGGGGCAACAGACACCTCAGGAAACGGAGGGCCCCGGATGGCAGCCATGAATTTTCCGATGGACTCTTTTCCTAACGGGAATGAGAAAATTGAGGTATTTTTAGAAAAATTTGAACGGATGGCAAAGGCATACGGGCTGGATGATAGTCTTTGGTGTCTCAAATTATCTCAATCTCTAAGAGGACATGCGTATGAGGTCTATAGCAAGATGCTGGTAGATGACCAAGGTAACTTTGAGGCTCTGCGGAACGCCCTGTTACAGCGATTCCAATGGACTCCCCGGAAGTGCCAAACGATGTTTAGGGAAAGTCGACTGGAGAAGGGAGAAAGTTTTCCCCAATTCGCGGAGAGGCTGAGGAATTACCTCACTCGCTGGAGAGAGTTGTCGGGTTTGGCTAAATCGTTTGAAGGACTCGAAGAGCTCATCATGTGCGAACAGATAAAGGCCAACATGTCTCCGGACTTAAGGAAGTACCTGGCGGAGCAGGGCGCACAGCAACTGGACCAGATAATTCTATTTGCAGAAAGGTTCCAGACGGCCCAGGCCGAAGTACTGGGCCAGAAAAGAAAACACCCTGACCTGCCAGCCCCGGACAAAGGAGCATCTTCATCGCATTCGCCTTCCTCTTCAGCTCACCAACCGCAAGGGCCGTCTCGCAAGGAGCCCCCTCCCAGTCATAACATGCGCTCCCAGCCGCCTAACAGAACACAGGGGCCGACTTCTCATGAACCCGTCAGGAACCGGGGAGATAATGAGAGATATTGTAGGTTCTGTCGGACTACTTCTCATTGGACAACACGGTGCCCAAACAAACAACCCGCTCATCAGATGGCTTGTTTAAGGCCTGTGAGGGTGAAACAAGGGAAGAAGTGGAACCCTTCCAGTCAGAGAAGTTGTTTTCCAACAGCGGGCCAGCAGAAGTGAACGGGACTGAGACAACATGCTTATTTGACAGCGGGCTTACATACCCCAGCATAGTCGCCCGACATCTGGTGAAGCCCTGGCAGATGACGAAGGAAAAAGTGAATATTGGTGGAGTTTTAAGGAAAGGGACTTCACAGTGCTTTCCGGTAGCCAATATTGAGGTGAAATGTAGGTTCGTGTCTGGCACCATCAAGGCAGCTGTAACGGCTCAGCCGGCCTACGACTTCATTCTCGGTAACCCATATTTAGTTTTGGGGAACCCGCCCACACCGATCCTTGCTGATGCAAGGGGGCCTACTGCAGGCCAGATAAGTGAAAAAGGAGAACCCCTAATTCACGGAGCCCCGAGCGAGCTCAAACATAGCTGTCGTGCCAAGGGGGGTGCAACGCCTCTGACGACAGTGGTATGTTATTTGCAGAGGCAAATTCGCCCGCCAGCCCTGTTCAGCCAACCGGCCAAACAGTGGTGACGACGCCTCTGATTCCGGAAGTACACTCTTTGTTGTCGGGAATTAGGCCCCCGATGGTATTAGCTCCTTCAAGTGAGGGACATACTGACAAGAGCAGTATTACATATGTCAACGACCAGCGCCATCTTCATAGGGCACAAGATAGCGGTCTGAGCGAGCATATAGTTCCAACCAGCCCTGGAGCCCCATCCGACCAGCACTTTACTCAAACGGAGGAGGACAGTGATCTGAGTATCCGTTTGCCTATAGACGGAGATGGGCCCCACAACTCTCGTATCTCGTTTACAGGAAACAACTCTTGTAACGAGCAGCCTGAAAAATTGGCTATCTTTTCCAATTCGTTTCACGGAACATTGGAACCAGTTACTGAGAGCTTTAACTCAGATTCTCCGCGATCTAACGGGATCTTAAACCGTCAAGTGTCACTGCAGGACACATTCCAACTGACGCCAGTAACTCTCACAGGGGAGGGCAAGGTTGAAGGTAGAACCAGGGTGTTAGACGGAGAGCTCCCGTGGTCTACATTTTCATCTCACCAACTTTTCAGGCCAGAAAAGAGTGAGAAAAGCGACCTTACGCATTTGCAAGGAGCTATTTTGGAGAGCTCTGTCCCGCTTCAGATTGGTAGGGGAAGAGCGAGTCCAGAACCGCTGCCAGGGGCAGATCTTACCTACCTTTCTTCAAAGGTAGAAGCTATTGAGGTCGATCGTGATCCAATAGACACCCAGCAAGAAATCGGAGGCTCTACACCAGAGGAACCCGAGACGTTGCATCGTTCTCGCACGGTACCAGCAGTCACAACCCTGCTGACGCGCAGCGAGGAAGTCGCCATCGCCAGGTCGCCACAGCGCCCGTCGGTCACATCAGCTGACCAGGACAGCCTTTTGACGGTCATAGCAAGGGAAAGTTCAGACCCGCCATTAGACGGCACAGGTCTGAAGAGAGATCAACTCTCCCAACGGAGCATAGGAGCTCATTTCTAGGAGAGGAGGAAGGAGGAAACGCAAAAGAGGAAGGTCGAAGAACACTGAATAGGAGGGGTAAGGACAGACAGCCTTGTAGACAGAGTTAAGGGCCAGTGTGAAACACAGAGATTTCAGTAATGAGATCGATGCTCAATCTTCGAAGGTGGGAGTGATGTGACGAAAGTACTGAGATTCTGTCTTTCAAATGGCCCATGTCTTTTTCTCCTTGCAATGTGTTCACTATATTTTTGGAGGGATTACAGAAAAATCCTTCTCCATGTTTCTTCTCCTTCTATTATTTACGTTTTTTTCAAGATGAGATCACGAGGGAGTTTGATCTCATCTGCTTTATGGTTCTTCTTTATGTGTTTAGAATGGGGGTGTAGGGAATTAGAAAGTATTATTCTAGATTAAGATTATAGATGCTAGATCAGGATTGGCACCAGATTGTCTTTTTTTTAAAGATATTGCGTGGCCATATACGCATTTTTCGGGAGTTAAATTATTTGCGGCCATTTTTGCTTCATTTCCGCAGTATAGGGCTAGGCTTAATCTCGTTTCTTTGTCTAAAACCCATGCACGTTACATCAGAACGATCTAGGTTCTGATTGGCTGAGAGATAACTGCAGTTGAAATGCAGAGCTCTCATTGGCTTTACAACCACGCCGCGCATATGACGTCACGAAGTCGGCGCGTGGGGGTCTTGATTATAAAAGGCCTATATTTCATAGTTTTTCTTTCTCTTTTAATGAAAAAAAAAATTGCCAAAGCCGGGTGCCAGAAGCCAATTGTCGATTGCCATCAGTTGGACATTCGAGATATGGTAAGCATGAATTTTTGCCTGAGGACTCTATCTAATTTTCCTAGTCCTAGCCGATCATTTAAGCTTCTTTGGGCAGTTTAGTTTAATTCTTAACTCCAGAGCCATCAATTCGATCTGAGTGATAGACATGAGAAACTAGGTCCATTTAATTCCTTGTTGAAAGAATAGCGGCATGGTTTAAAAGTTGAGATATCACCGCTTTGTATTATTGCAAAGTCGGTCGGGAGAGAAACTCGCATCTGCGAATTTTATTTATTTACAGAATAGTCGGGAGCGCGTAATGTGTATTTTTATTTGTGATTTTAGTGAGAGTATTGATGCTCGCTATTTATATAGTTACGCATATATCTGTGGACGGGAGTGAAAGAGGCATAATTTGGAAGCGCGTGGGCGCGTTGGTTACGGAATTGTTATTGATACGACGTTCAGAGGGACGAGGGGGAGATAAGCACGTGGTCATAAAATTACAAACACGTGGTTGAACTACGGGGTTTTCAATTTGATAACCAGGGGTTATGTATAACTTTTGACGGCATGTAGATGCTAGCGTAAACAGGGTTATAGGTTATTGATTGTGCTTTGTTATTCTGTGTATTCAGAAGATGGAGATGACATTTATTTATGTTAAGGGAATTATTTTGTATTTCATTTTGAATGTGATTACTATTATTGACGGGAATTTTAGGAATTCCTAGAGAAGGCTAGTTTTAGTTGTGTTAAACATTACGGCATTAGTGTCAGCGTAAGAAGTAGGCCACAGTACGTCTGCCCAGACGGGCCATTGAAAATATGGTTGTTGCTCGGAGTTAGTCAGGCAGAACAGGCGATCTGGGTTAGCCAATGTTTACCTTGTGGGCTCAGGTAGAGAAGGGAGCTCAGTGGGGGGAGCGGACTTTGTTTGCATGATTTTGTATGGTGGTGCATAACGGGAGAGAGTAGGGGAGCTGTATTGATTATAGACGGGGGAGACTTAAGTGTTAAAGACTTAAGGGTTTGTCAGGAAGTTAATTGTTATTTGTAATAGAGTATTAACGTTTTGTTTAGCTGTTGTTTTTGCTTTTGTCTAAACAGCAGGTGCCGGCTTTTTTGTGGGAATGAGAGCGGAATTTTGAGACCACAAAATTTCTCCCACGGCAAAGTTGGGGCATTCGCAGAACCGCAAGGGTTTTACGTTAGTTGCCAGTAGTGGACGGAGAGGAAGAAAATACGTTTTCCCAACCAGGGGAAGACATTTTCCAGCGAATAGGATTTTTTGTGGATAAATCCTGAGCTCTGACGCTCGTTACACACGCAGATTTGGCAGGCTGCCAGCGGTGTGGTAATTTTTGTGTTCGTTTCTTCACGGCCATAATAAAGCCGACAGCCCAGTTATAGGTACTCGGGCAGGTAATTTCCGAGTGGTAGAAGTCCGCTACAGTTCCAGTCCAGAATCCAGTGGGGTTCTGTTAACCCTCAGTCATCAAGTCCAGAGTTAGTGGAGAGAGATAGGGTAAACATTCTCTCTACTGAAGTCAGCACAGATAGGCAGAACTGTTAGTTTTGGTGAATCATAGCAGAGGACAGCTGCTGAAGTTTAGAGGTGCAGTTAGTTGTGTTCAGGAGATTCCAGGATAGGCTGTGTAGAACCGAAGTCTGTGCAGAGATTGTGTAGTCACTTCGCCGTCGTTCCAGCTATCAGTGGACTTAGAGTTAGAGTTAGAATTTAGAACAGCTAGTTTGGAGTGTAGGCGACATCAAGTGCAGTGTAGTTCATTTCAGTTAACCTTACCTTCTTTCTCCATACAGGTTGCAATTGTGGGAGAAGGGTTGGGGTTGATGCATTTTTTTAACTGTGCTTGCTTTTGTTTCAGGAGTGCATCCTCGCACTTGATGTAAGGGACATGCATATGTTTGTTGTTTATAGGTGTATAATAAACTTGTATAAATTGTAGCTGGCATCAGTCATTTCCTTTAGTACAGTAGCTATATGTTGTCTGTACCTTGGTGTTTGTGAATCTTAATTGAACCTTATCCCCATAGGGTAGTTAGAGGTGGTTCGAGGCCATAGCAATTTAAACGTCCGAAGTGGCGAGGAAAGAATCAACCTCGGTTCTCAACCTCGGAGCCAATGGTCTCAACTTTCACAGTTTGCACTATATTTCTATCTGAATCTATCATTTCAGTCTTTCTTCTTACTATTGTCTTGTCACTATATGTAGACAGTCTCTAGTCCTAAATCCATTTCGTGACAACACAATAACTGTAACGCAACCAGTGATTTATTGTTATAAATAAGTTTAAATTTTATTGAGTTCACCATTTGCATAATTTGCACAAGAAGAAAAATAGTTGTGTATAATAAATAATTCAGTAATTGTATTTTTCAGACATCAATTTTATCTTGAATTTTATCTTGTTGCATTTTTTAAAAAAGTTACTGAGTTATTGTTTATCATAGGATAGTTACTAGCAAAGGGTCACCTTAGGCGCTATCATTAATAGCTTTACCATCTGAATTGGAGACCTGCACAGCCGTAACTATACCTGTGATACAAGTGCTCTTCTCCGAGAGTGGGTTCCATTCGTTTAGACAGAATTCTTTTCTCGTCTATAATTTACTACAAACAACACTCATAAAATCTTCTGCTACACAGGTGTACGCTACCTTGTGAAATGTTAATAATATTCTTTTGTTTTCGCCCTGTTTGTATAATGTGTCCATAAATATTTAGAACTCATTGACTTAAAGGCACTTCATGTATGTAATTATTTATATGTATAATTATACATCTTCTTCTTCTTCCGTCCTTAGCCACCGACCGTCAAAGCAGTCAGTGGCCATTACGCCTAGTGGCGTCTTAGGGCAACAGCAGATAGGTTTTCTTTGCCATTGTTTCCCATCACGCCTATTGGCGTCTTTAGGGCAATGGCAAATCAATCCATTTGCTGTTGTTTCCGTAATCGAAGTGACTAGCAAACGGGTAATTATACATGATGAGAGAAAAAGAGACCCCGATGACATAGCTTGAACAGCTATGCTATGGACCCTTGAAGGAAAACCAAAGAGAGGCTGACCAAAAACAACTTGGCGGAGAACTGTGGAGGCTGAGATGCAAAGAATGAACCAGAGTTGGGGCACTGTACGAAGGATGGCCACCGACCGAGCAAAGTGGAATAAATTTGTTGTTGCCCTACAAGACGACACCAGGCGTGATACCACTGACTGCTTTGACGGTCGGCGGCTAAGGATCAAAGAAGAAGAAGATACATATACATACAGGATGTCCAACAAGTCTTCGTGCCGTTTTAAGCTTTAAGAACATCAGAAGTAAACATAATAATAAACTCCGTGTAAAATTTAAATTGAAAAAAAAAAAAAAATTCAACACTTATTTAGTTTTGTGAGTTTAGAATATAAATTCACAAAACTAAAATTGTAAAAATAAAATGAATAATTAAACTTCGAAGTGTTGTTTGTTGTAAGTTTATAACAAGTATACTTATAAAGTTATTAAGGCTTACATCTGCACCAAAATGTTTGGAAAACCGTATATATCTGGATTATGAAACTGCGTTCATATCCATTAGGCCACAGACGCCATATATATATATATATATATATATATATATATATATATATATATATATATATATATATATATATATATATATATTGTTTTCTTTAACAGCATCAGCCGGCCACACAGGCCATCACTTCTGCTACTGTGTGAATGTTTGTGGTGGTGGGTGTGTATGTCGGGTCACTGACAAGGACAAAGTCAGTATGGTCGGGCTTACAGGTGGCCGACAGTTGTACAATCTAACAATACGTGGATGTCATGGGTTCTTCAGGTGTGTTGTATTCTGCTATCCTCTCACCCACACAACAGTAACGTAAGGTCATGAAATAGACCAACCAGTTCAACTTTACACAGCTTATTTACGACACAGTAAAATCGCATAGTACACGAAGGAACAGCAACATTGTCATAGGTTACTACAAATATCCAGAAATCGGTTGCATACACAGCAACTCTCAGTATCGTATTAGAATAATAAATCGTGTAAGTACATCTCAAAAATCCATGGTAAATAGGTTGCAGAACATAGTAGCAAATATCCAGAAATCGATTGCAGACACCACAACTTACAATACAGCTCATACCTACAGGAACAAACATCCATCAGAGGGAAAAAGATTCCATACATCGCAATTCTTATTATATAACATGAGCCACCGTAATCCATGGCATTTGAATAATATCTTGGAAAAAATCCATAAATTGGGAAAGAAACTCTTCCCTACAATAATATATATTCTGATCACACTAACGAGACAAAAAACCACCCGTCTCGAAGCTCTGTCAGATCCCCTAATGCCTGAGATTATAGTTTCTCAGTACAGCTCAGCGAAGTCGCTCGTGCGCGAACTCACTTGCTTAACATCTGAGCTCAGCTCATCCGTATCTCTCCCCAAACTACTACTAAGAACATTCGAACAGTTTCTTTATTTTTTAAAAAAAACTTACACATGAGTTTCATTTGAGCTATGTTCCAAAATTATCGTAAACAAAGCACCCAAATAAAAAATCTACTCATTACTTTAAACGTACTTACTAGAAAAACAACCCCGTACATAAAAATCCTTAACACTTAACTCCTACTAAAAAATTATGACTTAACAGATTACACCGACCCCCGGGGGAAAAAAGTGATTTTTTTTTGTTGAAAATTACATCGAACAAAAATGTGAGGTCGATGAAATTCTAATGTCTACAACAAAGAATTACACTATGTTAAGTCATATAAAAAAACCAACAATATGGAGGAATGGAAGTATGTGTAGAGTATGTAGGTGAAGTATGCAAAGAGAATCAAATTCAAACAAAGATGAAGTATATGAATAATAGACTAAGTATGAACCAATAAGTGGAAAGTGGAAAGAAGAGATGAAATGAAATGGAGAATGACCAGCAATGAAAGAAAGCAATGAAATGTGTGTAGTTAAAGAAAGCAATGATACATCATGGTAACAATTGAAATTAAACAATGCATTGTATAAATAAATACAATTATGGCAAAACAGCATAGAACAGAAAGGCAATGCATATATACCAAAAAAAAAGAAAGCTACAATCTAAATAGAGCATAATAGGCAAGAGAAAA